>LPNX010979529.1:0-16524 GCA_001517045.1 Pseudotsuga menziesii | reverse complement strand
ATATATGTTAAATTGTTTAGAATGTAAATATAATTTTGTAATTAATTTATAAACTTATATACATTGTATGTGCATGTATGAATTCATATATATGTATTCATAATTGTATGTAAATTGTATAATTTTGTATTCACATAATTTCATATTGCATATTCATATATTCAATTTCATAGTGTTCTAGTTCATAATATATGTGTGTGTGTGTGTGTTAAATTGTTTAGAATTTAATTATAATTTTGTAATTAATTCATAAACTGATATATATACATTGTATGTGCATGTATATATACAACCTTTTAAAGCCACTTAAATGTACATGTGAAAGAATGGTATGTGTTGTGAAAGAATTGAACAAAATGTTTAACCACTACACTAAATTACATATACACAGTAAGTGTATTATAGTATGAGTAGTTCTAGTTGTCCAATGAAATTAAAGAATGGTTGATGAATATATATAATTATAGTGCATAATATTCTAGCATAATATCTAGTTCTAAATGAATATGCATATATCCATTGGCCTTACATAACCTCACATACAAATGAATTTTATAATTTGATGATATAGCATAACATGTAAATGAATTATAATTTGATAATATAGCCTCACATATATATAATTCTTATGTTAAAAATTACAAATATTGTTCTCAATGGGAGTTGATTGCACCATCATAGGTCGACTTTCATTTTCTCCTCTTAATATTATTTTCTTCATCCTTTCTATAGCCTTATCTCTTATTTCATCGATTTTAATATGATTTTGATTTCATATTCATATATGAACATTTTCATAGTGTTGAAATTACAATTACATTACATTATGATAATGATGATAATTACATTACAATTACATTACATTACAATCATGTACAAATGACTAGGAATCATGTGGCTTTAAGCATTGATGATAATGATGATCTCAAATAAAATCAACAATTACAATTACAATCACATTACAATTACAATCACATTACCATTACAATTACAATTACAATCACATTACCATTACAATTACGATTACATTACAATTACATTTCATTATGATAATGATGATAATTACATTACAATTACTGTTGGGCCAAGAAAAGTGCACAACAAATAAATAGACGCGCAAGCAAAGGATGAAAAGTGCGTGCACGGCAAGCATAAAAGCAGGTCAAGAAGGAAGTAGATGAACCAGCAAAGAAAGATAAAACATGCGCAGGACAGAGAAAGGAAGCTGCGATGAGCGAGGAAGATCTGAGTCGGAGGAGGAGGTAGGTAGAAGAGTTAATGCTGGACAAGTGGAAGTCAAGGAAGACTACAAAAGGATGAACCAATAGAAGATGGAAGGACAGTTTTTGCAGGTAGTTATGACTAGTACAGATGAGCTGAAAGATGTTTATGTAGCTAGTTAAATTGGTTAATGCATGCAGGACTTTCGTAGCTAGGTATGGGCTTCCATTTAATGTAACAGAGATATTTTGTAACCGCTTGAGTATGTAATAACTGAGTAGTATTCATTCCACCATACGTGGTCTTATAGATAGCATAAGTAGGAAGAACCCGTTCTATAGAAGGTCTCGTTCAGTAATTCACTCATTTTTGTTAAGTAAGATAGAGTTAGTAATAGAATAAGAAGACTCAGAGAGGAGTCTGGTAGAAGGAAAAGGTTGTTGAGATGCAGATCTTGCAGCTGTGTGCACAGCCCGCTAGTAGTAGAAGTAATCTGCGACTGTGTGCGCAAATAGTAAGTAGAATATTCGATCCATGCTATGTGCAGGTCAGTAGGAGTAGATAGAGAATAAACCAGAGAGGATTAGAGCAAGAAGATTGAGTCAGAAAGACATATCTTAAGAGCAGTCTACAAGTTACAGACTGCAAGGTGCTACATATATTTCTCATGCCAGATGAAGAACACCTTGGTGGTTTTTCCCATATGGGTTTCCGCGTTAGTTCTTGTGTTATATGGATGAATGTCGTTGAATGGTGAATGTTTATGTGAATGTTGAATATTTGCTTACTGTGTATTGATACAAGTTGTTGCTGAATGTATGTCGCAATATATTTGATCAATGAATGGCTGGTTAAAATTATTGTTGAACTGTTGTGTATGAGTTCACGGTTAATCTGCTAAAAGTATAGTATAAGTCGCACATTGTCTGTCCAGTATAAGGACTCAGCTGTGCTGCACTATTGCACCAGCTCTTAAGTGGTTAAGGACGAGGTTGTGTCATTCACAGATCGCGATATGTAGTTACTTGGTCGCAGAGTGAAGAAATCCATCTCATTGTCTTTGTCGAACGTCTTGGCCGCATTCTAAGGGACTATATTCCCTCTCCAATTGTGGAAACATGGTTCTGGTAGTTACCCATTAAGATATCTCAGGTGAGACTACTCCTGCCTCATGGGCATTGCCGACTAAGCTTGCTCTGTCGGGCCGATGTCTTTTTGTATCTTGTTGGTGTTATGTTGTTGTTGAACTATGGGTCAAGACAAGAAAGAGGAGGAAGGCCAACAAATGGTTTCGTTGCTATGTCCATTAGCCATTTGAGTCGAGGGAAATGTTGTGGCATCTAACAAAGAATGATATAGAGGATTGGATGGAGTCTAAAACGCTAGCATTTGCGTAAGAGGAGAGCGTAGGATATCAATTAAGCGTAGAAAGATGGTTAAACGAGTACATATATTTGGATATTCATGAGGTCTTCTTTGCAGAGTTTCCCATTATACTACATGAGTGGTTGTCAATCTTGGTAAGAAGGAAGACAAATTTCCAAATAAGAGAAGCAGTCGAGTGGAGTGATCTGTTGGTGCACGAATTAACCAGTGTAAGTAACACCATATCTAGAGCTATTGATTTTTGGGTTGATAGTATTTTGCAAGGATATATTACTGAGTTTGCAATGGAGGCTATAACCTCATATAGTGAGGCGGAAAGAAATTTTTTCCAAGGACCCCAAAGAAGATATATGTTATCTGTCGGTACATGGATAAAGATGCTCATTTATGAGAACGGTATCATGTAGTTGAGTAGTTGAGTCACACACCTCGGAGGAAGGCTATGTTGTAGATGACCTATCAAGAAAATGGGAAATGGTGAGTTGAGATGTTCCTAGGAAGTATAGAACTTGAACTAGAAGTTGGATTCCTAAGGAGTGGAAGGAGATTTAGATCAGGGAAAAGAAGAAAGATAGAGGGATATCGATGAAATCCTAATCTGTTCGAAGAAAGTGAGCACGATCTTCAGTCGCATGTAGATGAAGGGTCTTGCAACGAAGAGGAGGACTATAGCCTGATTTTCAAAGGAGCCTGGAGCATAAGACTCTGAAGCATCTGTCAAGAAACCAAGATCAGGATGCAACTACATCACACCAGGAATATCGCTAGAGGCAGGATCTAGAGCCTCATCTACTGAAAGAATTGTTAACGCACATAGTGCTAGTACTACAACAAGCACGCAGGACAA
Organism: Pseudotsuga menziesii; assembly: GCA_001517045.1. Taxonomy (NCBI): domain Eukaryota; kingdom Viridiplantae; phylum Streptophyta; class Pinopsida; order Pinales; family Pinaceae; genus Pseudotsuga; species Pseudotsuga menziesii. The sequence goes on along the minus strand of LPNX010979529.1, from coordinate 13,070 downwards.
TACACTTGCATTTAATCTATCACCAGATAACCTTGACACCAGCTCAATGGCTGGGGAGGATATTCAGTTACCCGCATTCAATGGTAATGGAGCAGAGGATCCAGAGTAGAATTGGTTCATCTTTGAAGCTGTGTGGATGGTTCACTTAGTTCAGAACGCAGACTTAAAGAAAGCGTAGATGATCACAACTCTAAGGGGTAGTGCGCTCGACTGGTTTATGAAGTTCTGCATAGTACCACCAGGAGTACCATAGAAGACCTTTGAAGAAATATCGGTCACAATTATCTCTGAGTTCAGAAAATCGAAATTCGAGTCATAGTGTATCACTGAGATCAAGGAAACCAAATAAGCACTAGCAGATCAGTATGGAACTTTGACCAACGGTTTAAGACTTTGATGGCCAAGGTAAGTTTCCAGATGTTAGATTTTCAGCATAAGGAGTGGTTTATTTATGCGTTACTACCACACATCCGAGGGCCATTGATGCAACAGAAGATTGAGTCGTAGACAGAAGCACTAGAGTTGGAAATGAAGCTAGAGGCCTCACCAATCAGTAATGGTGCCATAGGAATGGTGCATATTCAGTCTCAGTTGGCTAATTTGACGATACAACTGCAGGACATCAAGAAGGGTAAGGAAGCCCATGAATATTTATGGTGCACCAAATGTATAACAGATGGACACACCAAGGATAATTGTCCGGCCTTCATGAATTACGTCTCATCCGGTGTGCCAAACCCATTAAGTGCCCATGGAATACCCTAGTGTCATATATGTCGGACTAGAGGACATCATTACGAGGACTATCTATACTTGCAAAAGATTGTAAGCACTCCTGCAAACCTGTTCTGTAAATTTTGCAAGTCAGTAAGGCATGAAGAGAGAGATTGCAGAGCCTACCAGCACTTAAATGAAAAGACAGTTGATACATACTTAATGAAGAACTATGGGAAGACTCAGGCTAAATCGACACAAACATCGTATCAACCTGTGCAGTTCCCACCCAACTAGTATCATAACTAGTACCAGCCTCAGTATGCACCATAGCAACCATACATGCAATAGAATCACTATCAACTACAATATCAATAGAATCAGTACCCCTCGCAGCAACCACACCCTCAAGGAAGGGGTGGTGGGAACTTTAGAGGCAGAGGAGGAGGAGGATTTGGCATAGGAAGAGGTCAGGTTACATGCTATAACTTTGGACAACCAGGTCACTATGCCTAAGATTGATTAGAACCTGCAAATACATGCACATACTATAAAAGAAAAGACCATAATGTGGAGCAATGTCCTCAGTTGATTGCAAAGTGGCAGGATAGAACCATCATAGGTCCTAACCCTACACAAAATTTGAACCCAAACTTGAATTCTAACTTAAACGTCTAGATGATTGTAGTTGAGATAAGAGAGCCAAACGTTGTCATCGTAACACAAGGAGTTACTACGACCAGAGCTGATCTGGATACACCACAAGAACAACTACAGCCGCAGGTACGACCCGCGACGAGGAATAGGGAGGCATTTGACATCCAGAAACAGAAGCAAGTATTCATGGACGTGCGACACGAGTCTGTGGATCCACAAGAGCCGTCGACATGAGAAGAAGTCAGGGAGATTTCAGCAAATATTTTAGAAGAAGACTCCACAAAATGTTAGTAAGCTCAAGTCATTTCTATCAAGTTGCTTAGCATTAATACAAGATAAAGATGCTATCGCAGAACTTCAAGCATTGATAGAGGAAACACCAGTAGAGCTGCAGCCTGAAAAGAAAGTTAACCAGGTCACCAAGAAATTCAAAATTGAATGCGAGTTAAGAATGACTGTGCAGATAGGGGGTTATGACATGGATCATATCATATTAGACTTGGGCTCTGATGTCAATATTTTGACACGAAAAACTTGGAAAAGTATGGGAAAGCCACGCCTAGACTGGTCTCCTGTCCAGTTGTGACTTGTAAATCAGGCGAAGGTCCTCCCGATTGGTAGATTGAGTCAAGTTCCCGTCGACATTGAAGGGTTGCACACATTTGCATACTTTGAAGTCATTAACATTGTTGATGACACAAATACATATCCCGCATTGTTGGGGATAGATTGGGCCATAGACAACCAGACCATTATAAATTTCAAGAAAAGGATCCTCTCATTCGAGGATAACGACAGGAGAGTAGTGTTTCCCATTGATCCATCAGAGGGATAGAGATATGTCGAGCCTATCTACAATGAGGGACATGGTGACTATATCGACCAGATCTACAATTTCATATCCATGCAAGAAGACTACATCAATCCAACAATGGATGGAAACCTGAGCTAGAAGAGTGCTAATTCTTCCACATCTGACTCAGGGGAGGCCTTAGAAAACTAGAAAAATAGGCTACATGAGGTCTCTATGAGGAGGTGCACAAGAATTACAAGGTCTGTGCGATGGGTGGAGAACGAGCTATAGGAGCTTCCCACCTATGAGGGTTTACCCAACCTTGCGACCTTCTTAAGTGAGTTTGAAGGACTTAAAACAGAGTCGCAGCGCTTGTCTACACTAGACCACATATTGAAGGCTACACCTGTTAGATGGTGGGGTACACACAAGATGTTCATAATAGAATTGCCACAATGTGGAAGGTTGATGGAAGTCAGATTCGACAAAGAAGTCACCCATTAGAGGAAATTTGGGGTCTAAAATGGGCCTCCTAAAGAAAATAATAAAATAATACTTAAAATAATAAAATAATAGTTAAAATGATAAAATAATAGTTCTTAATTTTGGAGGAAGAATGAAAAAAACTACTTTTTGTGTTCATATTTTCGACATATCTCCCTGTGTTTTTACTCAAATTCTGAGCCGGAGAGCTTGTTGGATGGGAAATTTAATTCCACATCCAACGAGTACCCACACCACATACTTTTGACAGACCCTACGTTGTGGGTACTCATTAGATGCGGAATTGATTTCCACATCTAACAAGCTCTCTTGCTTGAAATTTGAGTAAAAACACAGGGAGATATGTGAAAAATATGAACAAAAAAAGTAGTTTTCTTTTATGACAAGTATGTCAATTCAACCATTATGGTTGACTCATTTTATTGAAATTCTATTGGTTCTTGAATTTCATCTCACAAAATTTATTGTTGGCGAATTTTCTTATAAGGCCCATTTTAGACCCCAAATTTCCTCTCATGATCGTGAGCCACAAATATACAGGATTGTCAAGCCCTGTCGATCACATCAATCAATATCGCACCGTATTTGTAGAATACCCGCGACAAGAATGGGTCCATCATTTCATTCACACATTGGAAATGGCACCTAGAACATGGTATGCATATATAGAATTGCGACAATGAACCCAATAATGGGAAGGGATCGCTAAGCAGTTTAGAAAAACATTTGAATTTGCTGATGAGTAACCTACAGTTGATGCTGCACTCCAAACGGTAAAGGAAAATATATTTGCTGAAATTCTTGTCGAAGAGGCCAATGCTCACCATTGCAGCATGACCATTCAACAATAGATGGCTTGCTACAATATAGCCGAAGACCCAGATGATGATCTAACTAACAAAAACATACTAGAATTAGAGGGCACACGCACAGTAGAAGGAAGTGGTATTTCAAGTGACCAGTTCCTTAAGCCATTGAAAATCAAGAAATTGAAACATTGGGTCACCAGAGAACCCAAAGTTTGCCAATATAGGAGATTATTGGGATGAAGAGATAGTCACAAAGATCACAGACTTGCTGCATGAGTATTTGGATGTGTTCCCTGCCAACTTCTCAGTGATGAAGGGGATAGTGGGAGATCTAGGGGAAATGAAAATACCCCTGGGACAATATGCTAAACCCAGTAAGAAACACCCGTATATATTTAATCCAAGGTATAAGGAAAATGTAAAAGAAGATTTGGATCCCATGATTGACGCGGGAATCATTGAACCCGTTGAAGAATCAGAGTGGATCAAACCTATAGTGATCCAGGATAAGAAAACAATAGGAAAATTTAGGATCTGTGTTGACCTGAGAAAGCTAAATGATGCATGCTTGCACAATCCATTCCCAAGACTGTTTACAGATGAAGTACTTGAAAGCGTTGGAAGAAAAGAGATGTATTCATTCATCGATGGATTCTCTGGCTATCATCAAGTTAGAATCACGAAGGAGGATTGTCACAAAATTACCATCATCATAGAATGGGGAAGCTACCAGTATATGGTAATGCCCTTTGGACTCTATTGTAGGTACAACAAATCCCATGTTATTTTGACACGGGAGCCCGATTACACATACGAAGATAACTTGGTAAGACTCTTCATAATCTTAATGGGTTTCATTAATATTATTATTTGACTCTTGGGATTCCTTAACTTAACCAAATTTTCAAAAATCCATGTTTGATTTCTTTGTTTTAAAATGCAGAGAGGTTGTTTTTTTATTAGGATTGTTTTAATGTTCCGCATCCTGCATCCCGCTACTCGCAAGTTGCGGAATGCGGGAAACCTTTACTTGATATTTCATTTTTCCTCCCCGCATCCCGCATCCCACAAATGCGGAATGAAATAGAGTTTTCATGTGTGTTTACTTTAATCAACCCCCATCCCTCATCTCGCAAGTTGCAGAATGCGAGTTGCGAGGTTCTGATTTGTTTACATTTTGGTTTGCGTGTGTTTGCAAATCGCATCCCGCATCCCGAAAAATGCGGAATGCGCAGTGCAGATCTGATTGAATATTTTATTTGCTATTTTGTGATTCTGCATTCTGCATCCCGCAAGTTGCAGAACGCGGGTTGCGGAATTATTAATAAACTTGTGATTTTGTGTTTGATCCCGCATCCTGCAAAACTGATCCTGACTGTTCTTTTTTTACCCTCATCTGACGGTCTGTATTATTTCCCAGGGATTATAAATGTGATAGTTTTATTTATGATTTTCATTTTTTTTACTGCTGCAATTCGTTCTGCTGTGTAATTTTACCTCCAGATGTTACAATGCGATTTCGACAGTGTTTACCACAGTTTCAAATTGGTTATCAAGTCGCTTTCTCACAATTTGAATTGTTTACCATGCTTCTTGTATAATTCAGTTTTAATTTCTGGTACAAGCATTCAAAACAATACATGGCGACTTCTAAAACCCCCCGAATCACCAGGTGCAAAAATCTTTAGAAAGACATGCTCACCAAAGACCCAAACTTCGGTGTATTTTCTAATACCAATAGCCAAGTGACTGAAACTTATCAATTGGACTGGTCTCAGGTTTACTCTATCTTCGATAACAATGATCTCTCAGATTTTCAGAGTGACCAATTTGTTTATGAGAGACTTAGGGATTCTGGCCTACATATGATTGCTGCAAGACCGACCATCCTACCCTATAATGATGTCGTTAGATGGATTGTAGGCCACACCAATGTGAAATATCGTTCATTTCATACCAGTACCGAGTCTCAGTTAGCCAATTTTTGCTCTGAAAGCTTTGTGAGGATTTATGCCCTTAAACCTTTTAGATAGCTCCTTGATGCAAACTTTGTTAAAGCTGCCAAATCCTGATTCGATTTCGACCAAATACTTAAGTCCTAGATGACTGAACCATGTAATTTTTTCAAGAGGAAAGACGAACTATACCCCGTCGAATAGTTGAAAGAGCCTTACTCCCATAATGGACCCATAACCGTACCCCGTCGAATGGTTTAAAGAGCCTTACTCCCATGATGGACCCATAACTGTATGTACATTGTATAATTTCATATTGCATATTCATATATTCAATTTCATAGTGTTCTAGTTCATAATATATAAATGTGTGCGTGTCTTAAATTGTTTAGAATTTAATTATATTTTTGTAATTAATTCATAAACTGATGTATATACATTCTATGTGCATGTATATATACAACCTTCTAAAACCACTTAAATGTACATGTGAAAGAATGGTATGTGTTGTGAAAGAATTGAACAAAATTTTTAACCACTACACTAAATTGCATATACAAAGTAAGTGTATTATAGTATGAGTAGATCTAGTTGTCCAATGAAATTAAAGAATGATTGATGAATATATATAATTATAGTGCATAATATCTAGTTCTAAATGAATATGCATATATCCATTGGCCTTACATAACCTCACATACAAAAGAATTTTATAATTTGATGATATAGCATAACATGTAAATGAATTATAATTTGATAATATAGCCTCACATATATATAATTCTTATGTTAAAAATTACAAAGATTGTTCTCAATGGGAGTTGATTGCACCATCATAGGTTGACTTTCATTTTCTCCTCTTAATATTGCACTTATTTTCTTCATCCTTTCTATAGCCTTATCTATCATTTCATCGATTTTAATATGATTTTAATTTCATATTCATATATGAACATTTTCACGGTGTTCAAATTACAATTACATTACATTATGATAATGATGATAATTACATTACAATTACAATTACAATTACAATTACAATTACAATTACAATTACAATTACAATTACATTACATTACAATCATGTAAAAATGACTAGGAATCATGTGGCTTTAAGCATTGATGACAATGATGATCTCAAATAAAATCAGCAATTACAATTACAATCACAATTACAATTACAATCACATTACCATTACCATTACAATTACAATTACATTTCATTATGATAATGATGATAATTACATTACAATTACTGTTGGGCCAAGAAAAGTGCACAACGAAGAAACAAATGCACAAGCAAAGGAGGAAAAGTGTGCGCGCGGCAAGCATAAAAGCAGGTCAAGAAGGAAGTGGATGAACCAGCACAGAAAGATAAAACATGTGCGCGATAGAGAAAGGAAGCTGCGACGAGGGAGGCAAATCTGAGTCAGAGGAGGAGGCAGGTAGAAGAGTTAATGTTGGACAAATGGAATTCAAGGAAGACTGTAAAAGGATGAACCAACAGAAGATAGAAGGATAGTTTTTGTGGCTATTTATGACTGGTATAGATGAGTTGGAAGACGTTTCCGCAACTAGTTAAAGCTGTGGTTAATGCATGCATGACTTTCGTGGCTAGGTATGGGCTTCCATTTAATGTAACGGAGATATTTTGTAACCGCTTGAGTTTGTAATAACTGAGTAGTACTCAGTCGACCCTACGTGGTCTTATAGATAGTATAAGTAGGAAGAACCCGTTCTGTAGAAGGGTTTGTTCAGTAATTCACTCATTTTTGTTAATTAAGATAGAGTTAGTAGTAGAATAAGAAGACTCAGAGAGGAGTCTGGTAGAAGGAAAAGGTTGTTGAGCCATGGATCTTGCAATTGTGTACGAGGACCGCTAGTAGTAGAAGTAATCTGCGACTTTGTGCACAAATAGTAAGTAGAATAGTTGATCCAGGCTATGTGCAGGTCAGTAGGAGTAGATAGAGAATAAACCAGAGAGGATTAGAGCAAGAATATTGAGTCAGAAAGACATATCTCAAAAGCAATCTGCAAGTTGCAGACTACAAGGTGCTACATATATTTCTCATGCCAGATGAAGAAAACCTTGGTGGTTTTTCCCATATGGGTTTCCACATTAGTTCTTGTGTTATGTGGATGAATGTTGTTGAATGGTGAATGTTTATGTGAATGTTGAATATTTTCTTACTGTGTAATGATACAAGTTGTTGCTGAATGTATGTCACAATATATTTGATCAATGAATGGCTACTTAAAATTATTGTTGAACTGTTGTATATGAGTTCGTAGTTAATCTGCTAAAAGTATAATATAAGTTGCACATTGTTTGTCCAGTGTAAGGAATCAACTGCGCCACACTATTGCGCCAGATGTTAAGTGGTTAAGGACGAGGTTGTGTCGTTCGCATATCACGATACACAGTTACTCCTCGGTCGCAAAGTGAAGAACTCCATCCCATTGTATTTGTCAAGCGTCTTGGCAGCACGCCAAGGGACTATATTCCCTCTCCAACTGCGAAAACATGGTTCTGGTAGTTACCCATTAAGATATCTTAGGTGAGACTACTCCTGCCTCATGGTCGTTGCCGACTAAGCTTGCTCTGTCGGGCCGATGTGTTTTGGCATCTTGTTGGTGTTGTGTTGTTGTTGAACTGTGGGTTGAGACAAGAAAGAGGAGGAAGGCCAACAAATGGTTTCGTTGCTGGGACCGTTAGCCATTTGAGTCAAGGGAAATGTTGTGGCATCCGACAAAGAACAAGATAGAGGATTGGCTGGAGTCTAAGACACTAGCATTCATGCAAGAGGAGAGCGTATGATCTCAGTTAAGCACAGAAAGATGGGTAGATGAGTACATATATTTTGATATTCACAAGGTCTTGTTTGCATAGTTTCCCATTACACTGCACGAGTGGTTGTCAATATTGGTAAGAAGGCAGACAAATTTCCAAAGAAGAGAAGCAATCGAGTGGAGTGATCAGTTGGTGCACAAATTAACTAGTGTAAGTAACACCATCTCTAGAGCAGTTGATTTTTGGGTTGATAGGATTTTGCAAGGATATATTACTGAGTTTGCAGTAGAGGCTATAACCTCATATAGTGAGGCCAAAAGAAATTTTTTCCAAGGACCTCGAAGAAGATATATGTTATATGTCGGTACATGGATAAAGATGCTCATTTATGAGAACGGTATCTTGTAGTTGAGTAGTTGAGTCACATACCCTGGAGGAAGGCTATGTCGCAGAAGACCTGTCAAAAAAATGGGAAATGGTGAGTTGAGATGTTCCTAGGAAGTACAGAACCTGAACTAGAAGTTGGATTCCTAAGGAGTGGAAGGAGATTTAGATCAAGGAAAAGAAGAAAGACAGAGGGATGTCGACGAATTCCTAGTCTGTTAGAATAAAGTGAGCACGATCTTCAGTCACAGGTAGACGAAGGGTCTTGCAATGAAGAGGACGACTATAGCCTGATTTTTGAAGGAGCATAAGACTCTGAAGCATCTGTCAAGAAACCAAGGTCAGGACATAACTACATCACACTAGGAGTATCACTAGAGGCAGGTTCTAGAGCCTCATCTCCTAAAAGAATTGTTAACACACGTAGTGCTAGTACTACAACAAGCACACATGATAATACACCTCCATTAAATATGTCACCAGATAACCTTGACACCAGCTCAATGGATAGGGAGGATATTCGGTTACCCACATTCAATGGTAATGGAGCAGAGGATCTAGAGTAGCATTGGTTCATCTGTGAAGCTATGTGGATGGCTCACTTAGTTCAAAACATGGACTTAAAGAAAGCGCAGATGATCACAACTATAAGGGGCCATGTGCTTGACTTGTTTATGAAGTTTTGCATAGTACCACCAAGAGTACCATAGAAGACCCTTGAAGAAATACGGGCCACAATGATCTATGAGTTCAGAAAACTGAAATATGAGTCATAGTGTATCACTGAGACACAGAAATCAAACAAGCACTGACAGAGTCAGTATGGGACTTTGACCAATGGTTTAAGACTTTGATGGCGAAGGTAAGTTTCCAGATGTCAGATTTTCAGCATAAGGAGTGGTTTATTTCTGCACTACTACCACACATCTGAGGGCCATTGATGCAAGAGAAGATCGAGTCATAGATAGAAGCACTATAGTTGGCAATGAAGCTAGAGACCTTGCCAATCGGCAATGGTGCTGTAGTAATGGTGCAGATTCAGTCTCAGCTGGCTACTCTGATGATACAACTACAAGACATCAAGAAGGGTAAGGAAGCCCATGAATATTTATGGTGCACCAAATGTAGAACGGACAGAGACACCAAGGATAATTGTTTGACCTTCATGAATTACATCTCATCTGGTGCGCCAAACCCATTAAGTGCTCACAGAATACCCTGGTGTCGTATATGCCAAACTAGAGGACATTGCGATGAGGACTGTCTATACTTGCAAAATATTGTAAGCACTCCTGCAAACCTGTTCTGTAAATTTTGCAAGTCAGGAGGGCATGAAGAGAGAGATTACAGAGCCTACCAGCACCTAAAGAAAAATATGGTTGATACATACTTAATGAAAACCTATGGGCAGACTCAGGCTGAATCAACGCAAACATCATATCATCCTACGTAGTTCCCACCCAACTAGTATCATAACTAGTATCAGCCTCAGTATGCACCATAGCAACCATACACGTAGAAGAATCACTATCAGCCACAATATCAACAGAATCAGTACCCCCCGCAGCAACCACACCCTCAAGGAAGGGGCAGTGGGAACTTCAAAGGCAGAGGAGGAGGAGGATTTGGCATAGGAAGAGGTCAGGTTACATGCTATAACTATGGACAACCAAGTCACTATGCCAGAGATTTCTTAGAACCTGCAATTACATGCACATACTGTAAAAGAAAAGACCGTAATGTGGAGCAATGTCCTCAGTTGATCACAAAGTGGCAAGATAGAACCATCATAGTTCCTAACCCTACGCAAAATCTAAACCCAAACCTAAATCCTAACTTAAATGTCTAGATGATTTCTGTTGAGCCAAGAGATCCAAACGTTGTCATTGTAACACAAGGAGGTATTGCAACCAGAGCTTAGCTAGATACACCACAAGAACAACTGTAGCTGCAGGTATGAACCGCGACGTGGAAGAAGGAGGCATTCGATGTCCAGAAACAGAAGCAAGTATTCATGGACGTGCGACATGAATTTTTGGATCCACAAGAACCGTCGACATCAGAAGAACTCAGGGAGATTCTTGAACGATTTCAGCTGATATTTTAGAAGAAGAATCCACAAAAGGTTAGTAAGTTCAAGTCGTTTCTGTCAAGTTGCTTAGCATTAATACAAGATAAAGATGCTATCACGGAACTTCAAGCATTGATATAGGAAACACGATTAGAGTCACAACTTGAAAAGAAAGTTAACCAAGTCACCAAGAAATTCAAAACTGAACACAAGTTAAGAATGACTGCGCAGATAGGGGGTTATGACATGCATTATATCATCTTAGACTTGGGCTCTGATGTCAATATTTTCACACGACAAACTTGGGAAAGTATGGGAAAGCCGCACCTGGACTAGTCTCCTGTCCAGCTGTGACTTGTAAATTAGGCGAAGGTCCTCCCAATTGGTAGATTGAGTCAAGTTACCATCGACATTGAAGGGTTGCACATGTTTGTGGACTTTTAAGTCATTAACATTGTTGATGAAACAAATCCATATCCTACATTGTCAGGGATAGATAGGGCCATAGACAACCAGACCATTATAAATTTCAAGAAAAGGATCCTCTCATTTGAGGATAACGACAGGAGAGTAGTGTCTCCCATTGCTCCATAAGAAGGACATAGATATGCCGAGCCTGTCTACAATCAGGGATGCTAGATTTTTAACATTAAGCTAGCATTATATTAGGATCTTTAATTGAGAGAATAACAAGCACACCAATCAAACACAAGAGAGAATGAACACAGTGTTTTTCCTCGGGGAAACCATAAATGGAGAAAATCCCGCAACTTCCTCAAAGATAGACTCAGCACCAAAAGTAAAACCCAAAACAGTAACATGATCTCCCAACAGCAGTAACCTTCTTTATTCCTAGCCCTAGTGTCTTCTTCTTCCTCAGCTATGCGCTACAACTGAGTGTGAGTGAGTGTGTGATAAATAGAGAGGCTAGCTCTCTCTTTATACTATTTCCCTACTTGACTAAACCGTACTAGGGCTGAATTCACTAGGTGAGTCTAACAACCCTAGTGCCTCGGAACTATGGGGATTTTAACCCTAAAAAAATAGGAGGGTTACCCACATTTACTTGACATGACTTGATTACATTATAGAAACTCCTGATCGGAGCATCGGGGCATGACATGACTCAATTACATTACAGACACATCCCGGAATAAAAATCAAGGTATAATACATAAGAAATACAAGTGAATACATTCCGAAGTTACAATTACATCAACAATCCCTTTTAACTAGGAAGGTATTCTCTTAACACAATTTATCAGCACAAGTCTTCTTCTTTGTATCATCTAGATCATCATCAAGTCCTCGTCATCTTCACCTTCAAGTCATCGCTATCTTCAAGTCATCTTCATTTGGATCTGGATCATCACTGGATCTGGATCATCATCACTGGATCTGGATCATCACTCGATCTGGATCATCACTGGATCATCACAGGTGCTATCTCATGATTCTTCTCATCACAGGAAGTTCTACAAAGCCAACCCTTTTTTCATACTTGTAGCTAGGGTTTTACCCCTAGCTTGTGCGAATGAGCACCTACTAAGGAAAATGGATTCCTTAGTAGCAGTTCAATAAAATGTAAACTAAAAGCTATAACAGAAATAAAAACTAAATCTAAACATGTGCTTGAAACAAACAACAAAATGTAAAGAATGGTTTTTTATTGATAATACCTCCAATGTGAAGGTTGGTGAAGCCCTTTGCGCTGGTCCGAGTAGGTGGTTTCGAGCTTTAAGCTGCTCCTTCTCTTTCTCCAATGGTGGAAATGGGCCAAAAGGGGCTCTCAATGGTGAAAGTAGCTCAAGGGTGAGCTAGGGTTTCAAGAGCAATTTTGGCAGAGTCAGGATACTTGTGATTGTGGATGTGAAATAAGGGGTCTCCATCACTTATTTATAGTTTTTTAGTGGTGGAGTGCTGGCCCATGGTTTTTGGAAACCATATGGTTTAGGGCATCTTTTTAGGGTTTTTTCCTCTTTTCCTCTTTTTTCCTCATTATTTTATATTTTTTCTTCCCTTTTTGGGGATTTTGCTTTTTAGAGGAATTTTGGATATTTTTGGAGGAAAAAGGGGTTTTTTGGCCTTTTCGAGGAATTTTAAATGGTTTTATGGGTTCTTATGGGAAATATGGTAGGAAAATGAACAAATGAGCCATGTAATGGGGTAGATGAGGTAGTGAACACTTTTTGGGTGTTAACAGATTGCCCCCTAATGTGTGAGGGCAGGAGCTCATCGTATGGCCGATGGACATCATAAGTCATGCATGGTTTTCCTAGGGTGTGGAGAAGAGAAGTGTTGGTAATAACTCCCAATTCGTTAATCTATTCATGGCTAAGCATTCATTTATACATTCATGTGACGGTTTATTTCACCTTCCGTCCAGCCTTTT
>LPNX010979521.1:14707-66951 GCA_001517045.1 Pseudotsuga menziesii | reverse complement strand
GATGATAAGATGTTGGAGAACAAAGTAGGAAGACAATTCTAGATTCTACTATATCTAGAATCGATCCAGCTGAATCATGTTGTGACCTAGGATTGGTCTGAGTTGATGTCCTTTATTGCTCTAAATGTCCTGTGTGGAAGAGATGTAACAACTCTCTTGCTTCAACTCCCTGATTCAATTTTGTTGGCTCTGTAGTGGAAATCCTTGCAGAGGAAAGGTACTACATCCAACATGAAAAAGGGATGGATATGTATTGGAAATCCTTGCAGAGGTGAGGTACTGCATCCAGCATGAAAAAGGGTTGTCTCTGTAGTGGAAATCCTTGAAAAGGCAAGGTATTGCATCCAACATGAAAAAGGACTGGCAATGTAGTGGAAATACCTACAGAGGAAAGGTGATGCATCCAGCATGAAAAAGGGTTGGCTCTGTAGGTGAAATCCTTGCAGACGCAAGGTGCTGCATCTAGTATGAAAAAGGGCTGGATCTGTAGGGGAAATCCTTTCAGAGGCAAGGTCTTGCATGCAACATGGAAAAGGGTTGGCTCTGTAGAGGAAGTCCTTGCAAGGGCAAGGCAATACATCCAGCATAAAAAAGGGCTGGCTCTGTTGATGAAGACTTACATGGATTCTATGTCTACAACAAACATGAAAAAGGGCTGGGTCTGTAGAACTTGCTATGACTAGAAGAATTGAGAGATAAGAGCATTTGCTCGAGATAGAGGGAGCAATGATGATGATGATGATCCAGCTTTGATGATGATTTGGTGATGATGACGATCTAGTGATGATCCATCTTTGATGAATGATCCAGTGACGAAGACTTCTGCTTATGAATTGTATTAAGAGAATACATTCCTAGTTAAGAGGGAGTGTTGATGTATTTGTAACTTCGGAATGTATTCACTTGTATATTTTATATATTGTATTTATTTGTACTGCGATGTTCCTATCAGGAGAATAATTAATGTAATCAAGTCATGTAAAGTCATATAAGTTAACCCTCCTTTGTAAGTCAGGGCAAAAGTCCCCATAGTTGAGGGGTACTAGGGTTATTAGACTCTCCGAGTGAGGTCGGCCCTGGTAAGTAGTTGTCAAGTGGAAAAACTAGTATAAATAGAGAGTGAGACTCTCTATTTGACACACACACTCACTCAACTGTAGCACGTGAGTGAGAGAAGAGGAGCTCACACAAGTGAGAGAGAGAATAGCTATTGGAGATCATATTTGTGTTTTTAGGTTTTACTTTTTCTATTGGTGTTGATTCTATCTCTGAGGAAGTTGTGGGGTTTTATCCTTTATGGTTTCCCCGAGGAAAAATCTTTGTGTCTCTTGTCTCTTGTGATTATGGCTATGCATTTTATTCTCTTATATAATATCCTAGATCATATTGCTTAAATGATAAAAATATAACACAATTTGCAGATCATACTCTCTTGTTAGGTGGAGATTTCCCTCAAGTTGACACTTCCTTTAAAGCTGATATTAACCCCTTTTATACTTTCTTGGGAAGTATAATTAATGCTACCAAAAGTCATTTTTATGGGTTGAACATCTATATTCAATAATTAAGCATTATTGTAAGAACATTTGGTTTTCAAGGTAATATTCCATGGTCTTCCATTAAATACCTTGGCCTTCCAATTTTTCAAAGGGCTCCTCAGGGAAATGATTGGTTGCCTCTACAGTGAATATTTTAATATGCACTTGCAAACCTGGGGAATAGGGTGGCTAAATCTAGCAGGTAATATAGTTATAATCAAATCTGTATTATCGAGCTTGCTCATTTATTAGTGTTCGTTGTCGCTAGCACCCACCAGAATTTTGCATATGATGGAAGTCTAGATTGGTAATTCTTTTGGAAAGGATGAAATCAGAATGACAAAAAATTACGTCTAGTTAGCTGGGAAAAAGTGAAAAAACCTTATAAGGAAGGAGGGATTCAAATCAAATATATTAAAGATAATAACCTTAAACTTGGAGCAAAAATTCTATGGAGAAGAGCCTCAGGAAATCCAAGCTAGGTCAAAAAATCTATTTGGAAAAAATATTTTATGAGCACTCATTTATGTAGTCTAGATAATCCCCATGTGGTGATCCTGAGATCCCCCATTTTACATCTTTGTGAAAAATATCACACTTTGTTTAAAAAAAGCTATTTTGGATCCAAGACAATGGGAAAAAATTGATCTTTGGGAGGATCAAATAATGGGAAGCGAACTGTTATCCAGTATTGAAGAAATTGATCCACTTAAAATATGATCAACGAGACAATATATGAAGACCCTATCGGATATATCAGTTTGGGATAAGGTGGAGAATAAGTAGTGTGGTTGGAAAGGGCTAGACCCCTTGAGACCACTACTACAACCATGGAATTCTCTGATGTCTCTACTAAAAGGAAAAGATCCATACTCAGTCAAGGCTAAAGATACTAGAGGATGTGAATATGGGCCTTTCCATTATTCAGTGGCTCAAGGTTATCAGGCCCTTAAGGCCACCCCAACAACCCTCTCAAATCCATTATTATGGAATGACATCTGGAAAGAAAAATGTATTCCCAGGGTGGACATCTTTATTTGGAATCTGGGTCATCAAAGTATATTAAATAATGAAAATTTGCAAAAATTAGGTATTGCAGGTCCCTCTTAGTGTAATATTTGTTATCAACCGATAGAAACCTCAAAACATATTTTCCTAGATTGTCAATATGCTATGGAATTTTGGAAGGAAGCCCTTGGTATCTTGACCCACATAATAGAAAACCCATAACTGTTCCTTCTCTGTTATCCGGGTGGGGTTCCTTGTATCCTCACCCACTTTCCTCTATAGGTTGGTTCAAGTTAGGTTGGTTGACTCTTCCAAAATTTATTCTTTGGAAAATATGGTTGGAAATGAATGTTAGAACCTTTCGAGATAAAGCACCTCTTCCAATGCAAGTGGTGACAAGACTCAATCAAAGGTCTTATAAGGGAATTTCTTCAAATAAAGATAAGTAAAAATAAGACTTCTGAGTTGATTCTAGAAGAATTAGCTTAGGGGAAACAATTGGGTCTTAGTATCACCCACCCGATTGCTTCCTTGGTCCCAATGGAGGGTTGGAAAATTAGAATTAAGGAAGACAAATTTCTCCAGTTGTGCCAAGGATCACAATTATACAGTCTATATTTTTATGGAGTTACAAAAGGAAATCCAAGGGAAGCAGAATGGGGGGGATTATCTTTAGTCTCGATGGCTTAGATTATTTTTGGTATGCTTGGGGATTATGAAATGCTACAAATAACCAAGTGAAAGATTTGGAACTTCTTCAAGGAATTTGACAACAAAGGAAAAAAGGAATAATGCAGGAAAGGGTCATAGGAGAGTTGCAAAGTCTCATTGGTATTATGGTGAGAAAATCCATCCCAGAGGACATCCAATTAAAAACAATAGCTCTCAAAATCCAATAGTTATATTCTAATTTCCAAAAACTCATTTGTTTTCATGTGCTTCGTAATAACAACAAGGAATCCGATCATGCCACAAATAGAGCAGTGGCCTTGGAACCTAATACCCTCTTTCTAAACAAACATGTTTTCGAGTAGGACCCACTCCCCTAAAGAGATCCTCATCCTCTTTCTGTTGTGTGGTGGATTTTTCAGCACATGGTGTCTCATTTTAGGAAGGTGGTAGTACAATTCTCATTTAAGGATGGAACAAGCTAGGAGATGGAGTGTGCCTTCAGAGCATGTGGAGTTGATGGTTTTTCCTAGATTTTTGATCCTACAATGACCACTCGTCTAGATAATACATTATTTTAGAGGTTTGATGATGCCAAGAGAGATCTATATGAGAGAAACAAGGATTTTTGGAAATTTGAATCATGCCCCAGTAATTAAAACTCTCATCATCGAAGCATGTGAATGGAGTTGTGGGATTGGTAATCATTCCAATGGATGCCTACATATGATTATAAGGAATGGAGGTAAGAATAGGCTTATTTCCTCTATCATATTGCATTGCAGTTGGTTATTTCTCCTTAAACACTGCACTGAACATCATATTTGTGGATACAAAGAGGCTATCTACCCAATCAGCCAGTCAAAGAGTATGGACTCCAGCGATGACAGCCGTGCTTCTTTCCTGAAACATGAAATGGAAGCCATGGATTGACGCCTGCATAGGGTAAAAGAATGCGTGAAAGCTCAGAAATGTCAACCACATCGGTTAAGAGGTCATATCGAAGACCATATGGAGTATGTCAAGGAAGACATTCACAAAACTAGATTGGGTCAAATGGAACAAGTTGTAGCCATGGATAGTCCTTATTAGGAGTACGCACGAGTAATTCAGGGGCTCTCAAACATGATGATTCAAGTGGAAATTTAGCTTGAAACGATAGCCTTTGAATCCCAATTTTGGAAAGATGTGGAAGCCAACCGGATCATTGCTGATGGCATAGGATCGGGGACCTCCCTTGGCAAATAATCAGGTTTTAGGAGATGTTTTTTTTGTTTTATTTTGGGATATTTTGTCTGTATATATTCAATTGGGGATGTGCATGCCATCAACATTGTGCTCAACAAAATGCTCGTGTTCGTTGACTGATTTTTTATTTGCTTTCCTTGGTCATATTTCTTCTTCCTACATTCATATGCATAATGACCAATTTTTTTTACAGTAATGACATTGAATCTTTGATTTATCAAACCTGTGACCACTTGGCTAACTTGTATTCTGATTCTGTCCTCTACCAACAACATCTACAGGATTACTGCTGCGTCCTCCTCTTGAGAATTTTCTTCCTCTGCCTCTGAAATTATTTCTCCCCGTGCCTCTTCCACGGCTTATAGATGACTATGTTGTGAATGGACCTTCCAATGATGTTTGAGTTCTGTTGAGCCTATGTTCATGATTGATGAGTGAACCTTGTAGCTCATCAATAGTAAACATTGTCATGTATGTGTGTTCTTCCAAGGTTACAACAGAGTTTTCAAATCTTGGGGAAATACTTCTGAGAATTTTCTCAACCACCCTTTATGTTATGGTTTCTCCATGAGAATTTTCATTGATTTATCAAACCAACAACTCTGATATAAAATGAGTCTACTAACTCTAAATCTTTCATGGATAGAGATTCAAAATATATTCTCAGAATTTGCAGCTTCAAAGTCTTTACCTTATCCAAACCTTGATAAGCTGTCCCTAATGTGTCCCATGCCTGCTTTACGGTAATTTCTGCTGCTACTATTGGTAGTATGCTTTCATGCATGGTTTGATGTATCTAGAATAGATCTTTTCCATATTTTTTTCCTCTATTCCCTCGGGATATCTTTCTCAACTTGTGAGATATTATTATGTGTTGTTTGATCTGCTAGTTCTGCATAACCATTCTAGACAATATCCCAAACATATTGACCTCTAAATAAATCCTTCATTGTTAGAGACCAATATTCATAATTATTTCCTGTAAAAATCAGAGTTTGTAAACTTGACATATTTGAACCGGAAGTATAAGTGATTTTTTTAATCTTTAACTTTCCTTAGAAAATTACTTTTTCCCCTTTAGGACAAGGTTTCTTTCCTAAACTAGGTCTGATACCAGATCTCAGGAAAAATGGCAGTCACGACAATTAACTTGAGTTACCGCACATCACAACCTTTTATTTCTCCCTTTTTATTTTTTCAAAACTTTCGACTTAATTTTCTTGCAACGGAATTTACTACGTGAAGAAATTACTGTGCAGAGAATTACTGAGCTGTGATAGAGTTACTGCAAAGGAGTAACTACGATGGAATCTTCACCTGCAAAGGACCTTTACTTTGGCTTCAACCAGATTTTACTGCGACATGAATTTCGTTTCGACCAACTCATGTGCAAACAACTTTTCACTTCCGCGCAATAACTTTAGATTTCCTAGTCTAAGGACTTAGGAATATGAAGAACATTTTTTACTGTGATAACCTAGGATTAACTGTGACACAACTATATTGCGAATCACTCACAATATCACAAAATAATTAAAACAAGATTTGTGTCGAACCTCTGCGCGTAAAACTAGGAACTTGCGCGCAAAACTAGGAACTTTTACATAGTGAAATATTCATGGATTCTTCATGTCTTTCACTCACAGTAAATGTAAACAATATTCACTTTGGTAAATATGGAGAAGATGTGTGGCTATTTAAAACATTCATTCAACCATAAACTTAAGGATTTATATTTCATATGACGGCATAACAAAACTTACAACCGTAAATACAAGCTTGGTAAAAACACAAAAGCTTGAGCTTCAAACTCTTCGGTGAGTTTTCCTTCTTCTTATTCACTGCACTTCTCTTATCTATTTATTTTCTATCTCTCTTCTTTTTTATTTAGAAATTCATCCTTCATATAGAAAAGTTCTGCTGACTATCCGACTTAACATTTAAAGATTGCAATTACTCTCTACCTAGAAACTTAGCTTCAGCAACTAAATTCTACTGTCTTATATACAAGAAATATGAACTCTCTATCTTGTCAGACTCTCTATCACTTTTTGACCTACTACAAACTCTAACAGAGTCAGCTGATTGGATTATGGATCTGCGAGTAATTAATATTTCCAACATTAATCCACCCATTCATAAATCTACAGTGTCGCAATAATTGTAAGTTAAATAATTATGAAAAAAGGACATAAGGAGTAAAAATATTTCACATATTTAGTTGGGGAGCACGACTACATTAACAAGAAGGTAACTCTTGTCAAAAAAGAGCTTTCACCAAAATAAAATAAGTTAATTAAAACTGGATTTTATATATAGAGAGAGAATGGATCCTTTCTTTTCTGTATGTTATAGTTTGTCCATGAGAAAATCTTGTAAAACATTATGAAATGCTTTGCTAAAATACAAGTATGATTCATAAAGAAAATTGTTAACTTAAGTATGAGTGTATAACCCTTAACTTAATATGAATGTTTTCTTGTTAAAACAAGACAACATTTTCCACAAGAAACTAGGAACCTATAAGGCTTAAAACTTATAAAAGACATAAAATTTGATGTGGGGAAATGCTATGCAAGTATATCTCAAGTCCAAAACCATGAAATCTAAAACCGTCAAACCTATAAATATACTAAACGAACAATTATAGAACAAGAGTGGATTACCTCTAGGGACCCTGCATTGAAGATGTGGAAATGAATTGAATATGGAAAGCTAGATAATAAGAGAATGGTGTATTTAACCCAAATAATGAGATCATGAACACTACAAAGAACTGATGGTGTAAAGTTAAGAAAATTGTTATAATTTATTATCAATACATGGAAAACAAAATGGTGTGTATTATCATGAATGCAAAGTAATCAAGCCATTCATAAACCAACAATGGTGCAATAGTGGCAAGCTAAATAATGACACAAAGACATAATGAATAAAAAGATTAAAATCTCTATGAAAGTATTAAATAAGTACAATTTTATGAAGATAGGTATAATAGGTACATTAGTGTTGTTAATACACATTGTAAAAACAAAGTTTTGTTTGGTAAAATTTGTGGTTAGTGGTTGCAAAATAAAATTTATAACTTAGCATCCAACATGGATGAATGGTCAATATACACGATACGTATATGGACACCAATTCAATCTAAAATTGTTTGGTTTTCTCATGATATCCTTAGAAAGTAGATGACATCATATCCTTAAAAAGAGGATGACAATATAGATGGGATTACATTAATAATGGTTAGATTCCTAAGGATGGGTGATATTCATATTCCTTCTTTCTTAGATTTCTCTATTAATATCATTTCCAGGTTGACTTCCCATCCAAATATTCACACCATTATTTATACATGATGCCAGTTTAACTATTGTGAAGTTCATTATTTGGCCTATGATTTATAGATTACAATCGGCAGAGGGAGGACTTTACATGCCACGACAAGTGGTCACAGTAGAGGGTGAGAAGATGACACGAGGAAGGCATAATGTGGTCAGATCTAAGCAAAGGGTCAACAAAGTGGAAGACATGTATAATTTAAAGGAATATACATAAAAATGTTGGTACCTGCAGAATGTAAAAGACATTTGCAGATGACACGATACTACAGATGGGATGCAATCATCCACAAAATGTACAAACTATTTCGATTTAAAAGTAATAGAATAAATCATATAAATATGAATTCTGAACCATTGTAAACTCATTCAAGCATGAAAGTAAAACATAATGGAAGTTTAAACTAGAAACACATGCACATAAAAGAGAAGAAGGTACATACTTTAAATATGACAACATAGGAATCTTTGTCAAAGGCTTGCTTCGGCTCTGATCCCAAGGTAACCATAGAACCAAGATTTAGGAATGAAAGCTAGCTTCTTTCTCTCTAGAGAGGGATCTCTCAATATTTTTCTCATAGGCCATATATATAAAATAAGAAACAAAATTTAATATTAATGATGGTTGAAACAGGTGTTCATTGGGAATGAATTCATGTAGGACAATAACATTTACAGTGTTATTGCATGGGAAGTTTAACAGAGGCAAGGTAGCTATCTCTTAACAGAGACATTGATGATGGTAGATCCTTCGATAAAAATATCATGATAACTATGTATAGACTGTTTGGATTTAATAGGAACAACAATGCAAATAAAAATGTAATGATGTCTATTTCCAGATGGTTGGGATATAAGAAAATTATTATTATGCATATAAATACAAGTGTATTTTACATAATTTGTTTATATAAATACAAGTGTAAATATAACGTCGAACTTAATAGTATTTAATTTAATGAAGTTGATATAATATGCATGCATGTTTTTTAAATAATCCATTCATGTTATATAATTATAATTGACAATGTTAATCCATTGACTCTTTATGTAGGTCTTTAAACAAAGGAAAAATTTGCATGTCTAGTTTGTGGTCCTAAGATCAAATCACATCATTCAAAAAGTTTATGAAAAGTGGTGTTTGATGAGTATAGGAACTTCCTCTCTAAGAGTCATAGGTATCAAACTACTGATACACATCTATTCAACGGAAAGCAATAGTCTACATTAAAACCATAGAGAATGGAACCTCACCTACGGAAGTTGAAATATAATAGAATTCATCATGGTACACACATATCAAATTTTCTATCTATCATCATATATGAAATGTTTTAAACTTTTTTTTTTATTTTGTGTTGTTTACTATAATTGACATTGATTTCTGTAAATTATTTATAAACTATGATTCATGATGGTCATCGTGATCACGAAGGAATTATTGTACTATGAGCACCTACAAATTTCTCATATGTTTGATACAATGCATATCAGAAAGAATGTGACTGAAACATTATGGTGAATATTGGATCTAAGGAGCGATAAAGAAAAAATTGTCCAATTTTGCAATGACATTTAGGAAGCAAATCATGCACTAGAATATTTCATTCAATTACATAGCAAGGGAGAAAAAATTAATATAAACTCACTTCCATGGTTGTTAATGGAGCAACAAAGCAATTTTATAAAAGAAGTCATACGGAAAAATAAATTCCCCACTAGATTTTTCTCAAACATTAACAATATCATAACCAAGAAAGGTGATTTTGCGAGGGTGAAAACACATGATTGGAATGTCTTCATCAAGTTAATTATTACAGTATATATATATATTATTCTAGTGCATATTATTGTTGGTATATTTTTGTCTACTTTTTGAAAAAAATAATGAAACAATATTTATATTGTTATAGTATGTTCTATATCTATCTCTGCCGGAAACTTGGACAACAATGTCAAACAATTTATATATGATCTTGGATAAGACATGAGGTAAGTGGAAATATTTTCCATGGATAAATTTTTTGTTTAATTCATTGTATAACTTATATTTGATATTTATTTTATAATTGTTCTGCAAAATAATGTTTTTTTGTTAAATCTCGTGATTTGTTTGCATCATTTATAGATGGTTGTCATTTAAAGAAATCCATAAAGAAGATACAAAGTATTGGAGAAGACAAATTTCACATATGATGTGTGAAATACAAAATCATATACCTTCATCATTTTTCAAAGCACAAGAACACTACCTCATACACCAAGTTGAGGATATTGAATTTTCTGGAATAGTACACTCAAGATCCATGTGGATGGTTGAGAGGCACTTGAAATTTTTTAAGAGCTTGGTTAGACAACAAGAATGTTTTGAGGGTTCTATGGTCGAGGGATATATGGTATAGCAGAACATGATTTATATTAGTGAATTCCTTCCTAAGTTATCATCAAATCTCAATTTAGGTCGCATTTGTGATCGGGACTCCAATAACAATTTCAAAGCGGGGTACCTCACTGGAAAAGGTAGATTGAGGGAAATGAAAGGTAATTATTAGCTAGTGGAGATTAATTATAGTACACGTGACTTTTTAGTTTTATGTATATGTCATACTTGGTCCATTTTTAATATTCGATGTGCATCAATTAAAAGTGTATACCTGCATGTTAAGTGAATATACATTTGTACTTAATTATAATTTTACTTTCATGAAGAAGTTGGTCATGAGTGGGATGCACTTAATTTATACATAGAAAACAATCTTGATTGGATGAAGATATGGATTGAACGATGTGAACAATATGGTCATTGAATATCATGGGAAGGTGTGGCTTCGTTGGTTAAGGAAACACATCTCAATGGAGATACCAATCTTATAGAAAGGGAAATCAATTTAACATATGGTTTAAAACATAATCATCCAAGCATATTAGTTATCCATACTATTTTTTGTTTTTCAAATATATTGGTGTACACATTTATTTCTTTCCTTGCAGAGCATAAGCATGCACTTAATCATGATCAATTCAGGATGTAACATTCATGTGTGTGTCCTCTTGCAGGTAAAACACCATAAGGCTATTTGATGAAATGGTCATAAATTTTGCATCAAAAATTTGGATGAAACAAATAAAACATATGATTATGGGATAACTACAGTATTTGTGGGATAAAAAAAGATGACACAATACAACAAATGGAATGCAAGCAACCGCAAAATGTACAGACTATTTGGATTTAAAATTAATTGAACAAATCATATAAATATGAATTCTGAACCATTGTAAACTCATTCAAGCATGAAAGGAAAACATAATGGAAGTTTAAACTGGAAACACATGCACATAAAAGAGAATAAAGTATAGAATGTAAAGATGACAACACATGAATCTTTGTCAAAGGCTTGCTTCGGATCTAATCTCAAGGTAACCACATAACCAAGATTTAGGAATGAAAGTTGGCTTCTTTCTCTCTAGAGAGGGGTCTCTCAATATTTTTCTCACAGGCCATATATATAAAACAAGAAACAAAATTTAATATTGATGATGGTTGAAACAAGTGTTCATTGGGCATGGATTCATGTAGGACTATAACATTTACTGTTTTATTGCATGGGAAGTTTAACAAAGGCGAGGTAGCTATCTATTAACAGAGACATTCATGATGGTAAATCCTTCGATAAAAATGTCATGATAACTATGTACAGACCATTTGGATTTAATAGGAACAACAATGCGAATAAAAATGTAATGATGTATGTTTACAGATGGTTGGAATATAAACAAATTATTATTATGCATATAAATACAAGTGTATTTTACATAATTGATTTATATAAATAGAAGTGTAATTATAACATCAACTTTAATAGTATTTAATTTTTTGAAGTTGATATATTATGCATGCATGTTTTTTAAATAATCCATTCATTTTCTATAATTATAATTGACAATGTTAATCCATCGACTATTTATGTAGGTCTTTCAACAAAGGGAAAATTTGCATGTCTAGTTTGTGGTCCTAAGATCAAATCTCATCATTCAAAAGTTTACGAAAAGTGGTGTTTGATGAATATAGGCACTTCCTCTCTAAGAATCATAGGTATCGAACTACCGATACACATCTATTCAATGGGAAGCAATAGACTACATTAAAACCATAGAGAATGGTACCTCACCTATGGAAATTTAAATATAATAGAAATCATCACGGTACACACATATCAAATTGTCTATCTATCATCATATATGAAATGTTTTGAATATTTTTTTTATTTTGTGTTGTTTACTATAATTGATATTGATTTCTGCAAATTATTTATAAACTCTGATTCATGATGGTCATCGTGATCATGAAGGAATTAATGGGCTTCCACAAGGAACGAAAAGTTATCCTAAACAATTCAGTAGGTTATCGTACTATGAGCACCTATAAATTTCTCATATGTGGCTGAAACATTATGGTGAATATTGGATCTAAAGAGTGACAACGAAAAATTTGTGCAATTTTGCAATGAAATTTAGGAAGCCAATTGTGCAATGGAATATTTCATTCAATTACATAGCAAGGAAGAAAAAAATAATATAAAATAACTTCCATGGTTGTTAATGGAGCAACAAAGCAATTTTATAAAAGAAGTCATACGAAAAAATAAATTCCCCACTGGCTTCTACTCGAACATGAACAATATCATAACCAAGAAAGGTGATTTTGGAGGGGTGAAAAAGCGTGATTGCAATGTCTTCATCAAGTTAATTATTACGGTATATATATATATATATATTATTCTAGTGCATATTATTGTTGATATATTTTTGTCTTATTTTTGAAAAAAAATAATGAAACAATATTTATATTGTTATAGTATTTTTTATCTCTATCTCTCCCGAAAACTTGGACAACAATGTCAAACAATTTATATGATCTTGGATAAGACATGAGGTAAGTAGAAATATTTTCCATGCATAAAGTGTTTGTTTAATTCATTGTAGAACTTATATTTGATATTTATTTTATAATTGTTCTGTAAAATAATGTTGTTTTGTTAAATCTTGTGATTTGTTTGTATCACTTTTATATTGTTGTCATTTAAAGAAATCCATAAAGAAGATACAAAGTATTGGAGGAGAGAAATTTCATGTATGATGTGTGAAATACAAAAGCATCTACTTTCATCATTTTTCAATGCACAAGAACACTACCTCATACGCCAGGTTGAGGAGATTGAATTGTGTGGACTAGTACACTCAAGGTCCATGTGGATGGTTGAGAGGCACTTGAATTGTTTTAAGAGCTTGGTTAGACAACAAGCATGTTCTGAGGGTTCTATGGTGGATGGATATATGGTATACCAGAACATGATTTATATTAGTGAATACCTTCCTAAATTATAATCAAATCTCAATTTAGGTCGCATTTGTGATCTGGACTCCAATAACAATTTCGAAGGGATCTACCTCACTGGGAAAGGTAGGTCGAGGAAGGTGAAACAGAATTATTATCTAGTGGAGATTAATTATAGTGCATGTGACTATTTATTTCTATGTATATGTCATACTTGGTCCATTTTTAATATTCAATAAGAATCAATTAAAAGTGTATACCTACATGCTAAGTGAATATACATTTGTACTTAATTGTAATTTTACTTTCATGAAGAAGTGGGTCATGAGTGGGATGCACTTCATTTATACATAGAAAACAATATTGAATGGATGATGGTATGGAATGAACAATGTGAACAATATGGTCATGGAATATCATGGGAAGGTGTGGCTTCATTGCTTAAAGCAACACATCTCAATGAAGATACCAATCTTACAGAAAGGGAAATCGATTTAGCATATGGTCTGAAAGATAAGCATGGAAGCATATTAGTTATCCATACTATTTTTTGTTTTTCAAATATATTGATGTACATGTTCATTTATTTACCCGCAGAGCATAAACATGCACTTAATCATGATCAATTCAGGATGTAACATTGAGTGATGGGAACCTATGGGATTTAAGGTAGGGGTTGGAGGTTGTAGGAGGTAGGTTTCACGGTGGGCAGGAAGCTCAATGACGGTCCAGTAAAAACCTTTCAATATGGTTCCTGATCCTCCTCGAGGGGAGAGGGACTGTGGAAGGAATGAAACAGTAGAGGCAGATTCAGGTATCTTGGGAAAATAAAATGAAAA
The DNA here is from genome assembly GCA_001517045.1 of Pseudotsuga menziesii. Taxonomy (NCBI): domain Eukaryota; kingdom Viridiplantae; phylum Streptophyta; class Pinopsida; order Pinales; family Pinaceae; genus Pseudotsuga; species Pseudotsuga menziesii. Next base: position 52,970 of record LPNX010979521.1, on the reverse strand, counting down.
AGGAAAAGGAGTAATCAATGCCCAAGTTACATCCAAAGATGGGGAAGGTTGCAGCTGAACCAGAAAGGAAGAAACAAATATTCAGGGTACAATAAGGACATGACAATGTGTTCTGAAATCCAACAATGTTCCAAGACTGCAAATCAAATCTAAAAGAGTCGAGGACATTCAATACATGAAAGAGAGGGCGCTCATAGGAAAATTCGTGGGGATCTAGACCATGAAAAAGACCCTGGTCTGGTGGATCAACTCGATGTGGAAACCTCAAGGACACTTTGATCTTCAACTGGGAGCTAAAGGGTTCTTCACTATTATTTTCTTCAATGAAGAGGACAAAATGAAAATATTTGAGAATGGTCCCTACTTCTATAATTTGGTAGGCCTCTTCTTAAGGCCATGGAAAGAGAGATTTGACCCTAACAAATAAAATTTGAAAATAGCACATGTTTGGATAAGAATGTATTCCCTGGCAATGGAATACTGGAAGGAAGAAATCTTGATGGACATAGGGAACACTTTGGGGAACTTTATCAAAGTCTTAGAGCAAATGAGACAGAGGAAATACATATCATATGCCAGAATATGTATCTACCTTGACTTTTCAAGAGATTTTATGGATGGAATAGAGTTAACATGGGAAGATGAGGAATGGTTTTAGGCCATACATTATGAACAGATCCCATTTCAATATAGACGATGCCATGAACATGGGCACCTCTTCAGAGGATATGCCCAAAATAAAAGACCAGGGGGGAAGAAAGATCAAAAAATTTAGGATGCGGATGGGTTCACCAAAATTCAAAACAAAAAATTACAAGCGAGGAATATCTCAGGTCCAGAAGTAAACAAAAGAGTGCAGACCCAAAATCGGTTCAAGACCCTCTAGGAAGATCAGAAAAAAGGCATAGTCTACACACAGGTAGACACGGTGGAGGATAAAATCCAAGAAAGAAAACAAGAGGAACATGACAAAGAAAACCAAGGAACTGGTCATAATATAACCCCAAAAGAAAATCCTGGCACTAAGAAAACCAACCCAGAGCCCCTTATCCATAGCCAACCAGAGGAAACCAAGAAAAATTCAGGAATAATGGAAGTTGTATCAGAAGACATGGAAATAGGAAACCTAGATCTTGACAGAATGGAAGCGGCTTGTTCAGATAAGACCCAGCCCTGATCCCCCATAGGGTTAGTTGTTGAATCCCTCAAAGTTACTAAAGGAAATAAAAATCTGAAGAAAAGATAAAAGGGTAAGACCTAGCAATGTCTAATGAATCAGAGAAATAGGTGAATAATTGGTGGATTCAAGGCAGTATCCAACAATAGATGCATCCCTATCTCACTCTAATTAATCTCTTCATGATGCAGATTAAAACATGGATTATCAGAGGGTGTAAGAGCGCTCTTAAAAATAATCTTCTTAAAAGAAGGATTGAAAAAGACAAATCAGGGATAGTATTCCTACAGGAAACAAAATGCTCGAGAGAAGAACCTATAAGTATAGCTCGAAAAGTGTGGAAGGGGTGTGAATCAGTTGCAGTAGATGCTAGAGGGGTGGAAGGCAGTCTGGGAATCCTTTGGAATCCTCATGAGGTGCATTTATCTAGTTTCCTTGCTATCCCATGCACTCTCAAATCTAATTTCCACATCATTGGTACTAGAATAAGAGGAGTCATTTCCAATGTTTACTGTCCCTTGAGGGCTGAAAAGAAACCTACATTTATTGAGTTGATATCTAACTTAACATCCCTAATTAAGGACAAAGATTGGATTATAGGAGGTGAATTTAACATGATCAGGAACCTCAATGAAAAAAAAAAGGAGGTATTCGGAACTTAAACGCTACTAGTACTCTCTTTAATAATACTATTAATGATCTCGATCTGATTGATGTCAGAACTTCCAATGACATGTTCACCTGGAAAAACAAGTAGATGGGTGACAGAGGGATAGCATGCAGAATTGACAGATTCCTCCTTTCAAAATCGGTCATGATGGATAGTGGTAACCTCAAAGCGACAGTTCTTCCAACGACAGGGTTGGATCACTGGCCCATAAGTATGGAATGGGAAAATGTTGGAGTCAACCCTCGTAGACCATTCAGATTTGAGAAATTATGGCTTCTCTAGCTGGACTTCCATGATAAACTCAAGGAATGGTGGGAGAGTTCCCCTCCTATCAGAGGCACCCATATGTATCAATTTCAACAAAAATGTAAATTCCTTAAAGGCCACATTAAGAAATGGAATAAGGAGTCATTTAGCAACATTTTCCATGAAAAACAAACCTTAGAGATCAAAATCAAGAAACACTAATCTCAATCAATGAACAACAGATACTCAGAAGAACTGAGGCTTCAGGAAAAGGCACTTTTGTAGGACTTCAATCACAGAGAATAACAAGAGGAATTCTACTGGATCCAGAAGTCTAGAATTAAATGGCTCAAGGAAGGAGAATGTAACACCAGTTTTTTCCACAAAGAGGCCATTCAACATAGACAGGGAAACTAGATGGACAGACTTAAGAAGGAGGATGGAAGCATAGTTGAATCCCAAGAAGAGATGGAGACCACCCTGAACTCTTATTTCACCAAGATCCTACAGGAACCAGATAGATATAGGGAGGAAGCCCAAAGAGAAGTGTGAAGTCACATACCCAATATTATCACGGAAGACCATAATCAAATACTTGGAAAATCCATAGAGATGGTGGAGGTAGAGACTATTGTTAAACAAATGGCTAAATATAAAGCATCGGGACCAGATGGTTTTACCAAAAACTTCTTCCACGCTGGTTGGGATTGGCTAAAAGAAGAAATTTGGGCCTTGGTGGAGGACTCCAGGAAATCTGAGAGTGTTCTTAAAGCTCTCAACTCGACTTTATGAACTCTCTTTCCAAAAGAAAGTGGAACAGAGGACCCAAGCAAACTAAGATTGATCTCCCTATCTAATTTTATCTACAAAATCATTTCCAAGGTAATTGCAAATTGTCTTAAAGCTCTCCTACCTCTTATTATTTCTTCAGAACAAGCAAGATTTGTGGAAGGAAGACAAATCTTGGATGGAATTATTATGGTCCATGAAACTATCCACTCCCTCAAAGCTACAAGGACTCCAAGTATGCTCTTAAAACTAGACCTCTCCAAAGCTTATGATAAATTGAATTGGTAATTCTTGGTAGGTATTCTGAAATCTTTTGGTTTTGCGGAGGAATGGACTAACTGGATCATGAATATGGTCCCCTCTGCCTTTTTCTCAATCTTGGTTAATGGATCCCCCTCAAGTCCTTTCAATGCATCTCAAGGTATTAAATAAGGGGATCCGCTATCTCCTTTCCTCTTCAAGAATAGGAGAGCAACGAACAAAATTCATGGATTATCCCTAACAACCAGGATGGACTCACAGACCCATCAACATTTTATGGATGATAAGTTTGGGCCCCTCCTCGATGCATGAAGCCATGGTAATTAAAGAATGTTTGAATGCCTTTCTGGAAGCTAGCGGCCTAGAAATCAACAAGGAAAAATCCCAGACCTACTTCTTCAGTACTCTGAGGATCACCAAGAGAAATATTCTTAGAATATTGGAGTTCTCGGAAGGCAGCCTCTCATCAAAGTATCTCGGAGTGCCTACGGAAGAATAGACTATCAAAAAAATATCCTGGAAATAACTGGTAGAAAAAATTAACAAAAATATCAATCTCTAGACATTCAGAGCCCTCAATTTCTCGAGCAGACTAATCCTGGTAAAATATGTTCTTCAAGCTATGCCCCTTTATCTCTTCTCAGTGCTGGCAGCTCTGAAATCCATCATTAAGAAAATCAAGAACATTCTGAGGAACTTCCTATGGGGAGGATCGAAACGTAATAGAAAATGGCCTCTTATAAACTGGAAAACCATTTGCACCCCGAAAGCTGTTGGGGGGTTGGGGCTTAGAGACCCTCTTGACAACAATAAAGTTATGAGTGCAAAAATTTGGTGGAGATGGGTGAATTATGAGGATGAACCATGGGCCAAAATGTGGCACCTGAAATATGCACCCCAATGGCAAGAGGAAATATGGAACTCTATAGAATCCCAACTAAAAGAAACCATTTCTCTTCAACAATGGACACAGGAGGAATATTTTGCTGAAGCAAATGAGAGAATAATACTGTATGATTTAGGGATTGGGTAATTACCTCTCGAAAACTCGATAGCTCGCTCAATTCCTGTGCCAGTTTCCAGCCTGAACTCTTGGCATGCTCCTCCAGCTGGGTATTTTAAGATAAATGTAGATGGAGAGGCTAAAGGTAACCAGGGCCCATAGGTTATGGAGTCTCTATTAGGAATTCGAAGGGCGATATCATCAGTTTGTTTTGGGGATCCATAGGAAGCAACACAAACAACATGGCTGAGCTTGAAGGCCTGATCAATGGTTTGAAATGGGCAGTACAAAATGGGAAAAATCCTCTAGTGGTAGAGGGGGACTCTCAGATAATCATCAACCTAGCTCACAGGATTCAATTGGGAGCCTTAATGGCCCAAGTCTCAAAGAATTGGAGATGGGAGGACCGGTTAAGTGTTCTCAGGCAAATTCTCACAAGCAAGGAAGCCATTCTTCTTTTGCATGTAAAATGGGAAGGAAACAAGGTGGAGGATGTCATGGAAAATGTAGGAGTGGAAAACAGTCTATCTTTCCATGCAGAGGAAGGCTAGGACAGTGGAAAAACCCAAAACATTTGGCATCGGTGTTTGAAGCTGGCGGAGGATGATGTGGCGGGCTGTGGCAACACGTAGCACCCGATGCATGCTAATGACAGATGGCACCAAACCTTAATGGGAAGACAAACAGGTGACATGCTGACACCATGGAGTAGGCTCGTGAATGTCATGGTGGAAAACATGGTAAGCCGAGAAATTTTTTGATTTCCAGGTGCGACATGCCTAAACACGCAGTAATGCATGCCTAAACACACAGTTATAGTACAGCTCACATGGAGGCTATGAAAGGTTAGTTCAAGTTAAGGATTTGGGCTTAGATTTATATCAGAGGCCAAGAGCTCTTTGCTTCCTGATCCATGGAAAGTTAGGAGGAGAGGATGAGCAAGTACTGATTTCATGTCTAAAGTTGGTGGAATGATAAATATGGCAGAGGCCCATATCATTTTCCCCCCTGCAAATCATAAGGTGGCGAATCAGTCGCACATGGTGAGAGATCTAATCAAGTTTGGGGAGTGGTAGAGAATTATGGTGAGCACACGCAGAGTTAAGGGGAGTGTCTGTGGAAGGGATATTTTGGTGGAGGAAGGCCCTATATATTTGGTCTCGAAGGAAAGCAAGGGCTCAAACAAGGAACATTTTATGCTTCTTCTTTTTCCTAGTGGTCAACTGTGTTCTTTCACCATGCCACAGTTATGGAGGACCTAAACTAGAGCGAGAGGCCCCAATAGGGGTGTAAGCCACAGTGGGACTTTCCCCAATGATGCGAATGACTCAAATCCCCTGCTACACCCTTCAATTGGGGTGACCAATACATGGTGGAAACCCCCACGACCATTGAGGCGTTCATCGCAATTCTGGAAATTGACCTCCTATGAGAGTTTGAGGACATGATGGGCTTCCCTCTACTGCCCAACCCCTTCTAGGATGCGCACATCCTACTTTCCTGATACATTTAGGCAAAAATATAGATTGTCCATGGCATCAGAGATGCTCTAGACACCATTCAACGCAGTTAGCAGGAGAGTGTTGCGGCTTTTCATCTCATGGAGCAAATAGCTCAGAATTTGTTGGTTAGTCCTAGTTTTTTATGCTACCACCATGGGGAACACCCTAGTGAATTCACCTACAAGTGCCATGCCAGCTCCTTATGAGGATTAATTCCAGGCCCCCCATAGGGAGGCCAGAGCTAAGGCAAGACTCTCCAGTGGGGACTCATGTCTCTTTGGTTTTCTATTAAATGATGCTTTCCACCAGCTTGGATGTTGGTTCTCTTTGGTTTAGTCCGATGGATCACCTAGTTAAGGCCATCCATGTTAAGAACTCAGGAGGATAGTTATATCTATCAAATTTCTGTTTTGGTTTGTTTTTTGTGGGGAAGCCTTTGCTACAAGGTTGTAAGGAACTATGTTTTGTTTTTGACAGATGGGACAGACCTTAACCAGCCGAGTCTCTGTCTCACTAGGGGTCATGATCCAAATACCTCGTGTATATCCCTACTCTGTAACTTTTTTGTATTATAATATATATGTTCAACTTACTTCATAAAAAAAAAAATTAGGATGTAACATTTATGTGTGTGCCCTCTTGTAGGTAAAACACCATAAGGCTATGTTGTGCAATGGTCATAAATTTTGAATCAAAAATTTGGATGAAACGAATAAAACATATTATTGTGGGATAACTACAGTCTTTGAGGTGACCAATGTTTCCTCTAAAAGTGGAAGACATCTAAAACTCTCAGAAAAATGATACTATGGGTATATGGAAGATATTATTCAGTGTGATTTTAACTCCTTCAAATTAGTTATGTTCGTTGTTAAATGGCATAGGTCACAATTGAAGCAATGTGATCCAAATAGAACTATTATTGAACATGATAATGGATTTAACATGGTTAATACAAGGTTGTTTGATCAAGGAACAAAGGCCTGTGTTCTTCGAAGCCAATGTGAACATGTATTTTACAATAGGGTTTTGAGTAGAGGGGGTTGGTCATTTTCCATGAGACATGATCTAAGGGGAAGGCCAATAAAGTATAATGTGGAGGAATATAATGAATAAGGTCTTGAAGAAGAAGATGATTTTGAGGATGATCACCATGAGTTAGAGAATCATGTTCTAGAGAAATATGAAAAAGAATTAGTTAAATCAGATGATGTCGTAGACAATGTTAATGAAGACAATATCGACGATGACATGATGATCAAAACTGACATCAATGATGATGATGATATATCCAATCCTTACAATGTTGAATCTATATCGGATGATACAGATGACGACTTTGGTGAAGAAGATAATGAATTGCATTGAATTGTATGAAATATCCCTCAATATATATTCTCTACTCTATATATGAGGTATTTTAGGTTTTTTTTTCATTCTCTTCTATGTTGGCATATGCTATAAGAGACATTTCTTCATAAGTATGTAAAAAATAACATGAATACAATTTTTGTGTAGATATATTTTGTTAAGTTATGAGCAATTGAGAGTGATGTGGGGGGGTCATATGAGCTTTCACCTTCACATGGTTGACCCTGTTTAGTAGTGAATATTAAATTATTCTAGACACAAACAGAAGCTCAGTAATGCAATTATTTTGTTTTTATTATCATAATCATCCTCATCCTCCTTGTCATCATCATCGTCATCATCATCATCACCATCATAATCATCATCATAATCATCACCATTTCCATTATCATCATCATGATCATCATCATCACCGTCATCGTTGTCATCATCATCATCATCATCTTCCTCATATTTATCATCATCATCATCATTATCATCACCATCACCATCATCACCATCAATATCATCATCATCGTCGTCACCGTCACCATTATCATCATCATCATTATTATTGTCTTCATCATCATCATCATCATTATCCTCATTGTCATCATCATCATCATCATCATCATCATCATCATCACCATCATCATCATCATCATCATTAACATCATCATCGTCGTCATCATCCTCATCATCATCTTCATCATCATCATCAACATCATCATGATCACTATCATCATCATCATCATCCTCGTCCTCGTCCTCATCCTCATCCTCATTGTCATTATCATCATCATCAATATCACTATCATCATCATCGCCATCATCCTCATCATCATCTTCATTATCATCATCATCATCCCCATTGTTGTTGTATTCATATTTGTCATCAATATCCTCATCGTCACCATCCTCATTATCATCATGATCCTCCTCCTCCTCCTCCTCCTCCTCCTCCTCCTCATCATCATCATTCATCGTCATTATCGTCATCGCCGTCATCATCCTCGTCCTCATAGTCATCATCATCCTCATAGCCATTATCGTGATCATTGTTGTCACCATCATCATCATCCTCATCACTATCCTCATTGTCATCATCATCACCATTATCATCATCATCATGAACATCACCATTATCCTCATCAATTTCATCATCATCATCATCCTCATCAACATCATCATCATCATTATCATCATAATCATCATCATCCTCATCCTCATCCTCATCCTCATCCTCATCCTCATTGTGATTATCATCATCATCACCATCATCCTCATCATTGTCTTTGTTATCATCGTCATCATCCCCATTGTTGTCGTGTTCATAATTGTCATAAATATCCTCATCATCACCATCCTCATTTTCATCATGATCCTCATCCTCATCATCATTATCGACATCATCATCATTATCATAGTCATCATCCTTGTCCTCATAGTCATTATCATCATCATCACCATCACCATCACCATTATCATCATCATCATCATCATCATCATCATCATTACCATCATCATCATCATCATCATCATCATCATCCTCATTGTCATCATCATCATCGTCGTCCTCATCATTAGTAACATCGTCTTCATTATCATCAGTAGCAACAGCAACAACACCATCAACATCGTTGTCATCATCCTCAGCGTCATCTTAGTTATCATCATCATCATCATCCCCATCATTGTTGTCTTCATAATTCACATCAATATCCTCATAGCCACCATCCTCATTGTCATTACAATCCTCATCCTCATCATCATCATCATCGTCATCATCATCGTCATCATCATCATCCTCGTCCTCATCATCATCGTCATCATCATTGTCCTCATCCTCATACTCATTGTCATTATCATCATCATCATCATCACCATCATCATCATTGTCACCATCATCATCATCATCATCATCATCATCATCATTCACACAAAAATATGTGTTTAGTTGATGAAGATCCTTGGGTACATGATTGTTTCACTATATGTTTGTACCTCAAGGGCACCTCGATGACTCATATGGTATCATCAACATAAGAACATGACCACCCTTCAAGGAGAAAAAATTGCATGTAATTTTGGAATTTACTTTTGATATTTTGAAATATAGTTGATATAACTATTGTAGACCTTCTCGATGTCTCACTTTCCTCTAGTCTTCCTAAACTCCCCTCACTTGAGGAAGAAAAATCTGAAAAATCCATGTTTGGTTCTTCCTGCACCATGGGAAACATCATTCAAGATTACATCTCACCCATGAATTTCTCATGAAGTGTGTCATAAATCAATAGTGAATATTATGGTTAATGTTTTCCATGAATTTTTAAATATTTTTATCATGCTAGAACATTGAAAATTTTAGAAAAACGAAATTTCCATGTCCAAAGAATTAGAATCTTTCAATGTTTCCTTATCCTATGTATGGGGATAACATTGTGATCATGATGATTGTATGGATATGGTTGTAAGGCAAAGAATCTCAAGTATTATTTTGTATAGTAACATTTTAGGCATATAATTAAATTAACAACACCCCATACGACTAGACATGAGTTATTGAAGGTATTGTTGACCTCCTGCAAGTTGGAATGTGGGTGTCGCTAGGCATATTTGTGTAACACACCTCAAAAATCCATAATGAAAAAAATCTTTATATAATAGATATCTAAAGACACATTACTAAAGTCCCTAACTGTAACAAGGAATTATTGAACATTGAGAGTTTATTGCATATTCTTGGAATTACTTGTTCGTTCAAGATTTCCTTAATCTCTGAACTGAGTTTTGACAATTAGGCTTCAAATTCATTTAACTATTTTAATCTTGATTTGCGAAGTTTATTGTTCTTTCTGCAGTGATCATTCCATAATGACCATTCCGCAATGATCATTCCATTAAAGGAAATTTCAATTTAAAATGGGCCTTTCAAAAATAATATAAATTCCATGCCATCATGTATTAGCCAATCAAAATGCTTTAAGATTAAAAAAGGGAGCACCTCTTAAACGATTTTTAATATAAATTTGGGGATAGGTATCATAAAAAAACTACTTTTTTTGTTCATATTTTCTACATATCTCCCTGTGTTTTTACTCAAATTTTGATCGGTCGTTCGATGTGGAATTAAATTCCATATCCAACGAGTACCCACTTGGAATACTTTTGATGGTCCCCGCTACCCCCAAAACAAGAAATACCTAAAAAAATGTGATGATGAGATGTGGAATTTAATTTTGCATCCAATGATCTCTCCTGATCGAAATTTGAGTAAAAACATAGGGATATATGTCGAAAATACAAACAAAAAGTAGTTTTTTCTTTTCTTCCTCCAAAATTAATAAATATTATTTTATTATTTTAACTATTATTTTATTCATTTTCCTTAGGAGGCCCATTTTGAGTTGAAATTTCCTATAATGCGCAATGATTATTTTGTTGATGTAATTGTAACTTCGAAATGTATTCAGTTGTATTTCTTATGTATTGTAACCCGATGTTTATTCCGAGATGTATTTGTAATGTACCTGAGTCATGTCATGCCCCAAGGTTCCTATCGGGAGTTTCTATAATGTAAACAAGTCATGTCAAGTCAAGGTGGGTAACCCTCCTATTGTCTAAGGGTTAAAGTCCCCGCAGTTCCGAGGCACTAGGGTTATTAGAATCACCTAATGAATTCGGCCCTAGTTGGGTTTAGTCAAGTTGGGAATTAGCATAAATAGAGAGCTAGCCTCTCTATTTATCACACACTCACTCACACTCAGTTGTAGCGCATAGCTGAGGAAGAGAAAGACATTGGGGCAAGGAAGAAAAAGGTTATTTCTATCGGGAGATCATCTTACTGTTTTTGGGTTTCACTTTTGGTGTTGACTCTATCTCTAAGGAAGTTGCGGGGTTTTTTTTGATGTATTTGTAACTTCGGAATGTATTCATCTATGTATCTTATGTATTGTAACCCGATGTTTATTCTGGGATGTATCTATAATGTAATTGAGTCATGTTGGCATGCCTTGATGTTCTAATCGGGAGGATCTATAATGTAATCAAGTCATGTCAAGTCATTATGGGTAACCCTCCTATTGTCTAAGTGTTAAAGTCCTCGCAGTTCCAGGGCACTAGGGTATTAGACTCTCCTAGTAGAGGTCGGCCCTAGTAGGTTTTTAGTCATGCCAGGATTAGTATAAATAGAGAGTTGGAATCTCTATTTGGTACACATCACAAACACACTCAAGTGTAGCACATAGTTGAGGAAGGAGAAGACACTAGGGGTAGATAAGAAGAAGGTTACTATTGTCAAGATATCACTTACTATTTTGGGCTTTTACTATTTTGGTGTTGATTCTATCTCTGAGGAAGTTGCGGGGTTTTCTCCATTTATTATTTCCCCAAGGAAAAACACTTTGTTCATTGTCTCTTGTGTTTGATTGTTGTACTTGTTATTATCTCAGTTAAAGATCCTAATAATGCTAGCTTAATGTTGAAAAACTAACATGGTATCAGAGCTAACTTCAGAAGAAGAAACTATGCAGCTGCGGAAACTAGGAATTCCTATTTTGTGGGTCTCTTTCCATATATTTTCAGAAAAATCGAGGTGGAATAACTCTCCTCCCTAGGGCGCATCTTTCTGTCAAAGCAGAATCCAATTCTGAGGTTTTTCAGTTTTGGACCCGACACTGCTGTCGAAAATTAGGGATTTTCACAGAAGAGGAATTTTTCAGTGAGCCTAGGCCTGATTTGATATCCTCCCCAAAATCAAAGTTAGGGATTAATTTCAAGGCATTTGGGTGGACAGAACTCTAGAAAAGAAAAACCCTAATTTGCTCCTGATCCACTACCGCGGGATTTCAACTCCAAATCCAGATCTGACATCTTGGCCTAGTAAGATCTAAATCTTTTGTATTCCCATTTGAAGTTCTCATTTTAAGATGTCTCATCATACTAAGCTTGATGAAATTCTTGAGGGAGCTGATAACTTCCAAGCCTAGAAGTATAGGATCTCCCTCGTCCTAGAATAAAATGAGTTGGACTCCTACATCCATGAGGAGATTCCAGTTCCAGGGGGAGATAAGGCCAAGGCCTTGCATAAGAAGAAGTTGGTTATGGAAAAGAGGATCATTGTTGATTCTATCAAGGATCACCTTATCCCACAGGTGTCCTCTCTCAAGACACCTAAAGCTATGTTTGATTCCCTAACCAAATTATTTGAAGGGAAGAACATAAACCGGAAGATGACTCTGAGGAATCAACTGAAGAATGTGAAGATCCAGAATGCAGAGACCATCTAGTCTTACTTCACAAGGGTTTCTCAGATCAAGGAACAATTAGAAGCTGTATATGAAGAAGTGGAGAATGTGGAAATTGTGATGACAACACTAAATGGCCTTCCTAGGTCATGGGATTCATTCATCCAAGGAATCTGTGCTAGAAAGAAGTTAGTAAAATTCAGCAGACTATGGGAAGAATGTTCTGAAGAAGAATCTCAAATAGCAGCTCGAGAAGAGAATATGGAAAGTGAAGATCAAGCTCTTACAATTCACTCCAAGAAAGTCAGAAGAAGATCTCATCACTCCAAAGGTAAGGATCCTCATCATAGAGATAACAATAGAAAGGACCTATCTAAAATGAGATGTTATACATGTGATGAAAGAGGACACTTTGCAAAATATTGTCCTAAGAACAAGGTTCATTCTCATAAGAAGAAGGGAAACAAGAGAAGACATCATGCTCATGCTGCAAAGGATGATGAACCTTCCAAGAAAACAACCAGATATCAAAGTGAAAGTTCTTCTAGTGAAGATGAATATGTTTTCATTTCCGCTCTTACAGGAAACATTATTCATGGAAGCATTGATTGGCTTATAGACAGTGGGGATTCCAAAAATATGGTAGGATTCAAGGAATCCTTTGTGAAAATTTTAGAACATGAATCACCTCACAAGGTGAAGCTAGGAGATGACTACCAGTATCCAATAAAAGGTAGTGGGGAATCATCCTATAAGCTAGACTCTGGAAAGTCTATAACAATGAAGGAAGTTTTGTTTGTGCCAAGACTCAAGAAGAACCTCCTCTCCATATCTGCACTAGATGAAAAAGGAATGAGGGTTGCATTCATAGTTGGTCAAGTCATCATGTGGCCAAAATGAAAGACTATTGATGATACAGTGGTGATTGGAGAACAAGAAGGAGGATTGTACAAATTAAAGGGCCATCCAGAACAAGCATTGGTCCATGACACAGTAGAGCCAAGTGAACTTTGGAATAGAAGGCTTGCACATGTGCATTATAGAGCACTACCAATTGCAAGCAAATTTGTTGAAGGTCTTCCATAATTCCAAGAAAAACATGATGGGGTCTACAAAGGATGTGTGAAAGGAAAGAATACAAAGAAGACATTTCCTAGCAGCGAAAGCAAAGCCAAAGGAATCCTAGAAATCATCCACTCCTATGTATGCAGTCCTATGTCATCAAGCTCACTACAAGGGTATGCATATTATGTTTCTTTTATTGATGATTTCTCTAGGAAGACATGGGTTTACTACATGAAGAACAAAGACGAAGTATTCAGCAAATTCAAGGAATTTAAAGCCTTGATCGAGAATCACACTAAAAACAAGATCAAGATTTTTCAATCAAATAATGGCGGAGAATTCACTTCAAATGAATTCAAAGAGCTATGTAAAGAATTAGGGATTAAGAGGGAGTTGTCCACTCCTTATAATCCACAACATAATGGGATTGTAGAACGGAAGAATAGAACTATCATGGAAGCTGCAAGAGCTATGCTTCATGATCAAGATCCTCTTATGCATCTGTGGGCGGAATCTGCCAGAACAACGGTGTATGTACAGAACCATACTCCACATAGAGTACTCGAGAACAAGACTCATGAAGAAGTATTCTCTAGTAAGAAACCAAAAGTAAGCCATCTAAGAATATTTGGCTTTCTTGTATACATACACATTCCAAAAGATAAGAGAACAAAATTAGATCCTTCAAGAAAGAAGGGTATATTTGTGGGATACTTTGAAAGCTCGAAGGATTATAGAATATATTTCCTAGGATACAAGAAGATTGACATCAGCAGGGATGTGAAATTTGATGAAGACACAACTTACAACAAATCCAGAACAAGACCTGCTGAAGAACCTGAAGAAACAAAAGCACACAGAATTCATGATACAACCATGAATGAAGAAACTCAAGAAGAAGATCGCTATTTTGAAGATCCGCAAATACCTGTAGATAAACCTCTGGAGAAGAATACTCATAAGAGGAAACCTACTTGGGTACATGAAATTATCCAAGGTGTGGAAAGATATGGGGCTCCAGAAGAGAATCACAGAGAAAGAAAGAGGACCAAATCCTGCTCTGGGTATATAGCTTTACTATGTGATTTCATTGATAAAAAACCTTCCATTTATGAAGAAGTGGCAGAACGAAAATAATGGAAGGATGCTATGATCAAAGAGTAGAAATAGATCATGAATACTGATGTTTGGGATGTTGTCCCAAGACCAGAAGGGAAGTAAGTTGTAACTTCCAAATGGATCTACAAGATCAAACATGCTGCAGATGGTAGCATTAAAAAATATAAGGCAAGATTTATGGCTCGTGGTTTCTCTCAGAAAGAAGGAATAGATTATGAAGAAACCTTTGCTCCTGTAGCTAGATACACTTCCATCAGAGTGGTACTTGCTCTGGCTGCAGTGATGAAATGGAAGATACACTAGATGGATGTCAAGACTGCTTTCTTGAATGATGTAGTGGAAGAGGAAGTGTATGTAGAGAAGCCACTCAGTTTTGAGACTCATGACAAGGAGTCTCATGTGTGTAGATTGAAGAAATCCCTGTATGGTTTGAAATAGGCACCCAGGACCTGGTACGACAGAATTGATAGATTTCTATCTAGTTTGGGCTTTACCAAGAGTAAAGTAGATTCCAACCTTTACTACAAGGTTGAAGATGGCAACCCAATGATGCTTCTACTATATGTAGATGATCTATTTGTGATAGGTATGGATGGGTTGATTGCTGATGAAAAGAGAAAGCTTTCTGCCGAGTTTGAGATGAAGGACTTGGGGATGATGCATTATTTTCTAGGTATGGAGGTGTGGTAGAGCATGGATGGAATATTCCTTGGGAAAGGGAAGTATGGAGTAGAGATCCTAAATAGGTTTGGGATGGTGGACTGCAAGGCTATGGGCACACCTATGGCATCAGACATGAAGCTATTGAATGATGCTTCATCAAATTCGGTTGATGCCACGATGTATCGTCAGATGATTGGGTCCTTGATGTACCTGACGAACATGAGACCAGATATTTGCTTTGCTATGAACACCTTGAGCCAGTTCCTGGCAGATCCAAGACATGTTCACTTGATTAATGTAGAGCATATTCTGAGGTACTTGAGGGGTACAGTTGATTATGGGCTCAAGTAAGATGTGAATCAAAATATTAAACTGGAGGGTTATGTTGATTCAGATTGGGCAAGCAGTTCCATCAATCAGAAGAGTACTTCAGGGTGTTGCTTCAGTATGGGATCAGGTGTGATCTGTTGGTTTAGCAGGAATCAATCATGTGTGGCACTGAGTAGAGTTGAAGCAGAGTATGTCATAGCTTGTTAATCTAGTTGTGAGGCAGTATGGCCGAGGAAGCTACTATCTGATTTATTTGATCTTCAGTTTGAGAACACTAAAATTCTCCTTGAAGTACTTGAATTTCAGTCTAGCCAATGGTTTCGTCAATACATCAGCTATCTGTTCCTCCATTGCAACATACTGGAGCTTCACTTCTCCCCTCTACACCATGTCCCTGATATAGTGATACTTGATCTCAATATTCTTCAACTTGAAAGTAGTTTCCAACTGGAGATCAAATAAATCAGACAGTAGCTTCCTCAGCCATACTGCTCAAATAAACCATCCAACTGGAGATCAAATAAATCAAACAATAGCTTCCAAATATGTTTTTTGGTTTGGGTTTGAGTTTTTCTGGAAAGGACTTTGAGTTTTGTGTAGCGACAACCTTGGGGTTTAATGTGGGGTTTCGATGGCCTTTGGGCCTGAGCTTATAATGTTTTGGATTTTTATTAATATGGTGAAACAAGAAGCAAATATATCTTGGGTACCTTCGATAGGCTCTGTGTGTATTTTAATTAGTGTTTTAGTTTATGATACATTGCAATGGGAAGCACCATTGCTTGCAATGGGTAGCACCATTGCTTGCAATGGTTCAATGGCCAAAGGGAACGACTGTGTAACTTGGCAATGGATTTATAAGACTGTGTCTATAAATATATTCATGTTGCATTTATTTCAATGGTTATTATGCTTGTATTGTGTGTATATTGCATTAGTTGTATGCCTTGGTTTTGTAGACGACTTAAGTGACAACATTATGGCTTTGGGGACACGTTGTGAATGGCATTGGCACTCACCATTGTGGTTTCAATAGAGTAAATCGGTGCATACATTGAGATCAATACTTATCTATTTCCTTCTTGAGTTAGTACTCTGCCTAAACCATCATTGCAAGCATCAATACACACTACAAAATATTTATTTGGATCATCTATTCTTAAAATAGGTGCGTTGGTTAATAAAGTTTTGAACTTTTTAAAACTATCTTCGTATTTCTAGTTCCAATCAAAATTCTTTCCCTTCTTCTGCAAAGAAGTTATTGGATTTGCGATTTTCGAAAACCCTTCAACAAACCTCCGGTAATAACCGGTAATTCCAATGAAGGATCGAACATCAGTTACATCTTTAGGAACTAACCAATCTTCAATCACCTTTATCTTTTCTAGATCCAACAAAATTCCTTCTGTAGTCACCACATGACCTAAGTATTGGATTTTATCCTTAAAGAAGTCACATTTACTAAACTTTACAAAGAGTTGATGATCTCGTAACTCTTACAAAACAATTTTTAAATGTTCTTTATGCTCTTCTTCATATTTCGAATAGATTAATATATCATCGATAAACACAACCACAAAGTTATCTAGATACTTGTGCATTACATTGTTCATTAAACACATAAAAATATCTTGGGCATTAGTAATCCTGAATGGCATGATGACAAACTCATAATGGCCATATCGAGTCCTAAAAGCTGTTTTAAAGATGTCTTCAACTTTAATGCTAACTTGGTGATATCCAGACCTTAAATCAGTTTTCGAAAACACCGTGGCTCCACATAGTTGATCAAACAGATCATCTATGTGAGATAACGAGTATCTATTTTTAATAGTCATCTTATTCAACTGATGGTAATATATGCAAAGTCATAGAGTTTCGTCCTTTTTCTTAATGAAAATGATAGGTGCCCCCCAGGGAGACACACTAGGTTGAATATACTTCTTGTAAATAAGTTCTTTTAATTGTGATTTAAGTTCATTAAGTTCAAGTATGTTCATCCGATAAGGGGGCTTTGAACTGGGTACTGCACTCGGTACCAGCTCAATGGTAAAATCTAGTTCCCTTTTTGGCGGCAGTCCTGGAATTTCTTCCGGAAATACATCTACATACTCTTTTAAAACTGGTATATCTTCCAATTTTAATTTATCTTTATTATTTATATTTTCCTCATTAGTTATTATTACTACATAACCATTACAACCTTTTCTAACAACTCTCTTAAGCTGTAGAGCATAAATCTGCCTTATGGTTGTTTTTCTAGGGATTCCCTTTACACTTATTGATTTTCCATCATTATTTATACAAGTAAAGGTTTTATCATAACAGTTTAAGATCACCCTATGTTTCTCTAACCAATCCATACCAATTAGTATGTCGTAAGAACCAAGAGGTAGTACATTAAGCTTTACAAAAGTTACAAATTGATCCATAACTACTGTACATTTCTTTACAAAACAAGTTACCTTCCTTTTTGCACCAGTGGCTAATTGAACCAACCAAGAAATTTCAAATTTTCCAACAAGTAGCTTACATTTTTCTACCAATTTAGGTGAAATATAACTTAGACTAGCTTCTGGATCAATTAAAATAGCTATAGGGTTTTGGTTTATCTTACCTTCTACTTCCACCATGGAAGCTTGATAGTCTTCCTGTCGATTCTCCAAGGTTGCATTGATCTTGGGCATAGTCCTCGCTAAATATCCAACAGTCATCTCCTCCTGTATTGTATGGATATTGTTGACAGTATTTTTCTGGTTAGGACAGACTGAGGCATAATCTGGGCCATTACACTCCCAACACTTTATGGGTTCTTTGCGTTCAAAGTTCTTTGTGTAATTACCATGATTATTAACAGACTCTTTACCCTTTGGATTGTTCTAATTTTTTAATGAATTATTCTTATTACCTTGGAAAATCCTGTTAGGAAAATTTCTGGCCTTATTATTTTTAGAATTCTGATTGGGCACAAACTCTTTATTTTTTTTATCATAATTATTATTATTCTTTTTGGCCTTCTAGTTGGCCATGCTCTCCTTTTTCCCGTTTGGTTCATAACATAAATTGGCTTTCCTCATAGCTTCTTCCAGAGTTTTTGGATTGTCATACTCAATCCTATCCTTTATGTGATAAGTTAAACAGCTAAGGAACCATTGTATTTTTATTTTTTCATCTACAAGGTATGGTACATACCTAAGAAGACTTAAAAACTTGTTGTTCAAATCTTTCATAGTCATAGTACCTAGTTTAAGCTCATAGAATTCTGTTGCTCTCTCTTCATAGTACTGTTCAGATAAAAATTTATTTTTAAAGTAATTCTTGAAGGTACTCCAATTTACGTTCTTCTCTCTTATTCCTTTCACTCTCTTTAAATCTTTCCACCATATATCAGCTTTCACTGAAAGATTATAAATAGCCATTCTAGCCTTTAATTTGTTAGAATAGTTATAAATATGGAAGTACTTCTTTAGCCCAGATAACCAGGATTCTTCTTCCTCCCCCTTCTCAGTTTCTCCATTAAACATTAGCGGTTTAATCTTTTTAAACTCCCCAAATTTTTTCTCATAAGGCTTATATTTTCTCTTTTTAGTATAATGGTTGTCATCACTACTATCACTAGTGGAATGAAAATTACCTTGATCACCAAATACTTTTGAAGATGAGCTTCTTTCATTTTTAGTCTATTTAGTCTTTTTATACTTATATTAGCAACTTATATCCTCTGAATCAGCTCTTTACCCCTTCCCTCAGCATGAAATATTTCTGTTAGGATCTGATTCAGCTCCTCCTGAGCTCTCAGAATTCTCTCATTTTCTTTTTTAACAGATTCCATTTCAGATTTTAATTCTTTTACTGTTTGTAAAAGCTCTAAGGAATTAGTGGTTATGTCTTCTTGTATAGGTTCTCTTTGTAACTTTTCTTGTTCAGTAAAGGGAGATTCCTCTTCTGCATATTCCTCCAGTCTTTCCATACCTATTGTTAAACTTCAGAAACAAATTATTCTGTTGAATAACATTAAAAAAAAAAACAACATAAGCAAAATAATTTAATACATTGTTTCATATAAGCTAGTTGAGCTTCATCAAGGCCTAGTCTTTGAAACTTGTGCTCTGATACCACATGTCATAACCCAAAAATTTCATAAAAATTTAAATTTTTTAAGATAACATAAAATGTTTGAGTACACAGTTTACTAACTGCTAGCGGTTAGCGGAAAATGAAACAGTCTAACATTTAGTATTAATCAGTTCCATATTATGATAACTAATACAACTTTAATTTTCGTAATGTATTTAAGATTGACCTGCATTCAAATTTCTTTCCATTTTACTAATAAGTTTACTTCTTGGCAAGTAGGTGAAATCTATCTTTGAAAACTTGGGCTTACTTAGCATTATGCTAACGCGGGTGGACTGCTAATTCTTACAGGTTCAACAGGTAATGATCGATCAAGTAGGAGTTTAATTCATAAAGTTGCAAGAAGTATTTCTGTTGCATGTTAAAATACTAGTAAATAAACTGATTATTTACAAGCAAGCTCTGATGAGGTAAAGTAATTGTCTTCTCTAGATTTTGTTCTTAAGACAATAATTCAAATTTAGATATAAAGATTGTTATCTTTATCATACTTAGAGAAACAAAACATACTTATTGTGAGCTTAGAGCTCAAATTCTTCGTCATACAATTACTTCTAATTTAATATTTTTATAATGCTAATGTTATGTTTAACTGTACTATCTTTACTTCAAGAAAGTATTCCTATCAAACTTGATGGTAAATATTTCCATTAGAGTACATGTTCCTATTTTGTCTTTCCATGGAATTTATTGAACTATTGTTTATATCTAATTATGGTCATCGTTAAATTATAAACTTCAGTACTTAGATTATCACTTTGCTGCATATATTAATGTAACAACATACATTACCATATTATTTTATAATGTACCAATCTGATTGTTACTTGCATCTTGTAGGAATCTTACTACCTGGAAATTTCTTTGACATTATAAGTTTGGTTATTGTAATTAAATGCATCATTTCAAGATAGAATACTATCTACCATCACTTTCATAAGTATAATTCATAGGTAAATATATTATCAGTATTATTCCAATAATTATGAACCTTGAGCATGGTTTACTCCATTGTAAAATTACTATTATTATGTTGTCTCACTTATAAATAGTTGTAGTTTATAAACTACCATGGTAGATTTTTCTACCTAGAACTTCCAATCTGAGTTCTACATTAAGTGAAACCAATATGACCAAGATTCTTATACTATGCTAAGAACAAGTAAACATAAACAATCACAAACTGTCTTTGCCAAATAATAATAGGATCTATTATTATTATTATTGACAAGTTGAGTATACAAACTAATATTTGTAAATGCTTACATCAAGGTCAAGACTTGTTCTTGTTTACTTGTCATGGTTTAAATACCTTTACTCTTATCGTTAAATTCCATATATTATCACTAACTCTAAACCATTGGTTTCAAATAATATAGTTTGAACTTCAATATAATATGTAATTATTTTTAATGTCGTTTTGCAAAGTGTACATGCAACTGTTATTTGGAAATACTTTATTGTATGGTCGACTTTGGGATTGTTCTCATTGCAAGGTTGTATATCCTTACTCTAAGGTCAACGTTACATATCATTGCTATCAATTATTACAAGCCTCGATACTTCCGATTACCATGATATAGTTTATATGTTGTAATTGGTGAATAAATATATTCCATAGTCGTTGCATAGTTGTTTATAATTTCGCTTAACCTGTAAATAAAGATACTGTGAAATAGGGTTGTTCCTTCTTCAACTCTCAGTGAAGAAAATTACCGTTTAAGATATCTTTTCTAAGTAAATATTTTTAATGTGAAGACTGTAGATCAGTCGTAATGTAAAATTTATAGTTTTATACTTACCTGTCCAGAATATAAGAGTTAGGGTTTAATGGAAAGAAAACCTTTTGTAGAATATATTCTTAAATTAATTTTTTACTTAGGAACTGTTTCTTGTTGCTTCAGTTTGGCTATTATAGGTGTATGGTTGTCTATTAACCTATTGATTATATATTTATTTACTTGTTTATAAAATATATTTGTTAAGAAAAGACTATAAACAGTCTAAAGTATACGCTGTAATATTATTGTAAAGTTTATTTACATAATTATCATTGTAAATGGATTAAAACTTAATTAAATTAATTTATAAATAGATAAATTAAATGTTAGGGTTTCGATCCTCACATTTTTCCTTTACAGGGTATAAGCCTATCTGGTAAATATAAAATAGTTTCTAAATATGTAATTCTTAGTTTTATATTATTTAATGTTTATAATTACATTTGTTTTTATTTACTATTATGCAGATTACAATTATTCAGAACTATGTAAGGAAATAAAGGTTATATTTGGAACTCTGTTTATTTCTCATAAATAGGGGTTTATATACATAACCCTAATCTAGTTTATATTAAGTAATAGTTTAAGTTTTAGTTAATAGTTTTAGAAGATAAACCGTGTGGTTAATAACTTCGGTAATTACTTATCCGTTATCTTCTATAACTTTTAATTGTATCAATATATTATTATTGTAACTCCAGTATAGTTTACTATTACTTTTCCTGCATTTTTATTTAGTTATACCAAGTAAAAACAGTAAACATAAATGAAACATAACACTATTTTTCCTAATATTTTAAACACTGAATTGAATTTACTCTTCTATCTACAAATACAAGATCCTATCTACTATTTTCATTCTCTTAAGAATTCTTTCATCTACTTAAAGCATTCTAACTGTGCTAGAGTATGACCTAGTTTCCAGGTGTGGAAAAACACACTCTAGAAATTTATTTTCATTCTATTTCATTATTATCTAAACCAAATTCATTTATATAATAATCTAATAAGAATACTAATTCTAATATTTCAGAAACTATGAACTTTTAACATTCGTTTAGCAGATAAACTAAGATTATTTAACCAAAATAGTAAAATAAAATAACATAGAACCTGTTGAGGACAGACAACAACAGCTTTAGGACTCCGTTCCTCCCTACCAATCTCTTGGAGAGTGATCAAACAACACTTCCTTAGGATCCATGAGCCTATTTCTCGTCTTCTTGGCTA
This sequence comes from Pseudotsuga menziesii, assembly GCA_001517045.1. NCBI lineage: Eukaryota > Viridiplantae > Streptophyta > Pinopsida > Pinales > Pinaceae > Pseudotsuga > Pseudotsuga menziesii. The sequence continues at coordinate 30,398 of LPNX010979521.1, read as the reverse complement.
AGAACTGGGTGGAAAATGCAGGCAGTAGAAACCTCTGTCAACTGACTAGTTCAATACCTCAGTAAAATACTCTACTCTCAGCATTATGATCTCCAGCTTAATATTTGCACTAGATCAATCAGCAATTATTCCCTCAAACACTTTCCAAATTTCCCTTCCATTGAATTTATCTGAAGTACATTCATTCAACCTGAATGATCACTTCTCTAGAATGAGCAGCCTCAGCTCTCTTTAATGGGAATTTTTATAAAGATTGCCTAGGTCTTTTGGGTTAGTTTTCATTAATTGAGCCACCTGCTTTGATTCCACTTTCTTGGAAAATCATGAACACAATTGTAGGGAGGTTGCCACCTGCAACAGTTGGAAGTGGTTTGAGGATGCTGCCACATGTCAGTTTGGTCCTCACCTAGTCTCCTCCACCAATTTGACTAGTAAACACTCTTTTAACAACTCTCCTAAACCGTTGTCTCGTCATTTATTTATTTATATTAAAATATTCAGAATTTACATTAAATATCCTTGACCCCACTGGGTCATCAATTACAACTTAGCATAAAATTTAACATATTGTTCCTCAAATAATAGAAAATTGTTTTTGCAAAATTGGGGCATGTGACAGTATGCCACATTACAATGCTTCCATGCCACCCTACACAGGTCAAATAGGAGGAGGATATTATGGCCATGGCCATGGTGTTTACAGTAATCATCCTTATGTGAACTAAAATTATCAGGGAACGTGCAATAGACCTACTCAACATAGGCTCCCTTTCCTCGCAACGTTAAATTTACCTGACTTGTTAATACTAATGAACAATCATGTATCTCATGACTCGGCTTGGCCAACTATCCCTAACAAACTTCCCTCAGACATTCCCAAATTCAAGGGAAAACTAGTAGAAGACCCTTGTGAACATGTCACTACCTTTCACCTTTGGTGCTCTTCCAATTCCTTACATAATGATTCGATCCGTTTAAGGCTATTTCAACGCACCCTCACTGGGCCTGCAACAAAATGGTACATAGAGTTACTGAGGGGGGCATTCGTTTTTTTCGATGACCTTGCTATGAATTTCCTCAATCACTTCCAACTACCAGTGCGTTACGATGTTCGTACAGAAGTCTTGTCGACATTTTGGCAAGACAAAGCCACGCATACCTTGGAGCATTTCCAAGAGTGGATTAGACAGAAGAGGTTAATTAAATCCTTCATACTGCTGGAGTTTCTCCTTGAGTGGTTCCTTAAATTTTTACTGCCTTACATAGCGAAGGATGTTTCTACATCCGGATTTTAGAATGAGGAACAAGTAATTTTTAGGGCATAGGAATTGGATTTGATTTATGCTCAATATAGATTATTATATGAGATCATTCCTAATGCTCCACGTTCTAGTTTTGACCCCAAGATCAAACCTGGACCACATGCTAATGGCATTGTGGGTTGTACGAGTACCAAACCTATGGATTCAGTTGTGAAACAAGTGAGTCAATTGTCTATCAACCAATCTACCTCAGGACAAGCCAGGGCTTCGTCTCAACCCACCCAAAAGGCGAATGTGCTTTTTTTGCAATCATCGGACCAAAAGGGTAACCAACAACCCGGAAGGAACAAGAAAAAGGGTAAAAATAATCGTAAGGGTAGGAACAAGAATGAGAATGCCAATTTTAATGACAAGAAAGACCATAATGTTGGGGGGACAAGCATTCTAAATGTAAGGTTAAGTTTCCTTGCAAGTTGTGTGAGGATGACCACCTCACTCACTTGTGCCCTCATATGGAAGACGCCTTGAGGTTCATATCACAGGGCCCAGTTTTTCTAACCAATCCTTTACCCCATAATCAAAACATGAACTCGAGGACCCATGATCATTCTAGTGGAGATCAAGACCCGTTGGAAGCCAATACTGTTCATGGTTGCATCAACATGGTGTGTGCTACTAAGGTTGTAACTCGTGCGAAGGACTATGTTTCGTCATAGCCAGACCTCGAAAAGGAACCTACTTCACCTGAGAGTCCTTTGCATATTTAAAACCCTATGGATAAACTTGAAGTTACACCTTGCATTCCTAAGGGAGTCCTAAAGCGTTCGGAGCACAACCCTAATGCCTAAGCCGCCCAGAACTATTTTTTTGTCGAGGATTTGGGCCATACTCCTTGTGCGATGTCTGTGCTTGAAGTACTTCAGAGTTGTCCTTCACAAAGGAAAGCTTTGCTTTCTTCTCTTGGTGTTAATGATAACAAATCTTCTTCTTTCATCAAATTTGAAACCGCAGGAATACAGCCTTGCTTGCCTTACTACGTGTCTCTTTTGATTCATGTAGAGTGTCTTAACATGACCTTCAAATGCACTATGATTGACGAAGGTGCTGCTGCTTCTGTGATTCCTTTGTCATGTTGGAAGGGTTTGGGTTCTCCTGAGTTGTCTAAATTCGCTACCATGTTGATTGCCTTTGATGGTAGATCATTTCGGCCACACAGAATTATTCCTTCTCTTAAGGTCCATTTGGGAGGGAACACCATCGCAATCGAGGTTGAGGTGGTTGATGCGCCCCTTGATTACAATATTTTACTGGGTTGGAATTGGATATATAGTATGCAAGCTGTAACTTCTTCTCTATTTTGAGTTGTATTCTTTCCATTTAATGTGAATATTGTTACGATTGATCAAACATCATTGAAAAATCCGAGTGTTACTGCATCATCGGGAACCTCTATCCTGATTATCGATCATTCTCAGCCGACAACTGGGAGTGTGGGTATTGGCATGTATCCATCCCTTATGGGGACTTTTAGTTGTCCTGCACCAATCCTTATGATCAGATCTAGTTTTGATGGGGCTTCATCTTCATTGAATTCGGTGTCTTTTCGCACTACCCATATGGAAGATCCTTGCATTCTTCCTACACTGAATCATTCGAATGGACCTATCGAAATGGACATGCCATTGCCTGCAGCAATGATAGCATATCAAGTGAATCTTGAATGTGCTGCAGAGCCTAGTCCTTCCTCTTCGCGGATGGAGGAGGAGGACTAGTATGTGCTGCCTGCATGGGCAGTCGAGTCTTCTGGCGCACATGATTGCCTTGATAGTGTTTTTTCCATCAGATGAAGCTATTGTTGAGGCCATGTATGGGGTTGAGCCACCTTGGGAAGAGTTACATCATAGATCCTATTTTCTTCTTGAGGTTGACCGTTCGGAGCATGAGGACTTTAGGGAGATTCTTAGTGAGAGGATTGGTAGTCCCACAGTTCCATTGAGCTCTCCTGGTCCGATGGATGATGGAAACATGGTGAATATATCCCCTACTATTCCTATCAATATCTCTCATGATCCTGGCAAGATTGAGAATGTCTATATTGGGGCAGAATGTTCCCATGTTGAGATTCAAGAGTATACCAAGCTGTTCAAAGAATTTTGTGATATCTTTGCTTGGTCATACGAGGAAATGTCAGGTATCGACCCTCATATTGTTGAACATGAAATTAAGACCTATCCGAATGCGAAGCCTGTTTGACAATGCTTGCATGCGGTGAATCCTAAAAAAGCACCCACGATTAAGGCTACGATAGAAAAGCTATTAAATGTCAATTTTATCTATCCCATTCCCTTGATGAAGTGTGTTTCAAACCCCATTTCGGTTGATAAGAAGCAGGGAGTGATCCATATATGCACTGATTTCCATGACTTAAATCGTGCTTGTCCTAAGGATATTTTTCCCACACCATTTATTGATCAAATTTTGGATGAGTGTGCAGGAAGCGAGGTATTCTCCTTTATGGATGGATTTTCCGGATACAATCAGATTTAGATCAAACCCAGGGACAAACATAAAACTACATTTATTTATCCTTGGGGTACGTTTGCATTTTGGAAGATGCCTTTCGGTATTAAAAATGTCGCAGCCACATTTTAGTGGGCTATGACCTTGATCTTCCATGATCTCAAATCGATCATTGAATTCTTTTTAGATGACCTTGCTGCTCATTCTCGTATAAAAATGTGTCATCCCTACTATTTGAGATTAGTGTTCGAAAGATGTCGTCACTACTTGGTTAGGTTAAATCCTCATAAGTGCATCTTTTGCATGAAGTCTAGTCACTTGTTAAGGCTCATTGTCTCCAAGGAGGGAATAAGAGTCGATCCCTTAAAGGTTGAGGCATTACTTCAATTATCTCCCCTGAGAAATATTAGACATCTTCAATGTTTGCAAGGCATGGCAAATTTCTTGCGAAGATTCGTGGTTAACTTTGCCAATTTGACTGAAGGCTTTATGTGTCTTTTGAAGAGGGACACTACCTTTTGCTGGGATGAGTGAGCATAGGATTCCTTTGATGTTCTTAAGCGAGCCTTAGCATCGGGCCCTGTGAATAGTCCACCTGACTATAGCTGTGACCTTTTGCTTTATGTGGCCCATCTATAGTGTTTTGGCAAACTTCAATCCTAAGATGTCCTTTTGTGTACCAACATAGGGAATGTCGGCACTCAGACAAAGAAGTGCCATTTGGGTAAATGCATCTCATGTCATGCCCATCTATAGTGTTTTGGAAAAATTCAATCCTAAGATGTCATTTTCTGTACCAACATAGGGAATGTCGGCACTCGGACCGAGAAGTGCCATTTGGGTTGGTAACAGCACGAGGCATTTTTTTCCATGGATGTGAATCGTGGTTCCCTTACAGGCTCTGTGTATAAATTTTGTTTTGGATTATGGATTTTATTCCTGGGCAACACCATTGCTTGTAATGGTGCCATATCCCATGGCGCGACTGTGTATTAATTGACTTACGATGTTGGAATTCCTGTGCATAATATATACTGTGTTTACGAAATGGCAATGGTTATTATATTTAATTTGTATGTGTTGAATTTATGCCGTTCTATTTGGTTGCTCTCTGGGTTAAATATGACATTCGCCTTTATTAATGGGCTATGTATTATGCTTGTATTTTAATGGGGACTTGGCTTTAGTATTGATAGCGTATGGCTTGGGCCATGCGGTATATGGCTTAGGCACTTGCCATGGAAGCTGTGAAATCATTAATAGTACTAGTTTTTTTTTTCTTTAAATAGGGGAATCGAGAACTGGGACCGGGTTGGTACTCACATGACACGAGATCCAAGGATCCATTCCCACTACCACTATAACCCTAGGTGCCCCACACCCATTGTAAGACATGAGACACAGGTAAATCTGGGTGGGATTGATCTCATGACCTTCAATTTACAACAAGTGACTTCATAACAACGGAACTGCCAATGACCCACACCCATGCGGGCTACGTTGAAAGTACTAGTTGTTGTTTATATATACTGTGTATTTTATTTTATAAGCCATGGCTGATGTAAATGTTGCAAAAATCTTATGCGGTTGTCTAATTTACTATTATCGTTTTCTGAAGGTGTAATGTGGAATGTGGAAGAACCTACGTATAACCCAGAATGCCCTTTGTCGTTGTAGACTGACTTTTAGGGGACTATGTGTCTTATTTAATTTGGACGTGGCTGTGATTACTGTAGCAAGGATTTCTCCTTGCTATAGGGGCAAGAATGGCTCCCTTCTGTCTATAGGATAGAAGGGTAGGTTCCTACGTGGTTAAATGTTGTAAAAATGGACAAAAGCTAAACTAAGGACAAAAAGAAGAGAAACAATAGTGAACCCCTCTGCAAACAAAGGTTAGGGTTCCACTTCCAAAGACCTGCAAACAATGATTAAGCTACAATAAACCAAAATACCTACAAAACAATGTTAAATACAAACCTACAAATGAAAACCTGGGTTAGAAAGAAAAGAAAACTAAGAAGCAAATGCAAGAAAGACAAGTTATACCTTCTCATTGGGTGGAAATGGGCCACCATGCCTAGCTTGTGGAAGCACCTCTCTTGGATGGGGGAGCTATGGCTCAATGGAGATGGAGGAGAGGGAGTGTGGGTGTCTTGAGAGACAAAGGGTCTCAAGGAATCCATGGGAAGCATAACAGTATGCAAGGGAGAAGTGTTTTGAGAGTGACCCCCCACCCTTATTTTATAGTTTTTTTGGGGGTTTTAGGGTTTTAAGAACTTGGTCATGGGTTTAGCCCCTTTTTTGGGATTTTAGCCCCTTCCTTCCTAAGTTTAGCTTCTTTTTGGGTTTTAGCCCCTTTTTGGGGGCTTTAAGTCCTAGGAGAGTATTTTGGGCTCCTTTTTGGGGTTTTCAAGCCCTTTTTTCATCCTTAAGCTATTTTGAGGGTGTGGGGTTCTAGTGGAGTGATATGAGGGTCATGAGATGGTTTCCTTGGGTATTGTAGGCCATGGAGAGATGAGTGGGGGATTTTTTGGATTAATAGATTACCCCCTTCATGTGTGAGGGGAGGAGCTCAATGTATGATCGACAGACATCATAGGATTTGTTGCGTAGAGGTGGTGCTTCTGATCACTGTCTCCAACACAACCCTAAAATCACAAGGGACATAACTTGTTTAGGTCCCTTGAGTAGACTCACCAATGTTCTAGATTCAAATGACATCTGGGGTCTTCGACCAAGTATTGTGCGGACCAACCCTATGTCAATCTCAATGGTGTGATGATGTAGTTGGAGTTGAGCATGTGAGGAACAACCATCCCGAGAGGCACTAAGGACTCCTCTCAAGTGGTCCAAGGAACTCATCAATGATGTTAATGAAACCAAGGTACAGGGACCTCTAGGTCAATCCTATGGATTATGACTATTGACATTGACAGAGGGAGACCTGCCCCTAGTCAAGGAAATGGTGTTTCCTTGACTAGGAGAGCGAGGGAGATAAGCAAATGGTGTGAAGAAATCTACGGACTGACTCACTGAATTGGGGAGGGAGGGGAGGGGAGGGAAAGAACTGAACAACAGCAGAGGGAGTGTGGGAGACTCAAACTTCCTTTATTCAGAGTATGATGGTAAAGAAAACCAGGAAGAAAATGAAACTTAACTCATGGGAATGGGATCATAGCTGTAATACTAGGGATGTCACTGTAGATGGGAAATACTTGGAGGAGGTAGACACTTTTGATATTGATGGGATCTAAGGAAGACACATTGTAGAGTGCTCTGAACAAAGGCGACCCAATGTGGGAATGCTGCCAAACTATTTTCTATGGGGTGGTGTCTAGGGACACCGTTATGGTACAATCTCATGGATTTTGGGCAAGCCCGAGAAGGTAAATGCTTGATGGTGATTTCAATTTTAGAGAGTTTGAAAGCACGAAGAAGACTCCACTGGGGGCTCTTTCTCATTGGTAGTCTGTTGTGCCCAAAAAAGGATAAAAGTATACATAGGAGAGCTCGCCCATCCTTTAGGGGATGAGAGACTTCTTTACCATTGGTAGTCCGATCAGGACGGAAAATGTTAAACCTATACTAATTGGATGGTCATTCAGATACTTTTACGGGCATGAACAAATCCAAGTTTGCTCAAAAATATTTTCTTGATGAGATGGATGGAAAAGAGCTTAATGACAACCCATGGTGAGATTTTTTGGGAAGTGCAGTCCCTCTGCCCAAGAAAGCATAAAAGTATGCAGAGGGGAATGGTCTTGGCTTGAGTTTTCCAAGGAGGTCCTTTTCAATTGATGGTCTACATGGTCCACAAAAGGAGGTAAACAAGATGATGTAGACGCCCTTTCCTATAATTTAGTGAGTGGGAAAGGAAGCAGCTACGCTCGATAATCTTTTTGTTGTTTTAAGGAGTCAAAAAAGAGCTTAAATGAAACTCCAATATGGTAAACCAATTGTGGTGACACAGGCGGTGCCCCATGTCAGGACAATGGACAGAGGTCCACAGGTCATTCGCATAGTATGGACGGAGCAAAAGGCTCTCAAACATACCAATACATGCATGGGATAGATCATAGTAGAGGCTCGCGAGTCGGTGCGGTAGAGGCACACAAACTGAGGTGGCTCTTGGACAGAGGCTAAGAGAGCGTGTGTGTGTTGCGGTGGATGGACTTGACTACATGTGATGTGAGTTCAAGTCTGGGGCACTTATATGCCAAATAAATGCAAGAAAAAGAAATCATTTGTTGGACAGTGGTCCAGAGGTCCGGATTCAGGTGAATTTTGTACTTGTGGCAGTGTAAGAAGACTTGTTGCAAGTCGTCTATGTGTTGTTCTTGTTTTGTTGATCGAGTGGTAAGATCATCCAGGTAGACCAAGATGATGTGAATTAGGTCATGGAAACAATATGTCATTGCGCGTTGGAAGGTGGCTCCAGCATTTTTCAGGCCAAAGGGCATGACTCGATAGGTGAATGTGCCCCATGGGATTGTGAATGCCATCTTATAATGGTCTTCTTTCCGGATCTGGATTTGGTTATATCCGAAAAATCCATCCATGAAGGAAAAGGCTTCATGTTTGGCACATGCATCGATAATCTGATCGATGAAAGCTGTGGGAAAGTTGTCTTTGGGACATGCCCCATTGAGATCATGGAAGTCTGTGCAAACGTGAATGGTACCCTATTTTTTATTCACGGGAACGGGATTAGAAACCCAAGTGGTGTATGCAATGGGATAGATGAAGCCGGCTATTCATAGCTTCTCTATCTCGACTTTAACTGTAGCCACTTTGGATGGATGAATGGGCCACTACTTTTGGCATATAGGAGCTGCATCAGGCCATGTGTCGATGTGCTATTCCACGATGGATGGATCTAGGCCGAGCATTTCGGTGTAAGACCAGGTGAAGATGTCACGGAATTCTTGGAAGAGAGCTTTGTAGGCATTGACCTCTTTTGGGGAGAAAGATGTCCCTAGCATGATTTCTTCAATGATCTCAGAGTTGGTTGAGATGTCAATTTTAATGGTTGGTGAAATGTTCACCATATTCCCTTCTTCAAAGGAATCTGTTGTTGGGATGGGGTTCTTGAACCAGTCGACCTTCCCATGGATGAAATCTTTGGTCTCCATGGAAAACTGGTCAGACTGCGACACAAGTTCTTTAGGGAGGAAGAACAAGTGATGGTTCATGTCATCCCATGGGCATTCTGGGCTGGTCAGAGCTTCTAGTATCTCCTCATCATTGCGGAAGCAATGAAGAGACAGATATGATGCACTGCCATTGGAGGAGGAGATGAGCAGGTTAGTGGAACTGGACATCATGTAAATGGACATGGTGTCTGAAGAAGGAGGCGGTGGGTGAACTTCTTTGATCAAGGTGATCTCAAACTCAAGGGAATGTTGATGGGGGTCATCGAGATCCATTCAAAATTCAGGCATGTCTTGGAAATGGTGGGAGTAATGGCCATACAAGCCGCAAAAGGGCGGAAGCATGGTTTGTCCTCAATGCCTTGTTCCTGAATGTCGGTGCAGTTGGGATTTCAACCACGAGGATGTTTTCGTTTGTATCCATGGCATCTAAATACGCACGGATCATTGGGATTTCAGGGCAGTTTTGAGTTGGATGTTCCTATTGTTCACAGATGGTGCAAGGTGGGACTTGTCATGGCTCTGCGATGGGTTTGGCATTCTTTCCCTTGGCTCTTTTGGGTTGTGGTGGTGCAGGTGTGGGTGTGGCGGTTGGCTTGTATAGACCGGGTGGAGGGTGAGACTCGACTACGATGGGTTACACCGGGGTTAAAACAACCTGTGGCATTGCTGGTTGAGCTACTGGATCAAGATACCACACCGAAATTCCCAATGTAAAGTTGGGTAGGCTTAAGGTGGCCATGACTGGCTTGCTTATGACACCAGGTGGGGGAAAGAGGAAGGGAATCATATGGAATGGAGATGAGCCCAGATAACTCCCAGATGGTTGCATGTGGGGATGCGGTTGTGGTTGCAACTATGTGTAATGCTGCTACTGCGGGTGATGTTGCAGCTGCAGACAATGTTGTGGTTGTGTTTGGGGCTGTGGATGTGGTTATTGTTTGGGTGTAGCGGTGCTGGATGAGACCATGCACAAGTCCATAGTTTCATTCTGTGTCAATGGTGGTGACACTAACAGGAAAGGAGCCGTCATGGTGGTATCGGTAAACAACCCTGGGCCCACATTCAACAATGGGGAGTCTGGTGTGTTTTCAACCATAGTGTTGATTGCAGGGACGACATTAGCATGTGTTCACCCCTTCCGGCTCAATGGTGGTGATGGTAGGGATAACATTGGTAGGTGCTATTAACCCTTGTGGATCATGGTAAGTGAGTTGGTCAACCGTCACAATCTTTCCTTCGTGGGGGAACATCATGAGACGGAAGACAGTTGACGTGATAGCTCACATGGCATACATATAAATTCTCCCAAGGATAATGTTATAGTCCAATTGAGCATTGACGACCTCTATGTCGATCAACATTGTCTTCCCGGCTAACGTGATGGGGACACAGGGGAGGATTCCTTGGGATTTAGTGGGATGTCCATCATAAGCCCACAGAGTTGTTGAGGACGGTTGTAAAATTGGTGATCCAAGTTTCTACCAAACCAAGGTAGACATAATGCACGTGGATAGACACCGGGATTTGGAAGGCAATGGTCGAGGGCATGTGTAGTTCGCCATTCTCCATGTCAAAGGTGATCAACTTGGAGTCGGAGGGGTCTACTTCCCCAAGGGCGGCTAGTAAGGATTTATGTTGTGTTGGGCACGTTTTAAGTACCTCAAGAGTGTACATGGTGGTTGGAGTTTGGACCAAATCATCCACAATGCTATAGCTAACTGCATCTCTAGCTGTGGCATTATTGGGAACTTTGCATATGGGGGCAAGCAGAAATGGGCGTAACTGAAGAGGTAGGTTGACTATTTTAGATGTTGATGCCGCTGATGTGTCAGTGGGTTCGATGGTGTTACCATACTGATTCTGTCTAGTTTGTAAGTTGACCTCTTCAGTCGTCATCGCTAGCAGGTGGTGAACACCTGTTTCAGCCGCAGGAGGTACCCTAGAGCGTTAGGGTTGGATTGGGGAGGGGGTGCAGTTGCCAGCACTCCTTGCACTGGAAGTGGGTTTTGAAGCACCATGGAGGGAGGTCCTTGTGGTGTCAGGTTGGGTTGGGATTAATTTGCAGCATTGGCAGCCTGTTGGGCCTCATTTTGAATGGCCTACTTAGCTCAACCCATAAGGGGACACTTGAATGTGTAGTGCCCATAGACCTCACAGAGTGTGCATGGTTGGTTTGTGTGCAACAGGGCATTGCATCTTGGTGAATTTGGTCATGAGGGGTTTTTGGTTGGTCGGTTTGCTGCAGGATTGTTGGGAGGGTTTGGTTGTTGACTGCCTCCCTGCGGTTGGTTATTGCCTTGGTTACAAGGCCAGTTATTTTGAGCTTTCCCTTGTTGATTGTTAGGGGCAGGTTGGTTGGGATGGTTTTGTTGTGCAAACACTTGTCCCAATGGAGTGAGTGGAACAGAGGCAGGGGATTGAACCTTTTGCACTAGTGGTGCATAGTAGATTTGTGGGGGTGGAAGTCCCACAAATGTGGGAATTTTCCCCACATACTGCTGTGTTGGCCAAGACATGCCCTGAGCTTGCTACGGTGGTGTAGGTTTTGCATAGGAAGTTGTTACTCCAAACTGGGACATCATTCTTGTGTAGTCCATAGCTTGTTTTTGGTAAGCAACATTAGCAATATTGCTTGGTTGTGGCGCAATGGAAGGTGGTGTTGGACGATGTTGTGGTTGTTGGGAGTCTGATCCTATGATTCCATCCACGGCATGGGATGCCCCCAGTGCATCGCGGTAGGAGGTATTTGGATGGGGGGTGTCTGGAATGACGGTGTATAGGTATCTAGATTGAGCATAGATAAGGTCAAACTATTGAGCTTTTAGTATGGCCTCTTCTTCAGATTGGGGACGTTCAGATGCGACGTCCTTGGCTATGGGTGGGAGTAGGGTCTTAAGGAACCAATCCAAGAAGATCATGTCGTCAAGTTGGATTTTACATAATCTGCGACATTGGTGTCACTCATGGATGTGGTCGGTTATATGTGTCCCGTGCTCTGATGGAAAGATAGCAGGATCTCCACCCCCTTGTCATATCTGATGGGGAGTTGGAAATACTATAGGAACATGAAGGCTAGGGAGTTGAAGTCCAGGTACTTGGCTTGTGGCAGCTCAATGTACCATTTGGTCGTAGCACCTATAAGGGTGCATTGGAATAGCCTTAGCCTAATGGAATCATCTACGATGTTGTTGGATGAGAACCATAGATGGAATGTCATAATGTGGTTTTGGGGACATTCCTCAGCCTTGCCTTCAAACTTGGGGATGTCTGATCGCATCTTAGTTGTCATTGGAGGCCAAAACGCTTGATGGCGGATGGGGTCATTTGTTAACCTTGACAAATCAGGAAAGTTAAGATGAGCCACGAAAGGTAGGTTTGACCCCAGGTTGATGTGGGATGGGGCTGTGATGGTGGTGGGGTTTGCAGGTGCATAATGCATCTACACAGCTGGGGGTACTTCCAGTGGAACCATTGCCAATGGGCCAATACCCCCAAGTGTTCTGGGGGGGACAGTATGAGTGGTGGGGACATTGCCCACATGTATGATAGTAGGAGAAATTTAAGTGGATGGTCCACTACCCCCCTATGTGGCAGGAGTGGAAGTGTGTGTGGAAGGGCCACTGCCCCCATGTGCTACAAGTGGGATAGCTTGGCTGGTCACTATAGGTGGTGAAAGCTGACTGATGACAATTTGCATGACTGTGCTTGGGCCACTTTCCAAGTTGTGGGTGACAGGTTGTGATGTGGACATGGGTCCACTTGATAAGGTTATGCCGGAGAATGGATTTGGGTTGGCACCGACCATGGGGATTGATGGTGTAGTATGGAGGTTTGATTCAGACTGATATTGGTCTGAATCAGAATCAGAGGCTGTGTGGCCTTCTGATGGTGTGGGAGGTCACTGAGAATGGTTTTGACGGTGTGAGTTGAGTCTTCCAAATGGTGGTGGTTCACCTCTTAGGTGTGAGGAAGAGCGTGGAGGATCAATTGTTTTAGATTTTATGTATGAAACTGATGGGAGTGATGTTTGGACCCTGGTTTCTGTGGCTTCCTATTGGCTGTAGGTGGTCACTCAGCCACCAAGACTGCCAGAAGATAGTGTTTGGATTGTTCCTCACAGGCGTTTCTACTCAATCGGAAGGGGTTGTTTCCCTTTTCGCTTGGCAATTCCTCTCAATGGCCATCTACTTTGGGGTTCCTGTGGTACTCCTTACAATGAGTTTCTATGCAAAGCCCAAGCACTTCTCACAGTTAAAGAAGTCAAGGACTTATGTCCTCAAATACTACAGATTTGTTTGTACTTAGTGTCAATTGGTAAATTTTAAAGCTCTCTCAGCCTGATGAACTGAGTTGGGTTAATTAGTTGGTATGGTGCATTTGTTTGTCTATCTTTCTGGTATTTGGTAGCTGCAAATGGTTTATGAATTCATCATATTTTGGTTGTGTGTGTAAGCATTGAATAATAAAAAATTGTGAACAAATACAGTTTTTAACCCTGAATGTGGATGGCCTAACTAGATGACTACCTCACACTGATATTCCTCTTCAACCAAGAGAAGGTGTTGAGCTCTCAACATAATGGGACTAATCCCATCCGTAGATCCACAGGTCACCTCCAAGATGCAAGGTTTGTCAACATGGAATATGCTTAGCGCCGTGAGAAGCCCTCCTTCTCTGCCCCCTCTACCTTCCAAGTCATCTGGTTTTAATTGTTTGGAAGAATGTTCAATGAAGGGCCTAGATCTATATGAGCTTTCCCTTTGTCGTATCCCACCAAAGGGTGATGACTAGGTAGAGGAAGAAGGGTAAGCAAGACAGTTAGTTTTAAGTTGATTTTAGTTAAGCTACATTCATTTGATTAAGCCATTAAAATTTACTTAGAAATTTACACATTATTTGTAAAAGAAATTGCAGAAAACATAAACAAAAACTGAAATTGACTTAGAGTACTGGACAGAGGTGGCTGAGCCACACTGATAGTCCTTATAAAACTGAAATTTAACTCCTATTAAACTGAAATTTAATCTCTATTTGACAGACCGCACATTTCTGATCAAATCTGGTGAGGGGGCTGCAAGATATTTTCAGAAACAGGCAAGGGGGTCACATAGAATCCACATACAGTCGTGGTATGTGTTTTTGAATCAAGTCACACTTATTGGGGGATTAAGTGCACCCTACGAAATCCTGCTTGGCCATTAAGTGCACTCTCATCCCCTATTCAAGCCTGATAAGAGGGACCTGCCCCGGATTTGGGGTTTTTTGTGATCCAGAGTCAGATCAAGCCGACAGTAACCTGTACTGTGTCCAATCTAACTCGGATTTTCCTAGCAGAGGCTTCAAAAGTACTAATAACTGGAAATAAACTGAATTTAAACTAAATTTGAGATGAAATTTGAAAAACTAGGGAAAAAATTGAAAAACTTGAAATTTTAAAAATTTGGACCAGGGATCCTATGGGATCGACCCGGTATGGTCGCTAGTTCTGTAGAAGGGATTTCTCCTTGCTACAGGGGCAGGAATGGGTCCCTTTTGTCTATAGGATAGAAGGGTAGGTTCCTGCGTGGTTAAATGCTATAAAAATGGACAGAAACTAAACTAAGGACAGAAAGAAGAGAAACAATGGTGAACCCCTCTCCAAACAAAGGTTAGGGTTCTGCTCCCAAAGACCTGCAAATAATGATTAAGCTACAATAAACTGAAATACCTACAAAACAATGTTAAATACAAACCTATAAATGAAAACATGGGTTAGAAAGCAAAGAAAACTAAGAAGCAAATGCAAGAAAGACAAGTTATACCTTCTCTTTGGGTGGAAATGGACCACCATGCCCTAGCTTGTGGAAGCATCTCTCTTGGATAGGGGAGCTATGGCTCAATGGAGATGGAGGAGAGGGAGTGTGGGTGGCTTGAGAGACAAAGGGTCTTAAGGCATCCATGGGCAGCATAACAATATGCAAGGGAGAAGTGTTTTGAGAGTGACTCCCCACCCTCCTTTTATAGCTTTTTTGGGTGTTTTAGGGTTTTAAGCCCTTGGTCAGGGCTTTAGCCCCTTTCGCCCTAACTTTAGCTCATTTTAGGGTTTTAGCCCCTGTTTGGGGGCTTTAGCTCCTAGGAGAGTATTTTAGGCTCCTTTTTAGGGTTTTCAAGTCCTTTTCTTCATCCTTAAGCTATTTTGAGGATGCGGGGGTCTAATGGAGTGATATGAGGGTCGTGAGATGGTGTCCTTAGGTTTTGTAGGAAATGGAGAGCTAAGTGGGGGATTTTTTGGGTTAACAATTAATGCACAGGTGCAGAGCTTAAGTCTTACGACTTAGTTGTAGCGTAATTGTTTGTTATTTAAAGGTATTGAGTCTATTAAAACGTATCCCACATACGTTGTATGCATAGCGTGGCCATTATCTATTGTAAATGAAATCCCAGAGGGTTCAAACCTTATTCGTGGTTGATGTAACAAGTTGTATTTTTTTTATATGTGGATGTCAGTTGGGGCTTGGATGCCCACAGGATTCGATTCTTGGTCACCTTTGTAATTACTTTGGACTATAATGAGATTTCGATATGGTTTACAAATGAAACGATTCCTGTGTATGATATGGTGTTTAATTCGTTATATGGAATGACCTACATAGTTACATATATGATTACTGTGCATGTACCTTATCTTGTGGCTATTATTAGGACTTACGACTTGGATTTGTTAACCCACAGGGGTCGATACCATGACCTCTGTTATAACTTACGTAGTTATTTAAT
>LPNX010979521.1:0-13788 GCA_001517045.1 Pseudotsuga menziesii | reverse complement strand
TGTATAAAGTACATAATAATATAACACTTGTTAACATTTGTCTTTGGGAATCATATACCATGATCCCTAGACTTAATGACACTTCTTCATTAAGGTCAAGGAGGTAGATGGTTTAGGTCCACTAGGATAGGAAACTCTAAACATCTTTGCATGTTGGATTTCCCTCGTATAACGTGGTAGTTATTCAGTACTTGATAGAATATATAAATTTAAAATTTCATTTAATCACTTATAAATAAGTATGATGAGATTAATATTTTCCTCGATTAGTTTTGACTCTGAAGTTATTAAGTTCTTTTGAGTAACCCCTAGTGCTTACTAGAGCCCATACTCAATGCCTTAACAGGGAGTTACAACCTAGTTAAATTCCAGAGATCTTCACTCAACACTAATGCTAGGATGTACTTGTATGATACACCTAGGGATACAATGGCCAAGGATCTATTGCTCCAGAGCTTATGCTCAACATCAACATGGAAGGCTCCAGGACTTATGTCCAGCACTTCCAATTATCTTTTCATGTGTTCCAGAGCTTCTCTCTCAACACAAAGGCAAGTACTCATGTGCTCCAGAGCTCCTTTCTCAACACAAATCATCAATCACTCAAGTTCTCTAGAGCTTCCCGCTCAACACAAAACATCTCATCAATCATGTGCTTCAAGGTCCACTCCCAACACAAACAAGCATATATATATCATCGATAATTGTCTTACATCCAATATATAAAACAAATCATCATGTTCATATGTAGTGGGGTATTCGACCCAATATAAAATAAAACATAAAGATAATCATCATAATCAATAGGCACATGCCTATACTTTTTAGGTCCAAAATTCAGGATATTACATCATTTAAGCTTGAACACATTCTCCTTATATCCTAGGTAAACAAGTACGTTATGTTATAAATAATAAAATCATGACATATAGTTAATAAAACAAACCATGGAATAAAAAACATATAATGTGAGAAATTATGGAATAATTCAACGCATTTTTCCACCATGGCTTAATTATTATATAAGTGGCTTATATGATGTGAATGTTAAAGTTTTAAAATGATTTAATATATTATAATATTTTGTTTGAAGTGGAAAATTTTCTGTATGACTTTAATTAATAATTCTAATATAATATCATTTCAGTTATTTATTTATTTGAAATTAAAAAATATTCCAAAGCTCATAATCATGGTTTTTACTTTGCACGTGCATGATCAACATGACTTGAAAGAATCAAAAGATGAAGGTATCACAGGATCAACAAGAACTGGAAAATAAAGGTAAGCCAAACTTAGTGAACCAATAAGAGACATCTCATCAAACCTAGCGTGGAACTTAGGAATGGAAGAAGGCTTTAATGAAGTACCAAAATGTTTATCATTTGCACAATATTGCGTTTAATACATTAAAAATAACATATTAAGATTCATTTACATTTAAGTGTTTTAATTAGTGAAATACAATTAAAGATAGCCATTTTTAAGGATAGTTGTATCAAATTACAGTAAATAGGACAACAAATTAATATAAATAAAATCATTATAAAAGACAATTCTGGAGCGCAACAGGGTCCACTGGATCTGATCTGGTCTCAGTCTCATGGATTTTCCTCAAGTTGGAATCCTTCAAAGTATTAATGGTATTACAATCCACCATTCCAAATATGCACAAGATGTCCACAATGTACTTCCCTTTAGATAGAAATATCTCATCATTCGTCTGCCAAATCTCAAGGCCTAGGAAGTAGTGCATAAGACCTAAGTCTTTCATCTCAAACTCTGAGGTAAGATCCCTCTTACACTCAACAATTAGTCGTTCCTTTCTAGTGAGGAAAATATCATAAACACATAGAACTAGTATCATAGGTTGGTTCTCCACTACCTTGAATTACAAGTTGGAATATGCATCATGCTTCAAGAAACCCATTTTTTGAAAATAACTATATATTCTAGCATACCAAGCTTGAGGAGCTTGATTTAACCCGTACATGGATTTCTTCAACTTGTAGACATGGGACTCCTTCCCATGTATAAAAAAAATATCAGGCTACTCAAAGTAAACTTGTTCTTCAACCTCACCATTGAGGAAGGAAGTCTTCA
Organism: Pseudotsuga menziesii; assembly: GCA_001517045.1. Lineage (NCBI taxonomy): Eukaryota > Viridiplantae > Streptophyta > Pinopsida > Pinales > Pinaceae > Pseudotsuga > Pseudotsuga menziesii. Next base: position 11,685 of record LPNX010979521.1, on the reverse strand, counting down.
CATCCATCTAGTGAATATTCCATCCTAATACATATGCAAGCGAAATAATAGATCTGATAATAGTATGCCATTGGAGAAAAATTATGCTCATAATCAATGCCCTTTTTTGAGAGAATCCTCGAGCAACAAATATGGATTTGAACTTGTCCACACTACCATTTGTAGCATGTTTTATCTTGTAAATCCATATAGAAGTAACAACTGACATCCTCTCGGGTATGGAAACAATATCCCAAACATCATTATTCATTATATAATGATACTACTCTGTCATAACATCTTTCCACACTTTCTTCTCTGCAGCCTCTTCATATGATGAAGGCTTTGATTCACTGATGTTTCTCATCAATACAACATATCCTGAACACATAGCAGGATTCTTACACTCTCTATAAGTACCCACTGGTGCTCCATTCTTCTCAGCATATTTCAATACATCTCAGCACCAGGCTGACCTCATCTTTGCACAAGATTCATCAACCAGTTCAATAGGTTCACCAATGACAAGTAACTATGTATGCTCTGCTGGATTCTCCCTTTGAACATCAGAAGAGGAAGAATCATCCTCATGATCCTATGAAGTAGGAATCTCAGACTCCTTTGTCTCTAGATCACATTCAATCTCTTTTGACTCCTTGAATGTTTCATGCTCATGGAAACTCACATATCAACTCAACTCAACATGTATTTCACCAAGTACATAAATTATGAATGCTTTGGAGGTCTCACTGTATCCAACAAAAGTTCCCTTCTTTCAATAAGGTTCCATATTCGTTCTCATTTCTTTTGGAATGTGAGAATACAAAGGAAATAAAAAAATCTGAATATGTGATATGCCTGATTTCTCACCAATGAACATCTTTTCAGTTCTTTTCTCATTAAGGACTGCATGCAGAATTTTGTTCTGAATGTACATTGCTGCACTAGTAGCTTCTTCCCATAAATACGTAGAAATATCATGATCATGTAACATGGCTTTTGCAGCCTCACAAGCAATTCTATTATTTCTCTTTGCAACCCCATTCAGTTATGGGATGTAAGGAACTGTTAATTGTCTACATATCCCTGCATCACTACAAAACTCATTAAAGGAATTTCACTCGAATTCTACTCCATTGTCATACCTTAGAGAACATATATGCCTACTTTTCTAGTTTTCAAATAAGGATCTAAAATCTTGGAATTTACATAAGGTTTCACTTTTGGATTTCATGAAGTAAATCCAGGCCTTACGGGAGAAATAACCAAGGAATAAAACATAGCGAAGATGGTCATTGAAGGAAGGGGTAGACATGGTTCCACACATATCTGAATATACTATGTCAATGATTCCTTTAGATACAGTATGTTTTCTAGGAAACTTTTTTTTAACATTCTTTCCTAAAGCACAACCTCGACAAATAGAATCATGAATAGAAGTCAAACTAGACATACATTTCACCATTCGATCCAAACATGGAAGTGCTCTAAAGTGGAGATGTCCGATTCTCCTATTCCAAAGCTCGCACGAGCTGATAGTATGATGTATTATAGCTGAAATAAGCTTTCATGGGACCTTGTAAAGTCCTCCTTCTCAAACTCCAAAAACAACAACAGTATCAAGGTTCTAGTTCTTCGACTACAAGTATGCTTGATTGTTCATGAAGATCACACAAAATCCTTTATATTTAAGAACATAAACATAGAGTAGGTTCTTCTTCAATCTAGGGACATACAAAATGTACTCCATGAGTAGTGTGTCTCTTGAATTCAACTCAAAGGATCTGGATCCAACTCCTTGGATTGAATATGTAGAATTGTTTCCCAATTCCAATATACATGAAAATTGTTTCTCCTTTAGGTTGGAGAGTGTTCCCTTGTATCCTGACATGTGGTTGGAAGGACCACTTTCGATCAGCCATGTATCTTATCATGTGAGGATAGATCTGGACAAAGAAGATAAAATATAATAGTCTATTCTAGTCTCTGTCTCTTCGGGTGCAACTTTGGAGGTTTCTTCTATAGCGGTGGAAGGATGAAATATTCTTTATTTTATTTTTTCTTGCATTCTAATCCCATATGAGGTGACATCCCTTCTTACAATAAAAACATATTATTTTTTATTTCTACATACCTGTATGGATCTCTTTCTTCTTTTCACATAAATTTTTCTTGGGAGCATAAGGTTTTCTTTCTTTATTTGTTATTGTTGTGAGGTAAAGATTCTCCTCCTTAGAGTTCACCATCTTGTTCAAGATGCACCCTTATTCTTGAATGCAATCATGCAAAAGTATTTCAAAATTGTGATACTCTTCTCTTCCATTTACCGTAGAAAAAAAGGTCTCCCATGAGTAGGGGATTCCCTCGATGATAGTTTGTAGAATATCATCCTCATCTCCACACCAATGTTTGCAAGTTGATCCTTTACTTGTGAAATCTTTGTGAAGAAGGAGGCTATGGTCTCATCTCTTTCCATATTCATGTTTCACAACTTGTTATTAAATCCCTCATTTTAGAAGGGGCCTTCTTCTCAGAAATATTTGTGAGTGTGTCAAAACACTCCTTAGCCATCTTCAATGGTGTGATCACCGATGTGATATTGTCTCCCACAGAGTCATATATGATCCTCTTTTCCTTTGCTTGATTCTTCCTATATTTTGTTCTTCTTACATTTGTAGTGGGTTCTTCAATCATGGAGGTCACAAAAGAATCAAGATCATGCTCTTCAAGAATATTGATCACCCTCACCTTCTATGTATTGAAGTTGGATCTTCCTTCGAATCTATCTTCCAATTGGATGGATATTGAAGTCATTGCTTCAAGATCTTGCTCAATGCTTCAATATCTACATAGGATTACAGTGTTTTCAAAAAACTAATATCTTGCACGTCCTCAATTTGATACCATGTTATCACTAACAAATAGAGTGTTAAATATTACAAAGAATATTTTCATAGGGAATACGACAAGAGGCTATGGAAAAGTTAAGGCCTTTTCCAAGAAGATTATAAGAGGCTTTATCTAGGTTTAAATATGAAAGATTTGATAAAATATTGTAACTTCGGAAGATAATATATTAGTAATTTTATTGTATTTCTCCTTTGAATATGGTATTCCTTTGACCGAATATTTCCTTGATGTAATTGGTCATGTAAAACTCACAAGGTAAAACCTCTGTTGTAAGTTTGGGCAATAGTAACCACAAAAGTATTTTATAAATGTATTTTGAGTCTTCCTAGGTAGGTCGGCCCTAATAAGAGAACCTGAATGACCTAGTTACTAGATTCATTAACTCTCCTAATAAATATAAATAGGTGAAGCACCTCTCTCATTCTCACATACTTTAATTAAATCCTTGTGCAAGAGAGAGAGAGAGAGAGAGAGAGAGAGAGAGAGAGAGAGAGAGAGAGAGAGTATTTTGTGGAAGAGGAGTTGTTATTCTTGTTATTTGGGTTTTGCACTATACTTGGTGTGAAAATATGATTCACATAAATATCTAGGAGCTAAGAGAATCCTCACAACTTGAGAATTTCAAAAATTATGTAGAAAAACAAAAGAATGAGCAAAATTAAGAAATAGGAATAGTACCAATAATTGAAGTTTTCATTACTTTCCAACATGTAAATATGTTTGGAAAATGATTATGATATTATAGGAGAAAATATTTATCCTTTGGAGGAAAATTGGTTGCATACATGTGGCAATCTTAGATTGAACCTCAAACCACACTAGGTGGACCAATGAGCTCCCAATCCACCTCAAATGGTCATGAATGGCCATGTGAACATGGCTGAATAATTCTAGGACATAAATGAGGGTATGTTAAGGTGTGTCAGAGTGCATGGGTGAGTGGGAGTGGCTTTATGAAGTAATAAATCGTCCAAAAGAGCTAAAAACACCCAAATACCATGCATGTGAGCCTCTGGTCAACTAGGTTCCCTATTTTAAGGAGTGGGAGTGCACAAAGGACTACAAATTCATAAATGAGGGTGCATGTGTCTCTATGGTCAAATGAGGGTTCTTCAGTGCATTAATGAGTCCAAAACACCCAAATACCTTGCTATACCAACATAACCAAGGTTTGGACCATATGACATAAGTACAAAACAAATGAAAGTATGTACTAGTTTTATGTGACCACGGTACTAGGTGGTATGATGCTCTAACAACCTTGCCTCAATCCTAACTTAGTGTAACCACATCAAAAATTGAGGCCTTGGAAACTAAGGCTCAAGTCACCTCTTACAAAATTTTATTTTTACATATAAGTGAGGTAAGGAGGAAAACCTCATGGGAACAAAACCTCCACTCTAAAATGAACACGCAGAAAAATATGAAAGTGAATATCAGTAATCACCATGTGTCACCCACTCCAAGAAGTGATCTCAGATAGGTGAAATTCTTCGCTATGAATCTCTTGGTGAAAATGTGAGTAGTTTGCTCTCCAGATGGGAAATACTACAACAATAACACATGCTCATGCACCAAGCTCCAGATGTAGCGCATGTGTATCTCAATGTGCTTGGTCATATGTCTTTGTACTAGATAAATGGAAATATTTATTGTACTTTGATTGTCACATCAAATGACTGTGAGTGAATCAAGTGAAAAACCAAGTTCTCCAAGAATTCCTTGCTACCACACACATTGTGTAGCTACAATCACCGCTCCTCTAAACTCGGATTCAAATAATGAAATGGATATATTTTGTTGTTTATTACTTCAGAAACATATGAGATGATGTGAAAACATGAATAAATAATATGAAATGGAATTTCTATCAATGGAATCTCCAACCAAATAAGAATTTGTAAATCGAACTAGTTTTAGGGGAGAACCAACAACATAGTGTATCCCAAATTGTTTGGTTCCTTGCACATAATGCAAGAAGATCATTTTACCAGCCTTCCAATTTATCTAATGAGGCTCCTGGATATACCTTGCAACAAAACCTTCAACATAATCCAAATCATGTCGGGAGTGTGTGAGATACAATAAGATCCCAACTAGTTTCTTATACAATGAGTTGTCCACCAATGGAGATGGACCAAAATCACCTAGTTTCACTCCTAAAAGGAAGGGACACTTGGTTTCCTTACATTAAAAAATATTGAACTTCAATAACAGTTCGAAGCCATACTTTGATTGGTTTTCCTTGATACCTACATCATATTGCTCAATCTCAAAGCCAAGAAATTGTTTCAACAATACAAGATCAATCATTGAAAACTCGCTATGCAATGAAGACTTAATTGAACCTATATCAGCAATGAAACTTTCAATGATCAAAATATCATGAAAATAAAACACTATGACCTACAATGAATCAACTAAATTCTTCAAATATACATTAGAATCATATTTTCATCTTTCAAATTCAAGCGATAGCAAAAATTGTCCATCTTGGTATACCAAGCCCTGGGGGCTTGCTTGAGGCCATAGAGAGACTTATTTAACCTAAAAACAAGTGAAGTATCATGAATGAAACCTTAAGTTTACTGTAGATAAATGTCATTATGAATTTCACCATGAATAAAATAACTCTTCACATCCATATGGTGCACCTCTCATCTCTTAGATGCAACAATGGCCAAAACTAACCTTATATAGTCCATCATTGTAACCGATGCAAATGTCTCTGTATAGTGAAATCCTTAGACTATAGAGAAGAATTTGAAAACAAACCTTGACTTTTAATTGATATAATAACCATAATAATCCATTTTTGTCCTATAAACCCACTTACATTGCACTATTTTCCTCATGGAAGATAGGGGGACCAACTGCCAAGTTTCATTGTCTTGCAAAGACTTTAACTCTTTTTGCATGGATGTTTGAAATATTGGTTCAAGTGATGATTCTTAATATGTATAAGGATAATATCCAACCATCATAATTCACCTCTCTAGAATATTCAAATCACAAGTGGAGAAATCATTGTGAAATTGAGATCTAGTCTTCCTAGAGTCTAGCGGATCTCCAGCAAGATCACCAGCTTCTTGTATGGTTTTATCATCCCATTTTGTCCTTCTGGGTGATTCATGATATATATGAATTTCATAAAAATCATATTCAATATAATAATTAGAAAAATCATATAAATTGTCATCACTTATATCATCATTGAGTGGAGGGTGTGAGAATCCCCCCTTGACTAGTTCAATCTCTTGCATGAGCTCTTCTTCAAACTGTACACTTATTTTAGTGAATGTTTTCTGAGATGAGGAATAAAATTGCTTGTATCCCTTTTAATATATAGAATATACAACCATAATGGACTCCTTTATTTCAGTTTTCAAGGCCTTTCTCTTCTCAAGAGGAATTCTATCCAAATCCTTTGAGCCAAAAACCTTGAAATGAGAAACATTTTGCTTGTGGCCACTCCAAGCCTCAAATGGAGTTTTATTTTCCAATTTTTTGTGTGGAAATATGTTATTAAAATATGCATCATATTTGAATGCTTAAACCCATATTTTAGGAGAAAAATACTTAGCCTTCATCATGTATGTAACCATCTCCTTGAGAGCTTTGTTCTTACCCTCTGCAACACCATTTTGTTGTGGTGTGTAGGGCATAGAATGTTACATATAGATGCCACATTCCTCAAAGAGTTGTTTCAAGTTATTTTTGACATACTAATTTCCATTTTCATTTCTAATAACCTTCATTTTATTCCCACTCAAGTTTTCTACCAAATCCTTGAACACTTTGAAAGTCTCAAAAACTTCATATTTCTGCTTGAGAAAATACACCCAATAGTACCTTGAGAAATCATCTATGAAAGTCAAAACATACCTTGAGTCCCCATATGAAGGTGTGGGAAGAGGCCTTATCAGATATAAATGGATCATATCAAGCACTTGGATTTCCCCCTTTCCTTTCCTTTGTCATATTTGTTCTCAACATGTTTCCCCACTATTCACCCTTTGCCAGTACCTATAATTGAGGTGTCCAAAACTATCATGCAACGATTTCATGGTCTCATTGGAATGTGACAGGAGTGCAATCCCTTGGGAGTAAGGTAGGAAGTGAAAGAACTTATACTTTCTCGAATAATGGTCAGCAAAACCCACAACTACAACTTGGCCTGTAGACATCTCTGATATCTCCACATCATTTAGAGTAAATGATACTCTCTTGGATGATATTTTGTGTGTCATTTTATAGATAGAGAGTAATTTTTCTACAAGTTTAGGAACATACAACACATTGTTTAAGTATCCATTGTCAAGGTCGATCCTTCTAATCCCCTTGGCTAGGATATCTGAGTCATCGCCCATGAGGATGGATGGACCGATGTAAGGATGTAGAACCAAGAAGGATTATTGCATGTTATCCATGTGCCTTGAGGTAGCTAAATCTATGATGAAGGAAGAAGATCCTGAAGATCCAAAAACCAAAGCATGGAAACTTTCAATTGTTCTCTCAGCTGGAACCTCCCTCTTTCTTCTTGGCACCTTCTAGCAATGGAATGTTGTTCCTCGCAAGGAGTTGCACCATCATGTCAATCCTTTTCTTCATGCATGCACTCTCTAGATGCAAATTTTTTTGATAATAAATTCGTTTTGTCTTCTCTTTCTTCTTCTTCTCTTTGTTCCTTGCTAGGATTCGAGCCCCCATCTGAATATTTGGGATTTTCCAACTTCTTCTTCTCTAGATGATTTGAATATTTGGCTTTCTTCCTTCCTTTTCATTGATTTGAGACACCTATAGAAAGGGAATTCTACTTGGTGGATTTGATGGTACCGATTTGCACTAATTTTTCTTGTTCCCGAGTTAAAGAATCCATGAAGTCTGGTAGTGGAGGCATTCTCTAGTTTTGAACTGTTATATTTCCTGAGTGGAATGTAGAGACAAACACTAAATACTCAGGTCCTAGCTTCAAAAGAATGGACAAGATCAATTGCTCCTCTTTCTTCTCGATGCAACATTATTTCAGCTGGAGTACCAAGGATTTGAACTTTCTGAAGAAACCATGAATCGTCTCAAAGTGAGTTGGGCTCAATGAAATCAACTCATTTTTTGAGCTAGTGTCCTCTCATCTCATCAGTCTTCCTGAGGAGTGACTTGATCTTGAGACAAAATTCATTGGGTGTGGTAAGGATTTCTACATGGAAGATAAGCTCAATTGAAATATTGAGACAAAGCATCCTAAATTCCTCATCCAACCTGTTGAAGTACTTTGATTTTTCCATAGCAGAGTTGGGCTCAGTCTCAATCCCCATGGTTACTCGGTAGAGGCCTTTTGACCTCATCTATATCACCATTTTTACATACCATTCAAAATAATTGAACGGGATAGGCAAAAAATGACTCTTATCCATTTCTTCTTATGCATTGAGTGACAAATACACTGGAACTACTTGCAATGCAAAACAATCATTTTTTTTGGAAGACACCCTAGATAGTAGATCAAATTCTCTGAATTTGACTTGTTTCTCCAAGGAGATCTGATACCATGTGAAAATATTATTCATATAAATATCTAGGATCTAAGGGAATCCTCACAACTAAAGAATTTCACAAATTGTGCAGAAAAACTGTGAAAAGAGCAAAATTAACAAATAGGAATAGTGTCAATAATTGAATTTTCTATTACTTCCAACATGTAAATATGTCTAGAACATTATTATGATACAATAAGATAGAATGGTTTTCCTTTGGAGGAAAATTGGATGCAAATATGTTGTAGGCTTAGATTGGACCTCAAACCCACCTAGGTGGAGCAATGATCTCCCAAACCACCCCAAATGATCACGAATGGACATGTGAACATGGATGAAGAATTCTAGGACAAATGAATTGCAACTTTTTCAATATGCTCATAATTTACTAAGGTTACGACACCACTTGGTGATAGTTAGAGGGTGTTTAGGTGGGGGGTATATATTAGCACTTGGTCATAGTTAGAGGGTGTGTAGAGTGTCCTAGTTCATAATAGTGGAACCATTATTCACATTTTCAATGATAATCCTATATTTTATTTATGTTCTTGTTAGATCACAATATGTTTTTCTTGAGTTTATTTACCATATTAGGTAATTTGATACAATAGTGGAGAAAAAGTGCAAACCATTTTTTTTAAACAATCCTACTTCAATGATAGAACTAGACAATGTAAATACACAAACACTAACAATTGAAATATAAATGATCCAAAAGAATCCCAACTTCTTGAATATGCTCATAATTTACGAAGGTTACAACACCAATTGGTCAAAGTTAGGTGGGGGGTATATAGTTAACACTTATTCAATTATAAGTTCCACTTTAATTGAATTTATTTTTATGAATTAGTTAATATATTTTTTTTTGAAATAAATATGTTAGAGAAATAATCCACCTAAGTACTGTGATCATAGGCCTAGGATACATTTCATTAGGTTTTATGCTATGTTACATGGTCAAAACTTAGAACCTTGGTCTATTAGGTGTTTTGGAGTCATTTACTATAGTTGAGGCACTCCACTTTGATCATTCAGTCTGATAGGAAACCTCATTAATGATAGATCAGTATTAGTGTGGTCCCCATCCCTTAAATCAAGGAAAAATGTTTGACCATATGCACTAGTGCATGTTTATGGTGGTTTTTGGCTGTCCTTGGAAATTTCTTGCTTCCTAGGGAAACTCTCACTCACTCATGTGCTCACCCACACCTATATTTACCTGATTTATATCTTAGTGTGCTCCATCCACATTCCCACTAGCATTTGTGACCATTTGGGATGGTTTGGGAGCTCATTGGTCCACCTAGGGGGGATTTGAGGTCAAATCCTATCCTGACACTTGTCTGTATCCAAATGGCCTCCAAAGGATAACTATTTGTCCCTATTGAAATACAAACCTAATCCAGAAATATTTACATGTTGGACAATCATAATAATATCAGTTATTGATTACAATTGTGTGTGTTAATTTTACTCTTTCTGTTGTTTTTGGGCATAATTGTATGTAATATAAAATTGTGAGAATACCATTTGCTATTAGATCCTATTTTGAATCAATTATCACATGGTATCATAGTTACTTGGAGCTTCAAATAAAAACCAAAGTGTTTGAGTTGTTGTTTAGGGTATTTTCCAGAAAAAATCAAGTGTTTGCATTGCTGGTCCAATGAGTAGTTTTCTCAATTAGTGCACAAGAATAAATGGAGAAGACTCAAGTATTGTTGAAACCATTCAAATATTTTGAATGGAATGCCCAAATGGTGATCCAACTGAGGTTGAAAGAACTATTCATAGTCACCATGGGGATTGAGACCGAGCCCAACTATGTTGTAGATAAATAAAAGTACTTCAATAGACTTAATGAAGCAGTTGGAATGGTTTGTCTAAAAATTTTGAGAGACTTACTCTTCCATGTAGAAAATATGAAAACTCCCAATGAAGTATGGCTGAATATTGTGGCATTGTTTTGGGAAGATTGATGAGATGAGAGACCACCAGCTCGAAAATGAGTTGATCTCATTGAGCCCAACACACTTTGAGACAATCCAAGACTTCTTCAACAAGTTCAAATCATTGGTAGTTTGGATGAAATAGTGTGTCATAGAATAAAAGAGGAGAAACCAATCTTGTCAATAATTTTGAATCTATGGCTAGAGTATTTAGTGTTTGTGTCAACATTCTACTCTCGGAAGGTCACAACTCAAAATTGGAGGATGCCATCACTGGAAGACTACATGGAGTCACTGAATCAAGAGAAAGACAAGCTCATACAATTGGGTACAATTAAATTCAGTAAGGATCAGGCCCTTGTTTCAAAAGTTTCAAATCCATCCAAGGGGAAGAAGAAATCGATAGATTCGAAGCAGCAAGAGAAGAAGAAGATAGAGAAACCCAAATCCTCAGATGGGGGTTCAAATCCTAGCAAGGAGAAGGACAAGAAGAAGAAAGAAAAGACCAAATGTAATTATTTTCACAAGGGGTGACATATAGAGAGTGATTTCATGAAGAATACCATTGAAATTATGTCACAATTACTTAAGAAGAACAACATCCCTTTATCAGAAGGAACAAGGAAGAAAGATAGTTATTCAAGATCAGATAACAAAGAAAGGTGCCATGCTTTGGTTGCAGGTTCTTCAAGCTCTTATTCCTTCATCATTGATCAAGGTGCCTCCAGGCACATGGCCTCCATGAAATAATCCTTCTCGTCCCTACATCCTTATAGTGGTTCATCCACTCTTATGGGTGATGAATCAAAAATAAAAGCTAGAGGGATTGACAAGATTGATAAAAAAATGTTGAGTACACTTAGATTAGGGTACCAAAGTTCATGTGGTCACATAGCCATAAAAAGTGCTAGGACCAAGTAGAAGATGAAGGACCATAAGTCAACCAAAGGGGTCAGAACAAGATGGTAAGGCTAGGCCCCATGTTGTTCATTTTGTATCTATTGCTATAGATTAACAATGTTTCCAACAATGTTAGGATATTTTATATAAGGTATCAATAGTACATTCAGTTTCCTGGATCATGATATTTGTGGGTATTTTAATGTATATTTTTCTCTATAGAATCTCGTGTTTTCTTTTCCAATTTAATCCTTGTATGTTCCAAGTATTGATATTCATATTTATTTAGACAGAGGGATAAAGAGGAACTTATTGGTCATGGATACATATTGTCCTGAATCCAAATTAGATGGTACTCTTCCATTTAATTTGTTATTAGACAAGTTAAACATATGTAACTTGGTCAGTAT
>LPNX010979503.1:0-27500 GCA_001517045.1 Pseudotsuga menziesii | reverse complement strand
CATGATGTTGATGATGATGATGATGAGGATGATGAAGGTGATGATGATGAGGAGGATGATGATGATGGTGACGATGATGATGAGGATGATGTTCAAGATGTTGATGATGATGAGGATGATGATGATGATGTCGATGATGTTGATGGTGATGATGATGATGATGATGAAGGTGATGATGAAGATGAGGATGAGGATGATGATGATGATTATGAGGATGATGATGATGAATGATAAAGATGTTCATGATGATGATGATGATGATGATGAATGATGAAGATGTTCATGATGATGATGATGATGATGATGATAATGATGATGATTTTGAAGGTGATGATGATGAGGATGATGAGGATGAGGATAATGAGGATGATGATGATGAGGATGATGAGGATGATGAGGATGATGATGAGGATGATGTTGATGGTGATGAGTATGATAAGGATGTTCATGATGTTCATGATGTTGATGATGATGATGTTGACGTTGATGATGATGATGATGTTCACGATGTTGATGGTGATGATGAATGATGATGAATGATGATGATGAGGATGATGATGAGGATGATGATTATGATGTTCATGATGTTGACGGTGATGATGATGATGATGAGGATGAGGATGATGAAGGTGATAATGATGACGAGGATGATGATGATGATGTTCATGATGAAGATGGTGATGATGATGATGAGGATGATGATGATGTTCATGATGTTCATGATGAGGATGATGATGATGATGATGTTGATGGTGACGATGATGAGGATGATGATGATGATTTTCATGATGTTGATGGTGATGATGAATGATGATGATGATGATGATGATGAAGGTGATGATGATGATGATGATGAATGATGATGATGATGAGGATGAGTATGAGGATGAGGATGAGGATGAGGATGATGATGATGATGCTCACGATGTTGATGGTGATGATGAATGATGATGATGACGATGACGATGATGAAGGTGATGATGATGATGATGATGATGATGAATGATGTTGATGATGAGGATGAGGATGAGGATGAGGATGAGGATGATGATGATGATGTTCATGATGTTGACGGTGATGATGATGATGATGATGATGATGATGATGAAGGTGATGATGATAATGAGGATGACGATGATGATATTCATGATGATAAGGATGTTCACGATGATGAAGGTGATGATGATGATGTTCATGAAATTGATGGTGCGGATGATGATGATGATGAGGATGATGATGATGATGAATGATGATGATGTTCATGATGTTGATAGTGAGGATGATGATGATGATGTTCATGATGTTAATGGTGATGAATGATGATGATGATGGTGATGAGGATGATGGTGATGGTGATGAGGATGATGATGATGAAGGTGATGTTCATGGTGAGGATGATGATGATGTTCATGATGTTGATGGTGATGATGAGGATGAGGATGATGATGATGATGAGGATGATGATGATGAAGGTGATGTTCATGGTGAGGATGATGATGATGTTCATGATGTTGATGGTGATGATGATGATGATGATGTTCATGAAATTGATGTTGATGATGATGAGGAGGAGGATGATGATGATGTTCATGATGTTGATGTCAATGGTGATGGTGAGGATGATGATGATGATATTCATGATGTTGATGGTGATGATGATGATGATGATGTTCATGATGTTGATGTCAATGGTGATGGTGAGGATGATGATGATGATATTCATGATGTTGATGGTGATGATGATGATGTTGACGATGTTGATGGTGATGATGATGATCATGTTGATGATGATGATGATGGTGTTCAAGGTGATTATGATGATGAGGATGAGGATGACGATGAGGAAGGTGATGATGATGTTCATGATGTTGATGGTGATGATGATGATGATGAGGATGACGATGATGATGAAGGTGATGATGATGATGAGGATGGTGATGATGATGTTCATGATGTTGATGGTGATGATGATGATGATGACGATGTTGATGGTGATGATGATGATGATGTTGATGATGATGATGATGGTGTTCAAGGTGATTATGATGATGAGGATGGTGACGATGATGTTCATGATGTTGATGGTGATGATGATGAGGATGATGGTGATGATGATGATGACGATGTTCATGATGTTGATGGTGATGATGATGATGATGATGACGGCAATGATGGAAATGGTGATGATGATGATGATGATGATGGTGATGATGATGGTGATGATGATGATGATGATGATGGTGATGATGATGAGGATGATGATGATGATGTTCATGATGTTGATGGTGATTATTATGATAAGGATGATGAAGGTGATGATGATGGTGATGATGATGACAATGACGATAATGGTGATAATGTTGTTGCTGATGATGATGGTGATGGCAATGATGGCAATGGCGATGATGATGATGATGACGATGGTGATGATGAAGGTGATGATGGTGAAGATGATGATGATGAAGATGGACATGATGAAAATGATAATGATGATCATGGCGATGTTGATGATGATAATGATGGTGATGGTGATGTTGATGATGAGGAAGGTGATGATGATGATGAGGATGATGATGATGATGATGACAACGATGGTGATGAGGACGATGTTCATGATGATGATGGCGACGATGGTGATGATGATGTTCATGACGTTGATGGTGATGATGATGATCATGTTGATGATGATGATGATGGTGATGATGAAGCTGATGATGACGATGAGGATGAGGATGATGATAATGATGATGAGGATGATGATGATGATGATGGTGATGATGAAGCTGATGATGACGATGAGGATGAGGATGATGATAATGATGATGAGGATAATGATGATGGTGATGGTGATGATGATGATGAGGAAGGTGATGATGATAATGATGAATTATTTCACTACAAGAGGGATTTATTATTTGTGTATCATATAAAGCACCTGTGGGAGCATCAGATGTCGCCATTGAAGGAGCTAAGGTTGCCGCTATTGGCATGATACTAGAGACATGATGCATTGGAAAATTGTAGCAGGTCATCAGGGCTATGGAAGAGGTTGCAGTAGGTCACTAGTGGAAATCCCTAGGCATCGTTATGTACGAGATCCCTCTCTCCATTTCCAATCAGTGTACAATTAGTAACTAGTTTAATACTAATACTTCTAGTAGTAATAGTATACACACACATCCTATATCATGTGTGTGATAACAATTGATGTATTTTATATTAATGAACCTACAAACCTTATGTTATATGTGGAGTGTACACCAACTTGAAGAATAGAAGCATTATGATCCCAAGCATTATGTCAAAATTATGTTGGCGCTATTTTTTTGGTTTCACATAACGCGCACGCGATTTATATGAACATAACACGCTCGCATTTTGTGTTTATATAATGCGCACACATTTTGTAGTGTTAAATCGCGCGCGCATATTGTTAAATTCAAATTTTTATTCCCTCCAAATGATAAGGTTGAGCCTCCACCCATGCTTTCATAGAATTCCTATGCCTATGTGTCTGCTTTGTACTTTGCTTCGGATTCAACATGCCTGTGCCTTGGAGTATGATAAACCATGGAAAATTCAACATTATATCCATATTTTCAATATGCTCGTGTTTAACGGTTCGTCTGATTGTGCTGCACACCTCCATTTTTTATGAGATTTTACAAACAGATATGGTTTTTTTTGCAGATTCTAAATATGTAAATTTTAACAAGAATACATAATTTTTTCTATTTTTTTCTTATTTATCTTCTGTCATCACTCCTCAACTCAAAAAACACACTGGTAGTGTTTCATCCACATCTCTTTCGTTTCTCAACCATTTAAAAAAAAAATTGTATGGTACACTAAAGAACACAAACCTCTACATGCTATAAAAAACCCATTTCCAAATAATTCCATTAAGACATTCAAATGCTACACCCACAATTGACATACCATTTTTGAGGTTTCATCTCTTAGATAATTTTAAAAAAATTTAAAAATATTATTTTTATTATTGGAAAAATAGTCGTGCACTAGTCCTATATGTTCTCTATATGTATACCAGTTTTCGTAAGTTTATTCCATCATTTAGACACTCAGACGTTGCACCGACAAAAACATATACCTTATAATTTGTCCAAAAAATAAAAAGTGCCCGTTAAAATTTATCTAACTTTATATAGTTAACAGCATTTTCAATAGAAAAAAAATATATATTTGGAAAGGTCATTCAATTTCCTACGTTTATTGTTTTTTACTGATTGCAAGATTCATTGTGTAAGTGTCTCAAAATATCCATGCAAGTTGATGGGTGCCTGTTTTTTCAGTTTTGTATTGCATCTAACGTGCCAAAAGAGACCCTCAACTTCTTGCACACACCCGGATGCTAATTGGGATGTTAATTGGGATGCTACGTGGGACGACAATTTGGATGCTAATTGGGATGCTACATGGGATGGCAATTTGGATGCTAATTGGGATGCTACATGGGACGACAATTTGGATGCTAATTGGGACGCTAATGATTCATCCAAAATAGCACCAACTTTTAACTTGGGACACTAATTGGGATGCTAAATGGGATGCTAATTGGGATGCTACATGGGACGCTACTTGGGACGCTACCTCAGATGCTATTTGGGAAGCTGATTGGGATTCTAATTAGAGTCCCAAATAGTGCCAAATTTTAAAAAGGGATGCAAATAATGCCATTAAAAGTGCCATCCCATGGAAAAGCGTCCATTTTGTCCAAAAAATTATGAAAAAAACACTAAATTTGATAGTGGACGCTAAAAAGGAAGCTAAAAGAGATGCTAATCACACAGTTTTGTTGTAGTGGTTGCACACAAAGAATGTGGTAAAAGGATTTCCATTGATTGACAAACCAGACAGAGTTTGTGAAGGCTGCATTTTTGGGAAACATCATAGAGATACTTTTCTAGTTGGAAAGTCATATAGAGCATGCACACCACTTGAGATTGTGCACTCTGATTTTTGTGGTCCAATGTAGACAACTTCCATTGGTGGCTGCAAGTATTTTCTTACTTTTATTGATGACTACTCAAGAAAAACATGGGTATATTTTTTGAAACATAAATCTGATGCATTTAGTCATTTTTAGCAGTTCAAGGCACTCCTAGAGAACCAGAGTGGACACCGCATAAAAATCCTCAGAACAGACAGAGGCGCTGAATATGTTTCAAATGAATTTCTAAATTTCTGCAAAACTCATGGCATACAAAAGCAATTCATTGCAGGGTATACACCTTGGCAGAATGGTATCACAGAGAGAAAGAATATAACCATTATGGGGATGGTGCGCAGCATGATTGTAGCCAATCAATTGCGAAATAAATATTGGGGAAAAGTAGTCACAACTATTGTATACATTATGAATCGATGTCCGACAAAGAGCGTGAAGAACAAGATTCCTCAAGAAGCAAGGACAAGTATGAATTATAGTGTTTCTCATTTAAATTTTTTTTATTGTGTTGCATATGCTCATGTGCCAGATGAGCTAAGAAAGAAATTAGACAAGAAGGGACAAAAATGTATTTTTGTTGGTTATTCTGAAAAGAGAAAAGCATACAAGTTGTATGACCCTGTTGCAAAGAATGTAATCATTAGTCTCAACGTTTAATTCATTGAGAATGAATCATGGGATGGAACTCTCTAGAAGAATTTCAATATTCTGTCGAATGTCGAGCAGGAAGACATGACGGAAGAGGTGGTTCAAACACCAAAAGTAAATCAACCGGTCACAATATCGTCGACTCCCATGACACCACAACATAGTTTAGCACAAGGAACATCAACGCAAGTCACAGCTCAAGCTACACCGACAAGCACACGAATAGGACAACAGACTCCATTAAGCAATTCGACATCAACAGATCTAGTGAAGACAAGAAGTCTGCATGAGATATATGAATATGGTACACCAAATTCCTTCTCTCTCTTTGCATTATTTTCTCAAATAGATGATCCACTAACATTTCATGAAGTTGTTGAAGAAGAAGTATGGGCACAAGCCATGGATGAATAAATAGAATGTATTGAGAAAAACCTGACATGGGAATTCGTTGATGTACCAAAAGATAAAGATGTAGTCAGCGTCAAATGGATTTATAAGATCAAACAAGATGCTGATGGGAATGTGCATAAGCACAAGGAAAGAATGATAGCAAGAGGGTTCACACAACAACACAGCATAGATTTCAATGAAATGTTTGCACAATTTGTACGCATCGATATAATCAGAACTGTTTTGGCCATTGCTGCACAAAACAAATGGTATGTTCATCAAATGAATGTTAAGTCAACATTTATGAATGGTTATTTATATAAACAAGTGTATGTGGAACACCCACAAGGATATGAAGTTCTAGGACAAGAACACAAAGTGTACAGACTGAAGAAATCGCTCTATGGTTTAAAGAAAGCTCCAAGAGCTTGGTACAAACACATTGATTCCTATCTCATTGAGAATGGATTTCACAAAAGTGAATGTGAGTCAATGATGTACACCAAAGTGAATGAGAAAGGTAACATGTTAATTGTTTTCCTGTATGTGGATGATTTAATATTTACTAATGATTTTGGCATAAAAGAATTTACAATGGTCATGGAAAGTGAATTTGAAATGATTGATTTGGGGCTCATGAAGTTCTTTATGGGAATTGAAGTCCAGCAATATGAAAGTGGTATTTTCATATCACAGTCCAAGTATGCAAATACAGTTTTTAAAAGATTTAATATGTCAAATTGTAAAGCAGTCTCAACACGAGTAATAACAGGTTTAAAATTGAGCAAAGATAATGATGGATCAACTGTAGATCCTACGCTGTTTAAAAGGCTTGTTGGTAGCCTTATGTATTTAACAACGACAAGACCAGACATCATGTATGGAGTAAGTCTGATCTCAAGATTCATGAAGTCACCAAAAGACTCACATTGGCAAACAGGTAAAAGAATTATGAGGTATGTAAGTGGTACAAAATATCTTGGCATATTGTATTCGACTTCAGAAAATTTTAAACTCATAGGATATACTAACAATGACAATGGAGGAAGCATAGATGACAGGAAAAGCACATTTGGGTACACATTTCATTTTGGTATAGGTGTTGTTTCATGGACTTCAAAGAAACAACCCATAGTAACTCTATGTTCAGCAGAAGCAAAGTATGTCGCAACTACAGGTGCTGCATGTCAAGCTCTTTGGATGAGAAGAATGTTAAAATATCTATCATAGAACCAGGAAGACCCAACAACTATTTTCTGTGAAAACAATTCAGCAATTGCCTTGTCAAAAAGATCATGTGTTTCACAAGAAAACCAAACACATTGACACAAGGTATCATTTCATAAGAGAGCTCGTGAATAACAAACAAATTTGTTTAGAATTTTGTAGGTCCAAAGATCAACTTGCAGACATCTTTTCAAAATCATTGGTAAGGGATACATTTCAGTATCTTCGAAGTTATTTGGGAAAGACAAGTTCTCTATAGTGAACTCTATTGTGAACAGAGCATGTTTTCTGCTCTTAAAACATTTTGTAATATTTTGTTTTAAATTATGATATGGTCATAATTAAGGGGGAGTGTTGGAAATATTAATCACTCGCTGATCCATAATCCAATCGGTCGACTCTGTCAGAGTCTGTAGAAGGTAAGATAGTGCTAGAGAGTCTGACAAGATAAAGAGTTTAGATCTCTCGCATATGTCAATAGAATTTAGTTGTTGAGGCTAAGTTTCTAGGTAGAAGCAATTGCAGTCTTTAAATGTTATGTCGGTTAGTTGGCATAAATATTCTATATGAAGAATTAATTTGTAATTCAAAGTGTGAGCAAAGAAGGAGAGGAGATAGACAATTTACATAGAAGAGAAGTGCGGTGACAAAGAAGAAAGAAAAGTCACTGAAGAGTTTGAATCTCAAGCTTGTGTGTATTTAACCAAGTTTGTATTTACAGCTGTAAATTTTGTTATGTCGTCACATGAAATATAAATCCTTAAGTTTATTTTTGAATGAATGTTTTACATAGCTGCACATCTTCTCCATGTTTACTTGAGTGAATGTTGTTTACATTTATTGTGAGTGAAAGAGATCAAGAATCCATAATTAGTTTACTATGTAAAAGTTCCTAGTTTTACGCTCAAGTTCCTAGTTTCGCGCAGACACAAATCTTGATCATTATTTTCTTATATGATATTGTGAGTGATTCACAATATAGTTGTGTCATAGTTAATCCTATTTTATCGCAGTAAAAAGTGTTTCTCATATTCCTAAGTCCTTAGACTAGGAAATATAAAGTTATTTCACGGAAGTGAAAAATTGTTCGCACGAGTTGGTCGCAACCAATTCATATCGTAGTAAAAGTTGGTTGAAGACTAAGTGAAATTCCTTTGCAGGTGAAGAGTCTCACGCAGTTTCTCCATTGTAGTAACTCTCGCATAGTAACTCTCGTGCAGTAACTCTTGCACAATAATTCTGTTCCGCAGTAATTTGTTCGCACAGTAAATTCCACCCCAAGAAAATCAAGTCGCAAGTTTTGAAAAAGTAAAAAAGGAAAACATAAGGTTTTGTTGCGTGGTAACTCAAGTTAATTCCCGCAACTGCCGTTTCTCCCAAGAAATTTATTTCCTTGCGAGTTAAAGTTTGTAATTGATCCTTTATTATATTTCAATTTGCATTAGATAATTCCATTTTCATATGAAAGATAAAGTTATAAAAAATTGTAATTATTATCCTTCATTATAAGGTATTTCGTCATGCTCGTCAAATTTGGTAGAGATGAACAATGGCTTTAAACAATTTATAAAGGTGGGCATAAAGCAACTATTGGCAGTCTAATGCTGAGTCTCCACCCAATAATGAATGTTGTTGGCACAATAAGCTATGAGTTATCATAAACACAATATGCTATGAATGAAATAAATGATCCTTGGGCATGCATGGTGCATTTTAGATAAATATAAATTGGTTGTAACCAGTTATTACAACAAATAAATACGGCTTTTAAGATTGATCATTTCATAGGTGGGCGATGTTGGGACAAGTTTGTATCTTCATTAACATAATATCCAATGTAATATCTAATGGGAGCTTTAAAAATCAATATGTAAAAATAAATAACTTAGGAAATGCATGTGATACAGGTAAAAATAAGGGCTCAAAAACTTGGTTAAATACATTAAAAATATTGAACATGAAAATTGAAATGAAATTGTAATGGGTCTGAGCTCAGTGGTATTATGTTTTGGGAATGAAGATAAATTTGTTCCAACTTCTGTAACATAAAGGGAATCTCCAAACATGGTGGTGTCGATTATGACATCACCACATCTTGATACTCGTAAGACTAAAGCATTATCAAATATTTCATAGCTAATACTCATAAGACTAAGGTGTTATCAAATATTTTATAGCTACATTTTCACATAGCCAACTAAATCAACCAGTTTGATTTGTTGTATTTGGTCTTACTAGGAAGATTCAATTTATGCTTGAATCATTATTTGGAGACTGAACAGATGACATTTCGCAAGAAGAAAATTCATATTTTTGTATTGATTTTTAGAAAATTGTACTTGAAATCAACGAGAGGTATCAATTAGTAGATGGTTGATGTTGGTATACAATTGCATTTGAAAATCAATTGGGGCTTGTAAAAATTAAGAATAATAATCGATAAGCTAGGAAATTATGAATACATATCCAATCATAGTTTTATCAAAATCATTATATGATGAGTTAAACACCATGATGACTTTTGAATTCTATGGTTCACCCATCTTTCCTCATCTTACTACAAGTTATTGTTCTGCTCCAGACTTCTTTGTGTTTCATGCTTAAGTGTGAGTTAATACACATACAATTGATTCCAATAGTTTCTTTAGGTTAAATCAAATTTGGTTTTACTTGTCCATATCCTGAATTGTTTGAACAAGCTATTTCTCAATGCTTTTTGTGTTCATTGCTGAAAAAAACTCCAAATAAATATAAATTTTCTTCTTGTATATAAAGTTGGAGGGTGCTAGCTCAAACTTAGAGTATTTGGATTATATAATGCAAAAGATTGGTGGTTTCATTCCACCCTTCCCTATCATAAATAGTTGCACTATATCACTACAGAGAGGGGTATTATGACAATAAACGTTTGTGTATTGTTTTATATATTGTAAGCAGACGTTTAAACAAGTGTCTTAAATTATTGTATTAAATCTAACACAGCAAATTGTCTTAAATTTAAGACAATAATTGAAGATAATAGTTTAAGTTACAATACATACACAAATATTGTGTCAAATATCATCTTAATAACTGACTTAAGCTTGACCGATAGGATGCATGCAATAGATAGATAAAGTCATCAAATCATATCAACATAGTTGCAGTTCGTGATGAAAGTGGGAGCAGATTAATCAGATTATGGGAAACATAAAGCGTATCACACGTATTTAAATTATTTTTTTTAACATAAAGCATATCATAGGTATTTAAAAATTTGTTGTGTTATATTGCTCGGTTCAATCGATGTTAATATTGCGCTACAATGTGTACATTTCCGAACAACCTTTCCAGCGACCAGCATTTTTGTTGGCGTTGATGATAATCGACTATGGGAAGCTCATGAATAGGATAAAGGGGTTGTCACATTGTAAAAAGCCTCCGCGTTGTTGCATGTTGTTTGGTTCTTCAAGTTAGAAGAGCTGCCAAGTATGGAAGAATGGGAATCTTTGGAATAGTTGGGGGCAGATAGATGTGTCTTTCCACAAATATTTAACTAGCCTTGTGTATTCCTTGCATCTCCTAACGCTGTTTGGGCTGTTAGTGCTCTGGAAACCCAAAAACATGAGCAAAAATAAAGTAATAAACCACTGTAAGCCATCCCTTGACACCAAAGAGACTCGAGCAGTTCTAGAACACCCATCTCCATGGATCTTAGCGTTCACATACCTAGGTGTCGATATGTCTAAGCGCTGAATCATACACAAGGGGCACATAAACACGTTCTTATATATGTTGGAATCCACATGATATTATTCAACCTTCTTGGTCTAAATCAATTGGCTCCAGGAAATGACTGGAGCATTTACTATTAGAATTATAGCTTTTGGGGAATCCATGTCTGAACAGTGGCGCAGTATTGTGCGTATGTGAATCAATTCCCCTTTCTTCTGAGAAGCTTACCTTTTTTTCTTTATCCACACATTGCACCGACTAGCGCCTCCTTTTGTATTTTGACTGAACGCGTAGAGCGTTGAAGAAAGACACCCAAAAGAAAACGCCGTGTGAAGTAAAATGGAGATCTGTGTGTGAAGAAGGATATGATGGCGATGATTAATGAAGATGGTTCTTGTTGTGTTGTATATTTCACCCATTATTGGCTGATATACCATAGGATAGCTGGCGTTCTATGGCCTGATGGCGGTATGTTATGTGTAGGATTACGTAACACATTACAAGAAAAATATATGGTCTTATACTTCAAGAATGCCCTTAACCTTCTTCAAAAATAACGTCGTTCGTTTCGTTTTATTGTAATAATATATTATATTTTATTTTCTATCGTGACCTTTAGTGTAAACTGGTTACAAATTTTGCATTATTTTTAATGAAATATTAAATAAAAAAATTCTTTCAAATTGTAGGCTCTTTATTGGTATTATAAATTTTAGTCTAATTATATATCTATTTTATAGAAATGAGTGATATTGTTAATACAATTTCAAATGGTCCATTTCTTAAATATATGATTTAGTAATATATAAGAATTATGTAACCATAACAACATGTAAGTGGTTTATAACATCATAAAAGTACTTATAATCACAAGAAAATTGTCTCTTCATGACTAATGAGAATGGTGAGGAAGCGCAACCAAAGCAATCTTTCATCTTCTCCTCAAGTTTCTATTTTCATTGCACAAAGTGGAGCAATCTTTCATCTTCTCCTCAAGTTTCTAACTTCATTGCACAAAGTGGGATCACAGTTTTGTTAGTGATTGAGCAAATATCAATAAACTTGTAATTTAAGACTTTAATGCACAATTATAGTGCACATAGATCTTATCAATAATCCAAAGACATAAATAAATCAAACAATAGAACACATGTGTAATATCCTGATTTTGACCCGATTGCGTTAAAATTGTACATGATGTAAATATTGTTATTAAATCATGGTGAGGAGCTCAAGGCCAAGGCCCCGCCATATGTATAGGAAATTAAAAACCTATACATCCCGTTCTAGTGCTAGCGAGGCACAATATAAATTGAGACATCATGTAAAAAATACAATTTAATAAAATACCGACAACTACCTATGTAATGCAACAAAGAGATGGGGGCACGATTTCACAAGGAATGGGGAGGTAAATTGTTCAAACCCTTCAGCCAATAGTGTTGAGCAAAATTTCAATGGGAGAACCCACAAAACTCTCAACTACCCATTTCGTCTTATGCACCCAATCATTTAATTCTTCCAAAAGTTGGTTGAGGTAGTTAATGCTTTGGGAATGGAAGATGTATGGCACTCAAATTCATCTTGGGGCAAGCCATCATTTTTTAAAAATGATTTTTTTTCTTATGGGGCAAGTTAAAACCCATAAATTGGTGCCCACTCCATTCTTCACCCACGTTTTTCTATTTGTCACACAGCTAGAGCTAGTTCAGGTATTTTCTCTCACATTTTCTATAATTTTTCTCATTTTTCTCCATTGCTAGGTACTCATTTTTGTATTGCTCACTCGCTGGGAAGGGAGATTCACGATTTGGGGGTTTGGAGAGGTCATTTTTTCTCTTGTAGTGCCAATGAACATTTTTTGAAATCGAATTCTCACTTAGGTTGATTTCCCAATCTGGAATTTTGTTTTGGGTTGCCAAACATTTTTCTACATATTGAGCATTTGTATTTTGTTGTTTTGTGCACCCTTGTTTTTGTGTGAAAGACTTAGGAGTGGAAGAGGCCCAAAATTGGCTTTATAAACCTAGTGAAGAGAGGAACCCCACAAAGAATCAAGAAGGGCTGGCTATTCTTGTATGGACACCCTGAAGAGCTCTAGAAGGGAAGGTATGGCCTAAGGGATTGTGTAGCAATGAAGGGTATACTTCCTTGTGTTGGGTGTGTAGGTATTATGGAGGCCAAGCTAAAAAGATCCTGTGGAGGTGTCAAGTGATCTCTTGTTGAGCTCATTAGCTTAGCAATTCTTCCTTTCCACTTCCTTAGCATCTTGATAAAACCAATTGTAGATTGGCTTAGATGAACCTTGGTTTGTATTTCGCTATGTGTGATCCTGTTGTCCCCCTTTTCCTTGTGGAAATCATGCCCAACTCCAGGGTGGAAGTTATGTTGAGAGATTGATGAGAAGAACTAGCCTATGGTTGGGTGGAACGTTGCAGGGACATAACTTGTTGCAGGGCAGCTCATTTTCAAAATAAGTATTCTCTTGAATTTTACTCTGCAATGTAATTTGTTTAAGAATTATTATGAGCATATTGAATGTATTGAATGAATGCTTTTTCTTCAATGCATCATATTTATGTTCATGGTTCTTCTTGTTCCATTGTATATTTCACCCATTGTTGGCTGATATTCCGTAGGATAGCTTGCGTGCTATGGCCTGATGGTGCTATGTGAATAGGATTACGTAACACATTGCAAGAAAAATATGTAGTCTTATACTTCAAGAATGCCCTAAACCTTCATTAAAAATAATGTCGTTCGTTTCGTTTCATTCTAATAATATATTTGATTTTATTTTCTATGGGGACTTTCACGTGTAAAGTGGTTACAAATTTTGCATAATTTTTAATGAAATATTAAAAATACAATTATTTAATGTCTTCTTTTAAGTTGTAGTACCTTTATTGGCATTATAATTTTTACTCTAATTATACATCTATTTTATTTTCATTTTAGAAATGAGTGATATTGTTAATACAAGTTCAAATGGTGGATTTCCTAAATATATGACCTAGTAACATATAAGAATCATGTAACCATAACAACATGTAAGTAGTTTATAACATCATAGAAGTACTGATAGAATCAGAGGAAAAATGCCTCTTGGTGACTCATGGGAATGGTGAGGAAGGGCAACCGAAGCTTTCATCTTCTCCTCAAGTTTCCATCTTCAGTGCCTAAAGTGGGACCATAGTTTTGTTAGTTATTGAGCAAATATGAAGAAATTTGAACTTTAAAACTTTAATGCACAATTGCATTGCACATAGATCTCACAAATAATCCAAATACATAAATAAAGAAAGAAAAATAACACATGTGTAATATCTTGATTTTGACTCACTGTGTTAAAATTGTACATGATGTATATATTGTAACACCCCGGTTTTCACCTCGTCTGCATTAAAATGTATATGATATATATGTTGTAATTAATCGTGGTGTGGAGCTAAAGGAAAAAGCCCCACCATTGATTTAATTGTTTTATGTTCCGACGATTAAAATCGTTCCCAATGGTATATCGTGCTGTCCAGTACATATTAATGTTGGGATCATGTAAATAGTCATTTTAATTAAAAATACCCACAACCAGCTATGTCAATGCAACCATAATGAAAAGGAAATGATTTTCCTAAGGATAAGGAGGGGGAATTATTTAACCTTTAGGGCCAATAGGAAAAAGCCACATTTCAATAGGAGAACCCGTCAATCAGTCAACTACCAAATTAAATTCTCTTGAGTTAGTTGGGGGCATTTATGGCCTGGAAAAATGTTTTGCATGGGTAGTGGTGTGTGACAAGACTGTGAGTCCTTTCCCCCAAACACACTCCACCAGGGATTTGTTCCTCTTCACGTGGGAATTTTTCCATTTTGCCCATTCTCACGCAGGGACGATGATTCTTCTCCTCACGCATAGGTTTTGTCATTTCTCCTCACGCAGAGAACTGGAAGAGTGGCCTTAGCCTCACGATTTTATTGTGTGTGTATTTCTCTTCATGTTGTGGGTTTGGGTATGTGAATTCACCTCCACGTGGGTTATTTTTCTTTCCTCACGCAGCTGAGAAATCGATGTTGGTTTCCCCACAAAATTTGGGTTACTGTGGATTCCGGTTGAGTCGTTTTGGCCACGATAGGGCCAAGAACCACTCAAGAACCAAATTTCTGACTCAGAGCTGTGTATTACCCAAATTGTCACCTTGGTTTTGTTCTGTGGTGTTTGCTTTTCTTCCCCAGAGTTGTGAATTGCTCCATTTTGTTGTGTATTTATAGTGGTCGATCTTTGGACTGAATTAGAGTGGGAATGAAGGCTTGGTATGCTTGATAAACCTGGATTGTTGGAGAGCCTCATAGATAGAGCTAGAGGGATTGCTTTCTTCTCCACACCCCCTGAATAGCACTGTATGGGAAGTGAGGGCCTAAGGGACAGTGTAGCAGAGAAGGGACTGATTCCTTATGTTGGGTGTGTGTGGGTGTCCTAGAAGTCAGGCTATTTTTGGTGCAGGTGTCCTTAGCTCTTCAGTGAGCCCACTAGCTTAGCATTCATCTTTTCCTAGCTTCTTGATGTCCTGATAAACCCAACTGTGTTGGCTTGGCTGAGTTGTGTATCTTTGGCTATGTGTGAGCTTGCTTAGTTTCCTTATTCCTTGGGGAGTCATGCTCAGCTTGGGGGTGGCAGTGTTGCTAAGAGATTAAAGAGCACACTGGCCTATGGTTGGGTGGAATGTTGTAGTGACATAGTTGGTTGCGGACGAACTTCTTCATAAGATAAGTATTCTTATGTTTAAATCCCTACAATTACATTTGATAATGAATTACAATGAACATGTTAAATGCTTGAATGTATGGTTTTGATTCCATTGTATGGTAATGATGTATGCATGTTTTAGTTCAAAGCATTTAAATTTTTATGTGTATTCTCATGGGGCTAGTTTCCCGGATAGATAATGGTATGGTAGCATCCTCTTCGCATTGGAGGGTCAGGGATGTTACATATATCATTATTAAATCATGGTGAGGAGGTCAAGGCCAAGGCCCTACCATCGATTTAGATTTTTATGTATTAGAAATTAAAAATGAATACCTATGGTTTTTGTTTTATCGAGGAACAATATATATTGAGACATCATGTAAAAAATACAATTTAATAAAATACCCACAACTAGCTACATGCAATGCAATAAAGAGATGGAGGCGTGATTTTACAAGGAATAGGGAGGAAAATTACTCAAACCCTTGAGCCAATAGTGTTGAGGAAAATGTTAGTGGGAGAACCCATAAAACTCTCAACTACCCATATTGTCTTATGCACTCAATGATTTAATTATTCTAGAAGTTGGTTGGGGTAGTGTTGGAAGCTAGCAACAACCTCTTCATTTCTTAATAAGATGAAGAGAGATCAACTCTTTCTATGATATACTAATTTAAAATTATAGAAGAGTACCTTCAGAATCTTTGATTCTGAAGGTACTCTCAATCATAGGAGAATGATATGATGTTTCGGAAGTTAGTGAAACACGCTCATGAACTTGGCAATTAACAACTGTGAGTTAATTTCATAAATTTTCATGCAATTATTTTAATCATTAAAATAAATTTATGAGACTTAAGAAATTTGAAATAGTATGCCAAGAGAAAATCAATAAAACACATCTTGTGTTTGTTTAAAACCTAGATAAGGGTAAGGTATTAATAGTCCTAAGTTCATAGAACTTAAGGTGACTTTTAAAGTTTATATTCCATGTAATACCTTACTATGATTTTTGTAAATATTATAGTTAATAAATACGTGATTTTATATAGGAATGTTTTACATAGGATAGTTTCATCGCGTAATATCCTATCAATCTAATGTTGGATATCCCTTGATAGGATGTTTGAAAGGTTTAAAACTAAGTCTTTGTATATACATAGCATAGACATAAAATCAACCCATGCTAACATTAGAATATGTGATTTCATCACTATATTACCTTGTATGCCACCACTTATCACGATTAAACAAGAAGAAGGCTTAATTGGCTGAGTTTACGAGGGGCCATGTGTCCTGTTGATAAACGATTGTCACTTGGATCAATGAGTTGGCATAAAAACGTGGCTTGTACCTCTTGATAAATCGACCATTGTAAAAGTATGAATGCATTGTATGTTGATAGTCATTTCCAATTTACGTTGATGTACTAGTTCATTATGATTGCTATCTGTAATCAATGTTTGAAATATTGATCCGTCAATCACAAGATCTCTGGTTCTCCAATTTGGTTGGTTATCACTATTAGTCATGGCTAAAATCATGGATAAACCTGCATACATCATACTATAACGTTAAGTTGCAGCACTTATCATTGCTAAGAATTCGGCTAAAAATGGCAAGTTTAGAGATCTCATATCTGTCAGATCCAAAGCATGCGAAGTCTGCACCTCATGTCATTCGTTTGGGTACATATTCCCTCCTTGTTCACTTCTCCGTTCATTTTAGTTCCAAGCCAGGAGAGTGTGGAGGAAACTATGGCTCCTCTGAACCATTATGAAATCTCTGGCTCTGAACTCATAGAGGCTGACGAGAAGGTAGCTTTGCGTTTCAAAAAAATTGGGTGGGGGAAATTCTTTAGAAGTTTCGACAGCCATCATGCAGAAGTAACTAAAATGTTTTCCATGAATTGGAAGGACGACATGGTGCAGATAGGGGGTTTTGAGTTTGTTATTAATAAATATAAGATAGCAGCAGCGACACAGCTACCACAGGTGGGAGAACGCTGGTTTAAGGGTAGCAAAGTAAATAAGAAAAGGTGTTTATTTCTATTATTGCTATTGCTAGAGGATACCAAGCTGAAAGTAGGTGTCACTGTTAGGTTTTTGAAGCCCGAATGGAGAGTTTACTATGAGATATTGGTAAGGTACGTGTCCTGTGACGGACGTTTCTCCCATCTGCACTATTACCATTTAAGATTGCTATTAGTGGTATAAGTTTGTAAACACAATTTGTCATTCTATTTGTTGCAAAGTTTAAAAAAGATGTCTCACATTGTTAGAAGTTTTAGTAATCCCGACAGAAGCCTTTTCCACCATGGGTTGATAAAAGTTATATTGCAATATCAATTATCTGCAAATGGCAAGTCATGGGATAGTCTTTTAACCGACTGTCAATTGGGGCCAACGCAGTACTGGCCGAATCTCTCCCCACGAATTCATAAGAAATGAAAAGCCATAAAATAAGAGGTTAATAATACTTCTGAAACTGTATCATAGGTAAAAGGATTCAGGGAAGTCAGTATCCCCATAAACGATGGGGTTAGTAATGATAATGACAGGAATACAGTCCCGTGTGACTCTAAAGCAGTCTTGGATCAACCCTTATCTGGTAAAAATGATAGCACCCCTGCATAAATAGAAGAAAGATTAACCAAAAGTGAAACTGATAATGATTTTGAATGTGAAAATGTGTTTGAAACAAACAAACCTGGTGAATATAGCAGAGAATATATGCGTAGATTAGATCATCTTGCTCAGATTTGTTGTGATAAGGAAGGTTTTGGTTTTGAAAACCTATCGTTTTCAAGAAGGGTTACGAGGAGCATGTACAGTACCCATACGATTTTGGGTCCTATAGTTAATCAACAGGCTTCTCAGTCCGCAGTCGTCAATATTGAAGATGACATCCCGTCAGCTATCCCTGATACAATTAATGTAAATAATCCTACTTTCGTACACTGTAATGATGCAAAATCAGGCAGGGCCGAGGTTACTCAACCAGGTATAGACACATGTATTGCAGACCCTGAACCATCGTCTAGTCAGTATCTTGACAGCCCTATTTCTCCTTAGGTAACCAATGAAGATGAGACTCTGCAGCATGTACTAGATAATGCATACCAAGATAAAATTACGGAGTTAAAGGGTAAACTCAAGCATTGCCTATCCAGTATAGCGTTGTTAGAAGAGGAAACTAAAACATTTAGAGAAGACTTACTGGATTGGATCCACAGATGGAAAGAGATAAGCGCTAAAAAGAATTAGTATAAAAAATCGAAGAAGTCAATAATAAGAACAAACTACCACCTACTTGAAAGAATTGAAAAACAAAACGTAAAGATTGTCAGGTAAAAGGCTAAGTTGACTGAAGCACGAAGAGTTATCTCTCTTCAAAGTAGAACATGAATGTTATTCTCATTTTCCTGGATCATATTTGCTGTTAAACAGGTAATGACATGTTTTGTAATACATACCTGTAAAATCGCAGATTTTACAGGCATGCATTAAAAATCTTAGTTTATTCTGTTAAATTTATTATAAATAGCTTTAATGAGATTCTTCATTGGTTGAATGCAGGTGGGTTTATTGTCATTCCTTTACAGAATTTCAGGACGTGGTTAATACATTGGCATGGAGATGTGGCTATTTGTTACGAGCTGGACTTTCAACAATTACCAATAATCTTCCAAGTTCCTGGACTCAGGCTAGTCGATTTTTGTTTATAGTGACAGGTGTGATATAAGAGATTAGATTCTCTTTTTAGTTAGAAGAACCCTATGATACTGTAGGTGCATTAATGTGGAAAATTGAATCATAGTAGTATATAAGTTAGGAGTTTTGATGAACTCGGGGATGGAGTGTTTGAAGAAAACGTACTGGAATTATATTTTGTTGCTGGGGTAATTTCATTCCTGAAGTTGAACCTTTGGATGTGAATACTACTGGACATCTACAGACTGATACCGTTACTGGTATTTTTTGTTTTTGGATATATTATATATATATTTCAGGCTTATCTTCTTTCTTAATATTAACACAGTGTGCTTTGATATACTGATGTTTAATTACATTTTTCACTTTATCAACTCAAGATAGCAACTTGAATAAACATATCATTATGATTGTGTTTATTAGTATTTTTACAATAAACTTAAGCTATAATGATATACTCTTTTGTGTGTTTAAAATTTCATTTGTATGTTGACAGTGATTTTATAATAGACATTATATTTAAGTTCAATTCGCTATGTTGAAAATTAATTATTAATTAATCTCAGAAAGTTAGAATAATTGTTTATTTTCAATTATTTTGCTTTTTCTGTTGTTATATAACAGAGTGACTTAGTATTCATAATTTAAATGTTTCTATTTAAATTGTGTTCTAGTATTTCTGTTAATATTTTATCAATTAATAATTAATCTAGTCTTTAAATACCCTCTCAGCTGAGATAGGATAATTAGAATAGATAGAATAGTTCAGTTTAAACTTTATTTTGATATAGTTTAATTAACAACTGTTAAATCAACTTGCATACTTTATATAAGTTTTTCATATTCAGAAAACTTCTCAAAATCAGAGTATTTCCTTAAGAAAGCAACATTAGATAGTTTAGATAGTAGAAATTAATTATAGGACTTACTTAGATAGAAATAACATTAGTATAGGTTAGATTTTGCTGATTTTAATTTCTCCTTAAGAGAAAAATTAGCTGGTAGAAGGACCACAACCTGCGAGGTTTTGTTAAGTCAAACACACCGGACATTGCTTTAAGATGACTGTGTGGACAAAACCTCCTTATTGGCCTAGTTCAGAAAAACAGGCCAACAAATGGCGCGAGGAGGAGGGCCTATCAATGAGTAATGGCAGGTGAAACTAATGAAACATTTCCAACCAGCCAACAATCTCCAGAAGTCAGTAGATCACCTTTTATAGAAACTGTTAGGAATATCCTTAAACGTGATCCTGTCACTTCTCCCTTTACTCCCGCACAAAGCGCTCAAACTCTTGAAGAATCTAGACATATTCTTACTAGAGGATACGCTAATCAGCTTGGTATTTCTCCAATAGATTATGGTCTACCTAGACAGTAGCGACATAATCCACAATTGACCATAGTTATGCAAGATTTGGAGATAACTGGTAGTACTCCCCACCATCAGATTGAAAGACATCAAATGCAGATTACACAAACTAATATTGCTAGAAGACTAATTGTAGGAGGCGGTTCTGATCAGCCACCTTCTCCTCCTGATTCACCGCCTGATAGTCCAAGATCTTCTAACTCAAGAAGTTCCTCAAGTTCTGCAGGAAGTCCAATGGTAGGAAATATACCTGTAGGAGGAGGAGGAAATCCTCCACCTAATCCACCAAATCCTCAACTCCCTTGTTTAAGAACAGCTGCTGTAGCAGTCCCTGGAGTACAACATCCTTTGTCTAAACACTCAGATAAAATCCTCCCTAAGTTCAACCCAGATGACAAAGAACCTGCAGAGGTGCATGTTGACAAATTCATGTTGGTTGTTCAAACTTTGAACGTTCAGCATGAAGATGTGGTTTGTCGATTGTTTCCTCTAACTTTTGAAGGAAGAGCTTCTACCTGGTATTTTTTGTTAGTACAAGGATCTATCACAAATTGGGGGGAATTTAATAAAGCCTTTCTAGATAAATTCAAGGAAGATAAAACACCCGCTCTTTTAGCCCTAGAATTATCCAGAATTAAAATGGAGCCTAAAGAAAGAATTAAAGATTTCAATCAAAGGTTTTTAACATTGAAAAACAAAATTCCAATTGCCTCTCAACCTCCGGAAGACATAATTATTGAAAATTATACGCCAGCCTTACCTAAATATTTTGGGATGTTTGTAAAGAGAGCTGGAAAAACAACATTAACAGAAACTTTTGAGGAAGCTATTAAAGTAGAAAAGGATTCCATGTCCTATGAACCAGATAGAAGTGGGAAATCAGATTCTTTTCCTCATAGGAATTCAGGAAAACCTAATTCAGATAAAGACAAAGCATTCTATATAGAACAGTTACAAAATTCT
The DNA here is from genome assembly GCA_001517045.1 of Pseudotsuga menziesii. NCBI lineage: Eukaryota > Viridiplantae > Streptophyta > Pinopsida > Pinales > Pinaceae > Pseudotsuga > Pseudotsuga menziesii. The sequence goes on along the minus strand of LPNX010979503.1, from coordinate 5,755 downwards.
ATTCGAACATTAACCAATGAAGTCATAGGGTTAAAGAAGAAAAATTCTGAAGCTTCCCCTTCTAGGGGCTTGTTGTGCACCTGCCCAACAGCCTTCTAAAATCATTATTGCAGCAAACAAAATCCCATTTTGTTTGCTGAAATGTCTAAAGTTTAGAAGGGATAAACTTAGCTACTGAATGGTCCATTTTTCCTTAGCTACCGATTTATTGAAATTCTATATTTGTTGAATAAACTTTGCAAATCACTTTGGATCAATAATATCAATTTTTGAGTTATTGGTTTGAATGCATTATCACTAGGGTCATTGATACATGAGGACTCGTGGTTATTATGTTTGATCATGTAAGCTTACCTGTGCAGGCTCTATCAAACACTACGTTGATCATGCTCTATTCCATGGTTAAGAATTTATCATTTCGATCATGTTTCACGATTTTCATACAAGAACAAGGTAATGGTGATTAACGTAGGTCGAACCTTAACGAGACATAGATATGTCATTCGTATGCCTTGTCCTAATGTTATTAAGCATGAATTGTATGATTTCCTATGGGATAATTGCCAAAGGTATAGTGTGGGTTATATTTCGATTTGTCACCTTTGGAGAGAGAGCCGAACGCGTTGTATGGAAAATCTGTGGCACGAGTCGCATTCATTGTGGATTTACAGTGTTATGATGACACTCATACCTCCCTGACGTTCACGTATCAGTGCTGGTACGTGATCCTAGTCGTGGCGCTTCATCACTGGGACACCTCTTATGCGTACACTTGAGTCACCCTCGTCATTTAATTCAGATCAGGATTATGATAGAATCGGGTTTTAACACTTCGGCCGTCGTTCTTGCTCGCCATTTCGAACTATGATGGCTCCGACTATGACGAGCTTACAGGGGTTTCACCTGTGTCCAAATATAGCTTTTTCCCTGTATTGTTTACTGTTGCCAGGTTTTGGGTCTAAGTGCTCTCAGTCTGCTCTTCTGTCGCTGATTCAGTGGTGGCAGGTTTGCTGTGCGCATTGTTATATTGGCAAGTTGACAGGGATGGCTCCTGTCGTTAGAGTCGAGCCTCATGAATTAACCCTCTTGGACGCAAATCCCGATCTTTTGCGAAAGATTGAGGATGTGGGGTGGTTACAGTTTCTAGAGAAATTTTCCGATTCAAACCCAGAGGTCACTAGGGTTTTCACGATGTCCTTGGTAAACTACCAGGCCAAAGTAGGTGATTTATGTTTTCGGGTCGACGAGAGGTCAATTGCGCATGCAACCGGCCTTGCTTTGTCAGGGCAGAAAGGGTTTAAGTTTCAGAGGATGGATATCACGGAATGGAGGAGTTTGCTCAAAAACCCAGCACAAGAGGTTTCTTTTCGCGCCGGTGTTGCACGTAAGTATTTTCGCAAAGAATGGAGACCTGTACTCGATTTAATTCATAGATATCTTACCTGTGAGGGTCGATTGTCGTCTGCTTATGTGTACCACCTTCGTCTGATGGCAGTTTTCATAGGGTTTCCGATTAATCTCCCTTATTATCTTCTCCACAGCTTGTTTAAAATGTCGAATGCTATAAAGAAAGGACCAAAACACTTAAGCCATAGTTTATTTCACCATGGGATGGTCCGCATTTTGGTTGAGAATGAACTGATAAAAGCAGGTCGTTCTTGGGAGCAATTTATAGAAGTTAATGGCTTTTCGAAATTTTTCCATTGTATGTTTGATAACCCCGACGACTGTGGTAAGCATAGGGTTTTGGGTTCGGCTGCGTCGAATAAACCTACATCAAACCCTAGTCCTAAGAATGTGGAACCCTCTCAAGTACCAGTGGTTAATTTGGATAGTGTTCGTCCTGCTTCTTTACGTCCTAGTTGTGGTAAAGAAGGTTCAGGTTTGTCACCTGTCACGCCATCAAACAATAATGACAAGGTTGGTGGTCGCAGGGGAAATGTACCCATGTCTAAGTTAAGTAGAATATTGACTCGGAGTATGGCTAAGGCCAGAACCATGAAAAAGCCTGTGAATGATGAGATCCCTGTTGAAACAGTCGTAATCGACGATGAGGAGATTACAGGCCCTCCCCCTGTGAACGATGATGTAACTCATCATGATTCGATGACCGATCCAGTTGGGCAAAGTCACCCTTTAACTGTCGAGGAGATTTCTGAAAATCCCTCCTTATCTGTAGAAGTTCAGCCTGTTCGACCCCATGTTCATATCGCGCCCGAATGTAAAAGTCCACCAGCAGTGAACAAGAAGATCCCAGAGGTCCCTGTTGATTGTATGATTGATTCAGTCGTCAATGAAAAATCTGTGAAAACGACTTCAGCTTCTTCACGTGGAATTGGTGAAACTATCCATCCCATGTTTGTTAATTGCCTACTAGATAAAGTTCACAGGATGGAAGAAAAAATGAATGAAATAGTGGTGAGTAGAGATATGCTAGCAATCGATAATCGAGGTTTGAAGGAAAAGATCGTTGCAAGCGATAAGCATCTCTTGCGCTTAATAAATCATAAAAATAAACTTATAAGACGTGTTCTTAAGTTGCAGAATGAAAACGAAAAAAATGAAGAAAAATTGCGCGAGCTTAATGCTCAGATTGCCTTGATTCAGTTTAAAGCACCTTCACCAAGCCAGTCTAGTGGAGTAAATATTCAGGTTTTCAACGCCCCGGTTAATCTATAGGATGTGTTGATATGTTGTTTTGTGGATCAGATTCAGGTATTTCATGATTTTAAGATTATTCATTGATGATTTTATTTGATATTATTTTCATTATTTTTTGATTACGATTCTTGCTTATCGCAGGTACCAATGTGAAGATCCTTTGTCCTGATTTTGAGGATATCAGTTACTTTTGCGATCCCTGTATTCTTGGAGACAAATCGGTGATTTGAGGAATGGTTTTACAGGTGCCTATGTTTTTTTTACGATCCTACATGTTAGATGAGCGATTGTGCGTTTAAGGAAAAACGACATGTTCCACTTGTCGTTTTCCTTTGACATTAGCTAGGGATCGTGATATTTATTTTTGGTCTTTAATGTTGCTATTAGGGGAAAATGATAATGTATTTAAATGAATGATAGTGGACATGACAAAGGGGTGGATACTTTTGGAATGCAAATACCGAACTGCTGGTTCGTACTGTTTGGGGTGCTAGGCAGTTACCTGTCAGTTGTCACAATGTTTTGGATTGGTGATGTTTGATTCACGTTTGTGGTTTTAAAACTTTTATGTGATTTATAATATCCTTCAGTTCGTGGTATTTGTTGTTCCTACATTATGATGTTTGTTTTAATCTCCTTTGCTGGATTGTGCAAAGATAATCTATTAAGTATCGACTGTTCTTGTTTATAACTCTGCTGGTATAACATATTCTGCAATTTATAATTGTTATTATTGTTACATATTATATGGAATGATGCTTGTATAAATTTGCAGTGGTTGAATTTATTTAAACATTTGCAAGTGTTTATATACAGAGAATTTCTCAGTATCAGTTAATAACAAGTTTTAATTAAATTGTGCTCCTGATCAGGATAGATATTAGATTAGAACTATACTCAGTTTAGTTGTTTCTTGCTTTCATGCTATCTGATGAACCTTGTTGAGTTAGATCCGTTCCATTAAATATATTCAGTATATTCTTCAATGTAATTATTGTACATCTGTATATAAATATAACATGACTGTATAGTATATAAATTCTGTAGAGATTTGTGTTTTATTTTTAGAGTAAATTGTTTTGGAATAATCCTGCTTAACAAGTTTTCAGTTCTTGTAAATTATAACTTGGGTTAACTTTTTGTAATTATAGGAGTGACATTAACTATCAGTAGCACTAACTAGTCTCTTAGGATCCTAGGCCAACAGATCCTTTAAACCTATCGAGAGCGACTACTTAAAACAGCTTGGAACCTGTTCTAAGGATCCCGGACTGGGTCGTTTTCCCCCGTTGCGGGCTTAGTCAAATACGCCCGACAACAATGGCGCTAGAAGGAGGGTCAGCGTAAAATGGCTGATGACAACAACCCTGTTAACAAAACTAATCAGCCAACTACCCCTCAATTACAATTAGGTACTCAACCGCGCACTCGTCTCTCATCACGAGTGAATGAAACCCCAGTGAGAGACTCTGTTCGAAATCTCATCTCTCAATTTAACTCTCCTGTTCCTGAACAAATTGACCAGTACGAACAAGCCATCAACGAATCCCAGAGAATATTAACAAGGGCTTATTCCAATCTCACTGGACGTCTGCCCATTGAATTACCCCTTCCACAGATTACTAGGCCTCGCACTCATCACCCTGAACCTGTCTTCAAAGAACAAGGGCCATCTGTAACAAACATTAATCAGCCTTCATATTCTATAGGACCATCGGTTTCGGGAGGATCCGGTCGACCACCGTCACCACCTCCTTCGTCTAGTATTCCTCAAAAACCACCCTCACCACCTCCGACTCCTAGGAACATGGCAGCTGCCAATCCGCCAAACCCTATGCCTTGGATGGCCCAGGATGCTGTTGCTGTTCCTGGTGTCCAGCATCCTTTGCCTAAACACCCTGAGAAACTTTTGCCTAAGTTCAACCCTGAGTCGAAGGAGCCAGCTGAAGATCACGTCAAGAAGTTTATGCTGGCAGTCCGGCTCCTAGACGTTGAACATGAAGACGTCGTATGTCGACTGTTTCCCTACACGTTTGAAGGAAAGGCTTCAACATGGTATTTTTCCTTGACAGCTGGATCCATCACCAGCTGGAATGAATTTGATATCGCATTTATAAACAAGTTTGGGGATGACAAGTCTCCAGTGGTCTTAGTGTCTGAACTGTCTAAAATTCGCATAGAACCTAAAGAAAAGGTTAAAGACTTTAACCAACGCTTTTTGACCTTAAGGAATAGGATTCCCGCTACGTCAAGGCCCACCGAGGATGTAACAATTGAATTTTACACTTTGGCCTTACCTGGAAAAATAGCCATGTTCGTCCGGCAAAAAGCCAAACTCACTTTAGCTGAAAATTTCGAAGAAGCAATTAAGGTTGAAAAAGATGTGTTTGCCACAAAAGCGAATTCCGGAGTGGATACCGAGTCAAAATCTTCTTCTCGTAAGAAGATTGACAGTCCTGCCAAAACTACAACCGGTTCTGACAAAAGAAGTCAAGATGCTTTAGATTTGGATAGTCTTCAATGAGTCATCAAAAAACTTTCTAATGAGATCATCGATTTAAAAAAGGGCACTTCTGATAATGCCTCAAATAAAGAACCACCCAGACAGTTATTTAGAAGACCTTTTCAGAACCCACCTGCAAAACAAAATTCACCCTCTGAAGCTAATAACATTAAGGAAATTAACAGTTTTCTCAAAGCTATAGTTTCAGATCTGGAAACGACTACTGAAACTGAAACTCAGTCTTCAGGACAGAGTTCTCAAGATAAACAAGACACCACTGATAACACTGATAATAAACCATCCAATGTCATCAGTCATTTTTGGGACACCTCAGAATTAACTGATGACGAAGAGGTGGCTGTTGTCAATGTGAATCAGCATCAGCATAACACCAGGAGTAAAAAAGATCAGCCTTCAACTGAACCGGCCACAACTGTTCCGGATAATAGCTCAGCTGCTAAAGACAAAGATTAGCCTGTGATTAGTAATTCTCCACCTTCCCTTGAGTTAGAATATGATTTGATTGAAGACTTAAAGAAGAGCAGGGCTAATATTTCACTATATGAACTCATAAAAATACCTATAATTCGT
>LPNX010979493.1:0-80146 GCA_001517045.1 Pseudotsuga menziesii | reverse complement strand
CCCACGCTGCAGAAGCCAGGTTGGGAGACCAGCGGCTTGCGCCATCAGCGAAGCCAATGTAACAAGGTGGAAAATGGTCCATCTGTGGGCATGCAAAAAATGATGAATGTGAGAAAAAGGTAAAAAACACAAAGGGAGCAAACTGTACAATGCGGACCGATAAGGTCGCGGTTTCAGTTTATGGGTAAAAACGTTTAAGATACAACCCATTACGGGGGTTGCTGAAAGGGTGGCCTTCAGAGTCAGCTAAAATGTATGCCCCCTTGCTGAGGCAAGTCTGGACGATGTAAGGGCCTTGCCACATGGATTCAAACTTTCCTTTACCGGTTTTGTCGTTGGCTTGGTCATAGGAGAGGACGAGGTCCCCTTCGTGGAAAGTTCGAGGGTGAACATGTTTGTTATAACTGGCTTTGGAGCATTTTTTGGCAGCTTCGATGTTCTGGAGAGTGGCACGATGATCTTCATCGGCTTGTTCGAGGGACAGCAGACGTTGCTCTAGGGGGGAGGTATCAGGGAGAAGCTCAACGGCGATGTGTAAGGCAGGTATCTGACACTCAATGGGGAGGACAGACTCTACACCGTGAACTAAATGAAACGGGGTAAAACCAGTGGCGGTCTTGGTGGAGGTACGGTAAGCCCATAAGGCAGGGAATAGCATATGGTGCCAATTGGACTTATGCCGATCAACCGTGTGTTGGAGTATGGTTTTCAGTATTTTGTTAACAGCTTCGACTTGACCGTTCCCTTGAGGGTAGTAAGCCGAGGAAAATTGGTGTTCAAATTTGAGAAAGGTGGATAGCTCGCGCCAAACGGAATCTTCAAAGTGTGATCCATGGTCTGATACCAACTGTTTAGGGACCCCGAATCGAGTGATAACATGGTTAAAGAAGAAACGGGCAGCGGTGTCAGCAGTACAGTTGAAGGTAGGCATGGCTTCCGCCCATTTGGTGAAGTAATCAACGGCGACCACGATGTGCTTATGGCCGTTAGCCGATGTGGGTCTACACTCCATGAAGTCGATGGCCCACTTGCAAAAGGGACCAACGGTGACGACTGGGTGTAATGGAGCAGGTGGTGTCCGGGCCTTGGGGGCAAAAAGTTGGCAGTTATGGCAATGCTTGACCGCAGTGATGCAATCGATAAAGAGTGTGGGCCAGAAGTATCCGGCGCGGACGACCTTTTGGGCAGTGGCCATCCCTGAGAAATGGCCACCGCAGGAACCGCTATGACAATCATTAAGGACTTGTTCAACTTCCTCGTGTGTAAGGCAACGATGAATAATGGTATCGACTCCTCGCCGGTAAAGGACATCTCCTAGGAGGAGGTAGCGAGAGGCCTGGTGACGGATACGATGACGTCCATTACGAGTGACGGTGGGTCGGAACTTCTGCATGCGCAGGTATAACAAGATATCATCGTACCACGGGTCATCGAACGAGATAGTGAATAAGTGATTATCTGGTAACTCCTCGGAGATAGGTGGGGCCGGGAGAAAGGAAGGGAGATCAGTGATGAGCTGGGCAAGCGCAAGGGCTTTAGTGTTCTTAGGTGTTCGGAATGTGAGGTCATATTCTTGGAGGATAATGACCCATTTAGCCACATGGCCTTGCAGGAGCCGCCGGTTTAAGAGATATACCATGGGGTTAGAATCGGCGATGACTGTGGTATGACTAAGTAAAATGTAGTGTCACAACTTTTGGACGGAAAAGACCACTGCTAGGGCTAGTCTCTCCTCATATGGGTAACGTAGGGGTGGGTCGGACAAGGTCTGGCTGACGTAATAAATGACATGCTCTTGGCGTGAGGCGTCTTCTTGAACTAAGACTTCGGACACAGCATGCTCGGATGCCGAAACGTAAAGGATGAAGTCCTGAGAGAAATCCGGAGGGGAGATCAAGGGGGCTTGTGTGAGAGCTTTATTGAGGGCTTCGAATGCAGCTCTTGCTTGCTCGTCCCAGGAAAAGGGTATGTGGGTACGAAGCAGGTGCAAGAAACCGTGAACGGTTGTGGCGTAATCAGGAACGAAGCGTCAAAGAAAATTGGATCGCCCTTGCATACTTTGGAGTTGCTGGAGCGTTCGAGGAGAGGGAAGGTCTAAGATGGCTTGGACTTTCAGGGGAAATAATGAAACCTAACAATCGGCCTGCCGAAATGCAAAAGACACACTTGTGTGGGTTCAAGCGGATCTGATATTTTTGACAATGCAGAAAAACTTGCCGAACGTCATCAAGGTGGTCTGATCGATTTCGGGAACGAGCTGTAAGGTCATCAAGGTAGACGAGCAAGATATGGACCAAATCATGAAAGCAATAGGTCATGGCCCGCTGGAATGTGGCACCAGCATTTTTTAGGCCGAAAGGCATGACGCGATAGGCAAAGGTGCCCCATGGGGTAGTAAAAGCGGTTTTGTACTGGTCTTCCTTTCAGATTTGGATCTGATTGTATCCAGAAAAACCGTCCATGAATGATAGGACGTCATGCCCCGCACACGCATCAATGAGCTGGTCAATAAATGGTGTAGGGGAATTGTCTTTGGGACAGGCACGGTTTAAGTCTCAGAAGTCCGTGCATACTCTAAGGGTGCCTTGTTTCTTGTTGACAGGAAAAGGATTTGAAACCCAGGTGGTATAGGCAATAGGATAAATGAATCCTGCCGTGCGAAGCTTCTCAATCTCTTCTTTGACAGCTAGGAGTTTTGAGGGATGAATGGGACGTTGTTTTTGACGAACGGGGGGTACATCAGGCCACGTGTCAATGTGGTGCTCTATAATGGCAGGGTCAAGACCAGGCATTTCGGTATAGGACCAGGAAAAGACATCACAGAATTCTTTGAAAAGTGTTTTGTATTCCTTAATCTCCTGCTCAGTGCAAGATGCTCCTAAAGCGATGAGTTCGGGGGTGCCTCCGGGGGCAGCGATATCAATTTTGATGACAGGTGATATGTTGGCCATGTTACCCTCTTCGAAGGCGTCAGGAGCAGGAATAGGGTCCTTGAACCAGTTGACCTTGGGAGGAAGGAAGTATTTGGATTCAACTGCAAATTGGGTAGCAGTGTTAGAGGAAGATTCATCTGGGAGGAAGTAGGAACGATGGTGCATGTCATCCCAGGGATAATCTGGGGCAGTGAGAGCCTCGAGGATCTCCTCATCAGTACGGAATATCTGTGTCGTCAAATCGGTTGACGAGGGAGTAGTGACCGAAGAGATCATATAAATGGTATTAACCACTTCGGAAGGGGAAGAGACCGGGGAATGGATTTCCTCAATGGTGAGGGTGCCGTCTCAAAATCCAGTTTGTTCATCTCAAAGAGAGTGGTATTGACCTCTCTGGAAGGGGAAGAGACCGGGGAATGGATTTCCTCAATGGTGAGGGGTGCCGTCTCAAGATCCAGATTGTTCATCTCAAAGAGAGCTATTTTGTACTCGGGGAGATGGGGACAGTGATGTGAGTAATGTCCGTAGACACCGCATAAGGCACAGGATTGGTTAGTGCCCAGGGATTTGTCGTGAGGCATAGGGGTTGAATCTAGATGGACAACTGGGATAGTGGGTTCGTCGTCAAGCGTTTTCATGTATTCCTGTAAAGCCGGTAAGTGAGGACATAGGTGAGTCGCATGGCCCAATTCGTCGCACAACGCGTATTTGGAAGGAGCACGAAACACAGGGGGGTTTTTTACTGTCTTAGGAGGTGGGACAGCAGTGTAAGGTTGGGGGCCTCTGCCCCCAGTGGGTTTGGTAAGAAGAGGGGGGAGGTTCATGGAGGACGACGGGGTAGCGATACCGGGAGGTGGTTGACTAGTAGTGACAATGGGTTGCACCGGTTGCAGGACGACATTTGGTGTCGGCGGGGGAACGGGAGGCGAAAGATACCAAACGGGTAATCCTAAGGTTAACCCAGGAAGGCTGAGGGTAGCCATGACTGGGGCGCTAACTACTCCTGATGGAGGGAAGAGGAAAGGAATGGTATGGATGGGTGTCACACCAATGTGGCTAGGTACCAAAGGGGGTTGAGGCAACAAGGGCGGTTGATTATTAGGAGTTTGCGTGTTATGGGACAGGGTACATAGGTCAAACACTTCAGTAGCCAGTGACGGGGGTGGAATAGATGGGAAGGTTGAGGTCATTGGTGCGTCTGAGTAAACTCCAGGATCCATAGAAGAAACGACTGAGGTGGTTGAGGTCATGGGTGCGTCGGAGTAAACGCCCGTCCCCAAAGAAGAAACAAATGAGGTGGTGGCATCTGAAATAGGTTGTTCAATCATGGGGAGAACATTTTTGGGTGCCGCGGGGGCATTAGGATCATGGTAAGTGAGTTGGTCAACCTTGACCACACGTCCCTCATGGGGGAACATCATGGTGCGAAAAACAGTAGAAGCAACTGCTCGCATGGCATACATGTAGCTGCGGCCAAGTAAAAGGTTATAATCAAGTTGTGCATTGATAACCTCGATGTTAACGAGGATGGTTTTTCCAGCCAGCTGGAGGGGGACATTAGTTAATAGGCATTTTGGTTGAGCTGAACGGCCGTCGTAGGCTCGCAACGTAGTAGAGGACTGGTGGAGAGGGGGGGATCCCATTTTTTACCAGATGGAGGTGGGCATGACACATGTAGAAGCACCTTCATCAATAATGCATTGATGGACGACAAAATTCCGAATGGAAACAGAAATTTGGAATGCAAAAGTGGAAGGCAGGTGAGGTTCGGATTGGTCCAAATCAAATGCCATTAACTGCGAATCATTTGGATCGATAGACCCAATGGCCGAGAGTAAAGTCTTGCGCTGCGAAGGACAGTTTTTTAAGACTTATAACACAGACATGGCTGCGGGGGATTGGGCTAAGTCATTGACAATGTTGTAGTTTGACGCAGCCCACGCATTGGGATTATTGTTGATACGGCGAAGTGGGAAACGGGGCGCTTTGGGAGTGCCATCTATTGGAGGTGGAGGTATACGTAACGCCTGATCAGTGGGATGAAAGTTAGTAGGTGTATCAGCGGGAGGGGCTTCAGGGGTGGAACCATATTGGTTCCGCCGGGTCTGGAGGTTAATCTCCTCGGAGGACATCATCAACAAATGGTGGGTACCTGAGTCAAGCGTGGGTTGATCAGGAGCAGCGTAAGTAATTAGTTGTTGGGTTGGCGCGTTGGATTGAGGAGGAGCCAACAGTTGGGTGTTCACTATGCCTTGGGTTGGTAAGGGGTTTTGTAGCACCAAAGGTGGCTGCTGAGGTTGTGGCAGGTTGGGCGGTGCTTGAGGAGCCATCTGCCCTGGGCGGTGTACATCCGCAGCCAAAAGTTGCCGGACTCGCTCCATATGTGGACAAAAATGTGTGTAGTGGCCATAGACCCCGCAAATAGAACAAGGGAAGTTGGTTTGCAAATTAGGGTTTTTAGCCTGCTTGGGCGGGCGATTAGGGTTTTGGTTAGCAGGGGCCGCATTATTACTAGCGGGGGGATTAGGGTGTTGACCAGCTTGCTCGATCGGTTGGTTGTTCCCACGATTTTGGCCTCTGCCATGGTTTTGTTGGCCCTGGTTGTGTTGGTTGTTCTGGTTTTGCTGCGGGTTTTGTTGGGCGTAGACTCGCCCTTGGACAGTAGGTGGATTCTGAGGTTGCGCAGGGGCTGGAGCAGGCTGTGGTGGATGATATGTAGGTGGAGGCTGCGCAGGTGCAGTAACCTGAGGGTGTTGCTGATAGTGCTGTGGAGCGGGTTGTAGGTTTGCCGCAGGGGTTGGCTGTGGCGGGTAGTAAACGGGTTGGGCTTGTGACGACGCAGGAGCTGGTGCAGCCTGCTAGTGATAGTAGGGCTGAGGTGCGACCGGGGGAGCGTAAGCGGGAGTCATATGACCGAAACATTGTGGTGGACATGAGGGTCCATGGGTATGGTGGTGATGTGTCATGGGAGCATACAGGTTGGTTGCTCCAGGCTGTGAGGTAGCCCGTGAAGGGTCAGGGCCAGGGGTAGGACGGGCTATGGAAAATGGTTGAGGCTGCGAAGAGACACGGCCAATGATGCTGTCGGCAGAGTGGGATGCCCCCGGCGCATCGTGCTGGGATGAATTGTCGTGAGGGGCGTCAGGTATAATGGTATAGAGATAACCTGACTGGGCATAAATGAGTTCGAATTGCTGGGCCTTAAGGATGGCCTCTTCTTCAGACTGGGGTCGTTCGGCTGCTACATCCTTAGCAATGATAGGAAGGAGGGATTTGAGGAACCAGTCTAGGAAGATTCGGTCGTCTAACTTGATCTTGCATAGACTACGGCGTCGACGCCATTCATGAATGTGGTCCGTGATGTGGGTAGCCGTGTTTTGTCTGCATGATAGTAGGATCTCAACGCTTGCGTCATAGCGGACAGGTAACTGGAAGAACTGCAGGTAGGTCAAGGCAAGGGAAGTAAAGGTGGCATGGGTTCCATGGGGTTGTTCGATATACCACTTGGCAGCAGAGCCAGTGAAAGTGCGCTGTAATAAACGGAGGCGAATAGAGTCGTCTACTATGGAGTTGGAGGAACACCATAGATGGAAGGACATGATATGGTTCTGTGGGTCCTCACCTGCCTTTCCCTCGAACTTAGGGATGTCAGATGGGAGCTTGGTGGGCATGTGAGGCCACGCAGGGTCGTGTCGGATGGGGTCGTTGGTTAATCTGGCTAGGTCAGGCAGGTTGAGGCTAGCCATGAATGGCAAACTGGACGATGGATGCGACACGGTAGTGGGTTGGACCAAGTGGGGGCCGATGCCCCCAAGTGGAGGGGTCATGTGAGGGAGGTTGCCCCCAAGTGGGGGAACCAAGGTAGTATAGGACGGTCCTGCCCCACCATGGGTAGTATGGGTCACTAATGGAGTGGGAATAGGTATTCCTGCTGCGGGAATAGGTGCCGTGAAGGGAACGGTAGAGGGGGCCCCCGTGGAGGGCATACCCATAGCAGGTGTGGTAACTGGTGTAGTGGCGGATGTGCCACCAACGGTCCCTACCAAGATGGGAGTGGGAGTCACGCCAGCCATGGGGCTAGTAGGGGCAGTATAAAGGGGGTTCTCAGACTCTGGCTTAGAATCAGAGGTGAAATAAGGGGCGTCAGTATCTGGTGACGGAGTCCTATGTCACTGACGAGTGGAGTCAAGTGACAAGGCTCGAGATCTATGATGAGTGGTATCAAGTGATGATGATCTGTGGCGATGACGGGTGGTGTCAAGTGAACCGTGCTGTGGGGGCTCGCCTTTGAGGCGCCGAGAATGTCTTGGGGTCTCAATGGTGACAAATGGAGTCAAATCTCTGTGGGTTGAGATAACTACAAAATGGCTCAAAAACCCTAATGCAACCGAGTGTGCAGAAGGAGAGCTCAAAAAATAGGGCGCTCAGGCCAATAATCAACTCAAAACACCCACTGTAACAGCTGTGCTACAATAGGCGGAGTGTCAACAAAAATGGTCAGAATACCAACAAGCAACAGGTTTGCTAAAAATAGAAAACGGTGGACTCACTAAACCAAAAGGAGGTAAGGGAGCATGCAAACGCCTAACTAGAAGTATTATGACTCAACTAGACATATCCTCTGGAAGGTGATGAAATCCAAGTCAGACAATATGAATCGGAAAGCCAATTGGCTAAGGTATCCCCCTACCGGGAGGGACACCGGGTAGTCAAATCCTAGAAGAATGGCAACTAAGATACCCCGTTCATGACACGTCCAGAAAGGTAAATCTGTTGCTTGGTCCTTTAACCGCAATACCCCTATACAGGGATATCCCGAGAACTGCGAAAGGTAGCCCTTCAGTTACTGAATGGAGTTCGGTATTCCACTCAGACCTCCGGAACCAATCTCATGACTTCAACCCTCCTAAGGGAGAGGCCCTCTGATAAACCGGTTGTGACCGTGTCAAAAAATACTAGGGGATTTTTGTTCCCTAATAGACAACAACTATGTCTCAAGTGTAAGTAACTGAGGGGTGTTTTTGGAAGCCTATCCCCTCGATCCTACCTAACTACAAAAATTCTTTTGTGTTCCCCAAGTGGGGTTAGAATGTTGGTTGAGTTAAGTAGTTTTTAAGTCTCACTTTGAATTAGGTGACAGATTGTGTGCTTGTGAGGTTATGAACCCAGAAGAGAAGTGCCAGGGCAGCTTCCTAACAATAATAATACTGAATGAAAAAACTTTTACTATGCAAAATTATCTGAATAAACAATGCGGAATTTTTTTATAAAAACAATGCTGTAAAAAGTTAACAGGAATAATGGTGCAGAAAAGGCTGTAGGACTGCAGGTAGGACAGATGGCTGTGCAGGTGCAGGAAAAAATGACAGCAAAGGGGCTGGGTTCAAAAGTAGGAACAAGTGCAAAAGTCAGATCGGATCGGCGGTCGGACCGCGGGTTTGAAGGAAACAGGCGCGCTCAGATCGTGGTTTTCTGGTCGACAGCGGCGGTCGGACCGCGGGTTTGAAGGAAAAAGGCGCGCTCAGATCGCGGCTTTCTAGTCGACAGCTGCGGTCGGACCGTGGGTTTGAAGGAAACAGGTGCGCTCAGATCGCGGCTTTCTGGTTGACAACGGCGGTCGGACCGCGGGAAATAGGAAAACATGCGCAGTCGGGTCGCAGCTAAGAGCGGAAAAGGCGCGGTTGGGATGCGACTGCGAAGGAAAAAATGGCGGTTTGCGGCGGCCGAAAACGATAGCCGAAAGGACAAAACGGAAAATAAAAATAAAATAAAAACCAGCGGAGTCGCCAAAACTGTTGCTAGGGTTTTATCCCTAGCTTGTACGAATGAGTACCTACTAAGGACAATGGATTCCTTAGTAGTAGTTCAATGATATGTGAATTAAAAGCTATAACTGAAATAAATAACTAAATCTAAACAAGTTCATTAAGCAAAACAGTAAAAAGTAAATAGTAATTTTGTATTGATCTGACCTTCAATGTGAAGGTTGGTGAAGCCCTTTGCGGTGATCCGAGTCGGTAGCTCCGATCTTCAAGCTGCTTTTTCTCTTTCTCCAATGGTGGAAATGGGCCAAAAGGGGCTCTCACGGTGAAAGTAGCTCAATGGTGAGCTAGGGTTTCACGAGCAATTTTGGCAGAGGCAGGATACTTGTGATTGTGGATTTTGAATAAGGGGTCTCCATCACTTATTTATAGTTGGAAACCATGCGGTTTTAGGGTTAGGGTTTCAGCTGTTTAGGGTTTTTTCCTCATTTTCCTCATTATTTTATATTTTTTATTCCTTTTTGGAGATTTTTGCTTTTTTGGAGGAATTTTTGATATTTTTAGAGGAAAAGAGGGTTTTATGGCCTTTTGGAGGCATTTTAAGCCTTTTGGAGGCTTTTTGCATGGTTTTATGGGTTTTTGATGGAAATATGGTAGGAAAATGGACAAATGAGCCATGTAATGGGGTAGATGAGGTAGTGAACCTTTTTTGGGTGTTAACAACCACGTATGCCAGTAAGCCAAATATGGATAAGAAATCTTCTCTTGTAGGTGAGCATGCAGCTGTTGGTAACGTTGATACAACTATGTGGCTCTTAAGTCGACAACTTGGTATTAAGAATTTCACACCATTAAAACCCTTATTTTTCGATCTTTAGATGGGCATCCATACATACCTTCCAGCATTTGTTTCTGCACTGGAGGTCTCCTTAGCAAGAAAGAGAGGATGGACTGAGACTTCTATTCCAAATGTCAGAGGTCCACCAACTTTGGTATTTAGTTTTTCTTTATTAGATGAGAAAATTAGACTAGTTTACAGAGCCACAACAGATGGGAAGTTTAGTGAAGCATTGATGTTATTTCTTACCATCTTGCACACAATTCCAGTCATTGTTGTAGATTCAAGAAGAGAGGTTGATGAGGTGAAGGAATTGATTGGAATTGCTAAAGAATATGTTCTGGGTCTTCGAATGGAGGTCAAGAGAAATGAAGTTAAGGATGATGTTGTTCGACAGCAAGAGTTTGCAACCTTAAAAAAATCCATTTGAGGTTGGCTTTGCTGAATGCCATGGGTGTTTTCTATAAGGGAGGGAACTTCAATACATCTGCTAACTTTGTTCGGCAGCTGTTGGAGAGTGAACCCCATGCAAACCATGCAACAAAGGCCCGACAAGTTCTGCAAGCATGTGAGAGGAACTTTGCAGGATGCCAATAAATTGAATTATGACTTCAAAAATCCTTTTGTTGTTTGTGGAGCAACTTTCACACCCATATATTAAGTAAGGAACTGAGCTCTAAGAGATCCTAAGTAGTACAAACGACCTAGTACTAAATAGTCAGTTTGGTATACAAAAGTTACCAGGGTTACCCATACATTGGGTATTGGATATGCTTATAGAGTATTTTTCTACTCAGAAGAAAAGTAGTAGGGATGGTACCAATAATGGTCTATGAGTAAGAAGGTACATATGTATATTTTATAATACCAAAATTGTATCTAAATAGACCTAGGGATGTGAACCGATAGATGTTGAAAACAACGCGATAGATAATGTTCCCCATGTTCCCAACAACCATGAACCCATAGCCCCTCCCAATAGCAGTGAAATTGTCGATCGAAACGAGCAGGACATGGCACAGTAAGACCCATGTTTCCATCACACCCACAGTTCTTTTTTTTTTATACTGAAAGCACATCAGTGGAGATAAAATATCCACTTAGAACCACCTGTTAGAGAGCTAGCTCTTTCGGTTTACCCATATCCAGAGCAAGATCCTTTGCTTGTTTACCCTTAAGTAGTTTACCCAGCAGAGACCACAGGAAAAAACAGGGGTAAGGGTAGCAACATCAGTTGCATTTGAACTAGAGATAGAGGCATAGGCCAAGGCATCACATTAGCTGCATAAATTATCCTAGTTCAATGGGTTGGGAATTGTGTGGATCAACTTGACATGCTACTTAGAAACAAGGAGCGAAGCGTGGTCAAAAGGATGTGTCATGTCCATACTATACAACATGCTTTGTTTCAAGCATACAAGGGAATATCTACACTATATGTGAGCTTGCAAGTGTGGGTTCTGATGCTTCTGGGTTACTTTGTTCAACTACTCAGATAAGGTGATGTTAGCATTGGACACATGCTGACTATGCATTTTTCTTTCAAGAAGTTTCATTGCCTACATATAGGTCCAGACTGATGTTGTACTCTGCCTTTGAGAACCATGTTGAGAAATATGCCAGGAGAGTTTGTAACAAGTCTTGGAAAAACTTCAAGGCCTTCTTAAGAGATTGGAAGACACGGTTTATTGAGACTAAAATGAGGGTAGAAGTAATTTTACCTGTTTTTTCATTGTTTACTATTTGAAATTTAAGTCTGTTTTTTTTCTTCCCTTTCCTAATATTGGACAATAAATGCAAGTCATTTAGCTTATGTCTGGTGGAGAATTTCTGGTAGACACTAGGGTGTTTATCTTGTCTTTATCATGCAGGTTTTCCAGTGGACTGTCGAGTATAATTAACAAGAATTAGGATTTTATTAGACAGCCTGAGGAAGTTACATTTAAGTATTCACATTAAATTGAACTACTTGAGTGCTTTTGGCAATTGTAGATAACTTCATTCCTGTCTCTGTCAACTAATATTTAACTGTTTTAATTGCATAGCTGGTTTTCATATGATGTTCTTTGTGTAATGAAATGAGTTCTTAAATCATCTCCGTGCTGGTGGTTGTTTAAAAAGACTGCATAGGTATTGACACAAAATTATTCTTGAAGGAGAGAGACAAACACGAGGTAGATTATTTCTTCTGATAAGAGTCGGTCCTATACTGTGTTACTTGTTGAGAGACATGGTATTGTTTTATTGAAATATTTTGAAAATTGTGTTTCAATTTTCTTATATTGTGAAAATAATTGTTTTTCATTGATGTTGTCACATTTTATCTTCTTAAGAGGAGCATTTGCTACCTATTCTTATGTGATCATATTATATAGCAAGCTGTGTTACATAAGAGGATGTTGGTCTTATTCAAATGTCTAAATTTTGGATGTTCTAAAATTGTGTACTTCAATTTGTTTAAAGCTGCAATTGATGCGGTGTTGCTAATGTGTGTATTATAGTATAAATTCTATATAAAATGCAAAATAATCATGAAGTTGTTTTACATGATTCAAGTAACTAGATCTGTTTTTGGCTTTTTGAGTAAATAGATAAAGCAGAGTAATAGTTCATACAATTCTCGTTGAGTATATTAATGAAAGAAAATTTGCAGTTTTGAGAACTAGAGACTCTAACAACTATTCAGATTTTAAACAAAGGATGTTTGGTTTGAACTAACTTATTGCCTTACAAAGTTTCATGCAAAGGGATATTACCAGATATAGCTTTAAATCTCTTTGTGGACAAGCTATGATTGCTTACCTACAACAGAAGGGAATTCGAGAAGTGGCTCTTCATTTTTTCAAAGACGAGAAGACACGTTTCAACACATACATTTGGTCAGATTTTTCCACGAAATATTTCCACGTTTTGAACTTCATGGATTAATACTTCATTTTTTTTATCATGGCGGAAAAACCATGGCAATATCGACGTTTTTAATTTTAGAGGAACTTTCGTCTCTATATCGACAATATATGGCTATCTTTGCACACCCGCCAAACCAATGCCAGCTTTCAATGCATGGGTCAACTCATGCATTTTCGGCACATTTTCTATAGTTGCGACAAGGTTCTTGGTGATTGATTGAGCACGGATTGAGCCGGATTTCTTTATCAACCATATCCAAAACTAAAGAGATCAGTCATACTCTACTTCTTTAATGGGTGACTCAACTAGAAAAAGAAGATCGGCCAACCTTTAGAGGACAATACGGAACCTGTGGGAAACGACATGCCTTCACTTTCCATTAAAGAAGATGTTGCTATCACAAGTTTGGTTGGAATGCATGGAAATGAAATTGCAGATGAATGGGAGGGATTTGTGAACAATGATATGGACCATTCACCAACGAGTGATGAAGACCTAATTCATGCCAAATATTCTTTTGATGGTAGATTTGTTTTTTCTTTATTTGATAAAATGGTACATTTGAAAGAACAAACTACCTTGTGGGAGGATTCCTTCAAAGCTAGCGACGAATTGTGCAGAACTAAAGATGTCCAAATTCTTGATTTGGTACATCGTGTCACAGGTTTAGAGAAAAGAGTTGTGGAAACTGAAAAAATAATTGGGCAGAAGGATCAACTTATTAAGGAACAATGTTCTAAATTTACCGTAGTTCTAGCAGAATCGATTTCTGACCTTGACAGACTGAAGACATGTATCGGGATCAAAAGAAAAAAGATGAGGAAACTATAGGGAGACTTGAAAATGAGCTGAAAAACAGGCCTGTAGTTTTGAACATGCCACCACTAAAGACTGTATTTGGTAAGGAAGCAAAACTTCAGCAAGAATTGAAGCAAAAATAAACATTTATTGCATGTTTGAAGGTTGAGTTTCAAAGGGCACTGAGAGAAATGATCATTACACAACAAATGAGACTGCAAAATATGAAGCAAGATTGGAAAAATTGAATAAAACAATTAAAAACAAAAATGAGTTGATACAAAAAAAGAGAATTGAAAGGATTTCAGCAACTCTCGAGGCTAAAAGTGCTGGAAGAGGAAAAAAATCAACAGTCAAGGGTAAACAAGTCTGCACACCAGAAGAATCAACAGACAAGGGTAAACGGGTCTGCACACTAGAAGAATCAACAATCAAGGGTAAACAGGTCTGCATACCAAAAAAATCAACAGTCAAGGGTAAACAAGTCTGCACACCAGAAGAATCAATAGTCAAGGGTAAACAGGTCTGCACACCAGAACAATCAACAGTCAAGGGTAAAAAGGTCAGCACAACAAAAGAATCCAAAGTGGAGGGTAAAAAGGCCATCACACCAAAACTTTTTGGCAGTACAAAACTAGGTGATGTAACTATGGAGAGCTTACTCCATTTTTAGAATTCCTTGCAACAATGAGAGAAGACCTTGAATGAAGCCGCTTCAAAAATTAATGTTGTAGAGTTTACATTTGGCTCATCAGATCCAACATTGAAGAAGAAGACGGAGGAGAAGGAGGCTGAAATTAGAGATATTCACCAAAAACTATTGGAGAATGGAAAAGCACCACATTTGGGATGTGATAGTGAGATACAAGATTTGAAATCCCAAATTAAAGCTTTGCAGAATAAACCTGTGGATGAAGCAATTTTGTATACTCCATTTGATAGCGATTTGATGGCATAAGAGCTCGAGAAGGAGGTACAATAGGTCAAGAGAAAGTTAAGTGCAGTTCAATCTGACCTGAAGTGGACAAAGGATGATCTTAAAAGAAAGGAAGATGTGCACTCAAATTAGAAATCCCAAATTAAAGCTTTGCAGAATAAACCTGTGGATGAAGCAATTTTGTATACTCCATCTGATAGCGATTTGATGGCATAAGAGCTCGAGAAGGAGGTACAATAGGTCAAGAGAAAGTTAAGTGCAGTTCAATCTGACCTGAAGTGGACAAAGGATGATCTTAAAAGAAAGGAAGATGTGCACTCAAATTAGAAAAATAATAATGTAGAGATGTTGAAGAAATGCCTAGAAGAAAAGGATAGATTGCATACAAAAGTGATAAATCTTGCAAACAAAGTGAAAGAGCAAGAAAAACAATTAAAACATATGGCCGATGAAGCTTCTGTAGAACTGGAGGGTTATGGAAAAGGCAAGAGAAGCTATAGCGAATTTTCTTATTCTAAAAAGGAGGAATTGCAAAAACCTCCCAAACAGCCTAGATTTCTAAAATAATATGGTGTACATTTGATGTCTATGTACATACTAATATTGTTGTAATATAAATTGTTAGTATTTCTTGGCAATGCATATATTTTGATACAGTTAATGTGTTTCTAATGTGTAATAAAAGTGTAATGTGTAATCCATATGTGCATTTTTTCTATATCTAAGAGAGTTTAATGTGCAACCCATACCGAGAAGTGTGTATGAAACTACAAATGATGAAATATATTCTTCGTAATATATTCTACAAATGAATTGACAGATCATCATTTCATGCTATATTGAATAAATTGCACTATAACATAGACATACCAACCTTTTCTACAAACTCGTGTACTCATTTCTGTAAATTGTAAGATCTACAATAAAATCCAAGTCATCCAAAACAACAATTGATATGATTTTCCAATTTTTCATGGCCAGAACTAAAAATGCACACCAATTCCAATCGAAGTACACTGTAGGTATGAAATTTGGAAGTTTGCATACAAAAACCTAATTAGACTAGTATAGTTTTAATTTCAGACATAAATTAAACTTCTATTGTGAAATAAGAATGCATCCACATTTAAAATGAGAACAAAACAACTGTAAATATTGGTTTCCTGTTGACGAGCATCATAGTTTGGAAACCAATCTCATGGATCTGCAAGTTTTGTATGGTTTGTTTCTTTTTTATTATAATATAAATCATCATCATTCCTTGCAGAAATTAATAAATGAGAACATAACATATATAATACATTCCAAGGAAAAAAACAAAGATAATGCAAAAATATAACTAGATCGATACTCAAGAAAGTTTTAAAAGGGGCACAAGAGAATTTTTTATTATATTATGCTTTCATTATAGAGAAGAGAGATAGTTTACAGTTGAATCAGTAACATCAAACAACTCCTTCAATAATAACGGTCCCTACTACCTATTAAATTGTATTTATAGACCTCAAGGGTCGGATTGACCATGTTACAAGTGGATTTCATTTGAGTGAAACTGAAATGTCAATTCACCCATGATCCAACTTGTCCTATGGTGTACTTTCCTAGCTTCAAACGAAGATACCAATGACTATGGAATAAGGAAAACACGACAGTGCAACATAGGGGGGAAAACAGGGCTGAAGTGGACATGTTTCAACACCAGGGGTAGAAAGGGAGTAGAAGAGGAAGTTGTATCCCAGTTATCTAGATGGGAGATGTGAGTAGAGAAGAATTATAACAGAGATGCATAGTGCATGAGAGGTATCTAAGGAGAAAATACCAATGAAAGAAGAAAATGGTAAGGAAGAGAGAAATGCCACAGACAAATATGGCTCAATAGAAAACAACATGAAATACCCATCTGATGTGGAGAAATTAAAAGCTGGAATTGAAGAAATCAATCCTGATATGCCACCGAGAGGGAATTGCTTGGGTTGTTGAAGAGGGACAGGGTGCTGACTCAGTGCAGGAAAGACTTCACTGAGTGATGGGAAAGGAATGTCAAACGAACATAAAAACAATAAGATGGAATGGAACTACCAATGAAATCCATCGAACCCAGATGAGTCTGTCTCCAATTATTTCCAATTCTACCCATTTCACTCATATTATCAGTGAACTCAAATTTGCGCACATGTGTGACCATACTAGACAAAAATTAACGAACATAGAGAATGGATTGAATACTGCATAGCCTACTGATAACAGTGGCCCCTATTTATCAATCTTACATAAGAAGCAACATGATTAGTAATTGACTATAGCTTCTAGGAAGGAATCCATGGGGTCAGGCCAAATCTGGATATGTGTACTGTGTTGGCCCTTGGAATAATTGAAAGGTGGGAAAAAGGTTAATCACGATGAAATCTTGAGTTCACGTTTGGGTGATGCAATCATTCTCAATGTCGTCAGAATCCGACTCGATTCAGGTTCATCGAATCATAGAACTTGATGGTTTGTTAAGTGATGTATTTGACACTCGGTTGAAAGTTTAGAATATGACAGGTAGGGAAAAGAAAAAACTTCCATTTTCAAGTTTATATGATTATATGACATATTTTACACTCAATACATTCAGCACGTGTATGATAGGTTGAGGTATGTGAAAATGAAATCAGGCATGTGTGTGGATTTTACTGAAGCAAGTCAATTTTGGATTGCTTTACTCAAATGCATGCCCAAAATAAAAAAACTGTGGTTTAGGGAAATTAGACCTGCAAAAACATGCAAAAATTGCAAAAACTGTTGTTTAGGGAAATTAGACCAAGACTAGGTGTTAGCTCTCCAAGAAACTCTTCTAGGCTGTAACTCGAAGATGCCTGGTAACTTAAATATTTTTTCAATGATGGGTAATATGGATCAAGTTAGATGACTTAATAAAACTCACTCACTCAAAACATGCATAAACACACTCATATAGATAAGGCTTTTAACCATTGTTGTTCAAAGAGTTTATAAAAGGTAGATGTATGTAGAATTCTTATTATGCTAGCAGAATCATACACAAAGCATATATGAATGGCTCATCACAATAAGTAAATGGTTCTTTCTATTCAACTCATCAATACAAAGACAGGATGACAGCTATCTGGCATTAGACAAATAGAACAAACCTGAAATAAACATTCAAGTGCAAGTACATAAAAGTAGAAGATGAAATCTGAACATAAATGGAAAAAGAAGCTTATATTACTGATAAAATGGAAGTCTGAGATTAAAAGCATGAAAAGTATCCAAGGTCGAACCCTTTACAATCATTCTTCAATGATATTAAATAATATTTACAAATCAGTTTCAATATCCTCAAAAGATGGATCTGATAACCTCTTTTCCTATCTCAAATCCGAATTTGTGAGGTGGCTGGAAAATGCAGAAATTTATGGAAATATGATGCTCCGATATTGACCTATATCTCTCAAATCAAAACATATTTTGGAAAAAAAAGAGAGGTTTTTGTATATTGTTTTTTTATGGTAAAAAATATCTCTCAGTTCTTTGATATTCATTTTCATTTGCCCAAAATTTGTATTTGACAAACATGTGTCAAATAGGGAAATTCTGTGATCCGAAAATTAGGGCTTAGATATGGACTCGATTATCCCAATATGAAACACCTGTAGGAAAACTGAGAGAGGTTATGGTTCTCTAAAATTTTAGAAACAAAAACCTACAACTATTTTTCAAAATGAGTCTCCAGTCGCTCAGAATCATCATTTGAAAATGATGACTTTTCATAGTAAAAACACCAATTTCGGTGGCTTAGAGCGCCCTGAAATTTTAGTCTTAGTTGCTAAAAGCCCATTTTTGGTGGATTAGAGACCATTTTGAAACAATTATTAGACATGGAAACCCGTGTTTTGAGTTTTTTGAAATAAAGACTAACTCCAAAGTTTAAAAAAAAATATTTACAAGTTAGAACTCATTAAAATGAGCCTAAAAAAATTAATAAAGTTTTTTCTAATGATTTTCGATCTCTTCATAAAATAAATTTAACTAATTTATTTGAGGAGATAACATTTGGATCCTACTCGGGGATGGAATTCTCCCTGTGAGGTTCCAATAACCACAGATCCAACGCATTTTCTATAAAACAAAAATTCAAACCTATCCTCTAGTGTTCCATTGGGCATGGAGTCATTTGTCCTTTATAACTGATCCCTTGCAACCTGCCTGTAGCCTGCTTTGCTTATTCATGAAAACAACTGAAAATGATCTAGCAGCTCATATGAAGAGCTTGTTTCCTTCCTATTCATAATTCTAATAAGTAGAGGCTTCTTATCAAGTGACATCATGCTTCTAATGAATCCATGTCAGAAACTGATCCGCTGAACTTATCCTTGATCTTGACCCAAAAAATAAATGAAACCATAGCATGCAACAATGTAGTTTGAAAGGATGACAGAACCAACTATCATATGACAAAAATATTTTAGCATTTATGTTGCTTATAGATTCCAAATAATCAGCAATAGGGTCGTAAATGTCACAAAGAAATACCTATCCATGTTGCTATTCCAACTGAATGAAATGTTGTTGTTGGATGATTTCAGTGATCTCCATGTTAACTGTAGATTTCTCAACCTCTGACTGAGAAGAATGCATAATGAAATACTGATCTGGACTTTTCGGATCATCATTTTCCTCCTCATATATATTGCACTCTTCCTTTGTGTCAAATCAGAAAACTGAGGACTGCCCTTACTATCTGATGTATATTCAAATTTGTCACATGTTGATATAAAAATATGTTCATTATCTTTGGGGTTGCCAAAAGGGACAATATCATATTCATGACAATCTAAGTTAGTATATGCATTTGATACAATGTCAAAAGAATCTGTACTATGGTAATCATCTTGAAGTTCATTAATATCTTGGTCACAATAAGAGGTGTCCCCTATTGCAGCATACTCTTCATGAATGTTTAGTTCTTTATTCAATAAATTGAATTCATAACAACATTCAGAATATAAAAGATCAGCTGAAAATATTCCTTTGCAAAACAAATGAAAGGCAGCATGAAAATCTACCAAAGAGCTAATACTGGCAATAGGAAGGGACCGGTACCAATCACAAGCAATCCCCTCTAAATAATACCAAAAGAGCTTGATCTGAACATCCTCATGCACAACTTGCAACCGATGAATAAATTCATGAAAATCCAGCAAGTGTTCAGCTGGCACTTCCCACTCTTCTCCTCGAAATCTGGGAAGTCTATTTTTCCATTCATCTCTACTTGGCACTAGATTAGGGTAACCAGAAATATTTGAGAAATCACAAAATGCATACCTCTTTGCTAAGATCTTGTTCATTTTGTACCAATGGAGTCGCCATTGAATCCGTCCTTCATGGAGTCACCAGATAGATGATTACAACCGAAAATGTGCCCATTCTTTGTCTATCATCAAAGCTGGAGCTTATGTCATCTCCCATGGAAGTTGAGCTTCAATCTCTTCTCTCCAGCAATGATGCCAATTTGTTAGCTCTCCAGGAAACTCTTCTAGTATGTAACTCGAAGATGACTGGTAACTTAAATATTTTTTCAATGATGGGTAATATGGATCAAGTTGGATGAATTAATAAAACTCACTCACTCAAAACATGCATAAACACACTCATATAGATAAGGTTTTTAACCACTGTTGTTCAGAGAGTTTATAAAAGGTAGATGTATGTAGAATTCTTATTATGCTAATAGACTCATACACAAAGCATATATGAATGGCTCATCACAATAAGTAAATGGTGCTTGCTATTCAACTCATCAATACAAATATAGGATGACAACTATCTAGCATTAAAAAAATAGAAAAAACCTGAAATAAACATTCAAGTGCAAGTACAGAAAGGTAGAAGATGAAATCTAAACATAAATGGCAAAAGAAGCTTATATTACTGATAAAATGAGAAGTCTGAGATTAAAAGTATGAAAAGTCTCCAAGGTCGAACCATTTACAGTCGTTATTCAATGAACTTAAACAATATTTACAAATCAGTTTCAATATCGTCAAAAGATGGATCTGATAACCTCTTTTCCTATCTCAAATCCGAATTTGTGAGGTGGCTGGAAAATGCAGAAATTTCTGGAAATATGCTGCTCCGATATTGACCTATATATATCAAATAAAAACATATTTTGGAAAAAGGAGAGAGGATTTTGTATATTGGCGTGTTATTAGAAAAAACCTCTCTCAGTTCTTTGATATTCATTTTTATTTTCCCGACATATGTATTTCAAAAACATGTGTCAAACAGTGAAATTATGAGATCCGAACATTAGGGATCAGAGATGGACTTGATTATCCCAATAGGAAACACTTGTAGGAAAAATGAGGGATTTTATTGTTCTTGGACATGTTAGGAACAAAAACCTCCTACCGCGTTGCAAAATTATTCTCCAGTTGCTCAGAATAATGATTTGAAAATGATGACTTTTCATAGTAAAAACACCAATTTCAGTGGCTTGGAGCGCCCTGAAATTTCGGTCTTAGCTGCTGAAAGTCTGCTTTTGGTGGCTTAGAGACCGTTTTGAAACAATGATTAGCCACAAAAACTTGTGTTTTGATTTTTTTGAAATAAATACTAACTCCAAAGTTTCTTAAAAAATATTTACAAGTTAGATCTCATTAAAATGAGAAAAAAAATTAATAAAGTTTTTTCTAATGAATTTCTACCTCTTGATCAAACAAATTTGACTAATTTATTTGAGGAGATAACACTAGGAAAAGATAAAAAAATGTCAAAGTATGGAATTATTTGTAAAATCTGCCTATTTGGCCTTAGGGAAATGCCTGCCACAACTCATAGGATGATGATAAAAATATTATGAGAGTGTATATCTCTAGATTCTCGTATGGTGCATCCAACCATATAAATATCCTGACCAAAAATTATTTCAGTACGAAGATATCAATCTGCCAAAAGTGCCTCTCAGCCATATTTTGGACTGCTCTAGAAAAATGCCCGCCAAGGACAGAGAAAGAAGCTCTAGAAGATGAAAGTGCTCTTGATGGATTCACCTTGTTGGCCTCTACCCATTGGGAATCTCACTTGCCAAGTTTGAAGGAAAAATTAAATGACCTTGGTGACCTAGGGTTTGAAGAGAACTGGTTAAGTGTTAGACAAA
This sequence comes from Pseudotsuga menziesii, assembly GCA_001517045.1. Taxonomy (NCBI): domain Eukaryota; kingdom Viridiplantae; phylum Streptophyta; class Pinopsida; order Pinales; family Pinaceae; genus Pseudotsuga; species Pseudotsuga menziesii. The sequence goes on along the minus strand of LPNX010979493.1, from coordinate 58,803 downwards.
GAGTTTGAGAGACCACTTGGAAATGCTCGCAAGGGGGTGTTCCATTGATGATAAAAATCATTAGATGATATGGTCTTGTTCATTGTTGAAATGGATATCTAGACATGCTCTTGGTTTATCTTATGGATACCAGATAAGGAAAATATCAACCTCGCAAAATAGAAGAAAAATCTTATTTTGCATACTAAATACAGAAAAAATGGCTAAGTGTTGTAAAGGGGCTAAGTGATGCCCGCATTAAGGTTGATGCCCACACTAAGGATGATGCATGCATGGCATGGCATGGTATATATGACGATGTGGCATGAATTTGAAATCATTATTGCATTATGACATCGTTCTGGAGAAATACGACAAATTAATGAAAATCAGGAAATTGGCCAAGTGCGGGAATATTGGTCCAAGTAGCCTTAAGAGGATGCCCGCCACAAATGGTTTGTTGAAGAAAATGCCCGCACCACATGGGGATATTGTAGGTTGTTGTTTTTTCTACTCAACCATGGTCTCAGTTTTTCCAAAGAGACCCTGAAGAACAATTTATGGACCTGCCAAAACTGTGGTTTAGGGAAATTAGACCAAGCCTAGGAGAAGATAAAAAATTGTCCAAGTATTGAATTGTTGGTAAAATATGCCTAACTGGCCTTACGAAAATGCCTGCCACATCTCATAGGATGATGATAAAAATATTATGAGAATGTATATCTCTATAGACTTGCATGGTGCATCCAACCATATAATTAGCCTGACCAAAACATCTTTCAGGAAGAAGATATCAATCTGCCAAAAGTGCCTCTTAGCCATATTTTCACTGCTCCGGAAAAATGCCCGCCCAGGATAGAGAAAGAAGCTACAGAAGATGAAAGTGGTTTTTCTGGATTCACCTTGTTGAACTATACCGATTGGGAATATCACTTACCAAGTTTGAAGGAAAAATGAAATCACCTTGGTGACCTAGGGTTTGAAGAGAACTGGTTATGTGTTAGACAAAGTGTTTGAGAGACCACTTGGAAATGCTCGCAAGGGGGTGTTCCATTGATGATAAAAATAATCAGATGATATGGTCCTATTCATTGTTGAAATGGATATCTAGCCATGCTCTTGGTTTTTCTTATGGTGACTAGATAAGGAAAATATCAACCTGGAAAAATAGAAGAAAAATCTTATTTTGCACACTAAAGACAGAAAAAATGGCCAAGTGTTGTAAAGGGGCTAAGTGATTCCCACATTAAGGTTGATTCCCACACTAAGGATGATGCATGCATGGCATGGCATGGCATATATGACGATGTGGAATGAAGTTGAAATCATTGTTGCATTATGACATCGTTCTGGAGAAATAAAACAAATTAGTGAAAATTAGAAAATTGGCTAACCGCAGGAATATTGGTCCAAGTAGCCTTAAGAGGATGCCTACCACAAATGGTTTGTTGAAGAAAATTCCTGCACCACATGGGGATATTGTAGGTTGTTGTTTTTTCTACTCAACCATGGTCTCAGTTTTTCCAAAGAGACCTTGAAGAAGAATTTATGGACCTGCCAAAACTGTGGTTTAGGGAAATTAGACCAAGCCTAGGAGAAGATCAAAAATTGTCCAAGTATGGAATTATTGGTAAAATAAGCCTAACTGTCCTTAGGGAAATGCCTGTCATAGCTCATAGGATGATGATAAAAATATTATGAGAGTGTAGATCTCTAGAGAATTGTATGGTTCATCTAACCATATAATTAGCATGACCAAAAAGTCTTTCAGGAAGAAGATATCAATCTGCCAAAAGCGCCTCTCATCCATATTTGCACTGCTCCAAAAAAATGCCCATCGAGGAGAGAGAAATAAGCTACAGAAGTTGATAGTGTTTTTTTCTGGATTCATCTTGTTGAACTATACCCATTGGGAATCTCACTTGCCAAGTTTGAAGGAAACATGAAATCACCTTGGTGACCTAGGGTTTGAAGAGAACTGGTTAAGTGTTAGACAAAGTGTTTGAGAGACCACTTGGAAATGCTTGCAAGGGGGTGTTCCATTGATGATAAAAATCATCAGATGACATGGTCCTATTTATTGTTGAAATGGATATCTAGCCATGCTCTTGGTTTTTCTTATGGTGACCAGATAAGTAAAATATCAACCTGGAAAAATATAAGAAAAATCTTATTTTGCACACTAAAGACAGAAAAAATGGTTGTGTTGTAAAGGGGATAAGTGATGCTCACATTAAGGTTGATGCCCACACTAAGGATGATGCCTGCATGGCATGGCATGGAATAGATGACTATGTGGCATGAAGTTGAAATCATTGTTGCATTATGACATCGTTCTAGAGACATACAACAAATTAGTGAAAATCAGGAAATTGGCCAAGTGTGGGAATATTGGTCCAAGTAGCCTTAAGAGGATTCCCACCACAAATGGTTTGTTGAAGAAAATGCCCACACCACATGGGGATATTGTAGGATTTTGTTTTGTTTACTCAACCATGGTATCAGTTTGTCCAAAGAGACACTGAAGAAGAATTTATGGACCTGCCAAAACTGTGGTTTAGGGAAATTAGACCAAGCCTAGGAGAAGATCAAAAATTGTCCAAGTATGAATTATTGGTAAAATTTGCCTAACAGGCCTTAGGTAAATGCCTTCCACAGCTCATGGGTTGATGATAAAAATATTATGACAGTGTAGCTCTCTAGAAACTTGTATGGTGCATCCAACGATATAATTATCCTGACCAAAAAGTCTTTCAGAAAGAAGATATCAATCTGCCAAAAAAGCCTCTCAGCCATATTTTCACTGCTCCAGAAAAATGTCCGCCTAGGAGAGAGAAAGAAGTTACAGAAGATGAAAGTGGTCTTTCTAGACTCACCTTGTTGAACTATAGCCATTGGGAATATCACTTGCCAAATTTGAAGGAAAAATTAAATTACCTTGGTGACCTAGGGTTTGAAGAGAACAACTCAAGTGTTATACAAAAAGTTTGAGAGACCACTTCGAAATGACCGAAACGGGGTGTTCCCTTGATGATAAAATTCATCAGATGATATGGTCCTGTTCATTATTGAAAAGGATATCTATCCATGCTCTTGGTTTTTCTTATGGTGACCTGAGAAGGAAAATATCAACCTGTGAAAATGGAAGAAAAATGTTATTTTGCATACTAAAGACAAAGAAAACATGGCTAAGTCTTTTAAAGGGGATAAGTGATGCCAGCATTAAGGTTGATTCCCACACTAAGGATGATGCCCACATGGCATGGCATGGAATAGATGATGATGTGAAATGAAGTTGAAATCATTGTTGCATTATGACATCATTCTCGAGAAATACGACAAATTAGTTAAAATCAGGAAATTGGCTAAGTTTGGGAATATTGGTCCAAGTAGCCTGGAAAATGTGGTTTAGGGATATTAGACCGAGCCTAGGAGAAGATAAAAATTGTCCAAGTATGGAATTATTGGTAAAATATTCATTATTGGCCTTAGGGAAATGCCCGCCACAGCTCATAGGATGATTATACAAATATTTTGAGAGTGTGGATCTCTAGAGTGTTGTATGGTGAATCCAACCATATCTAGAAGGCTATAATAAGAGGTTTTTCAGACAGTTTGAAGATAGTATAAAAGCATATTCACAATAACCCACATGGTAGGAAATGTATATTATCGTTTCAAACTTACAAATTTCATATATAATGAAAAAATTATTCGAAAAGAAAAACCAATTATAACAGAACAATAATATACCAGACATAATTGAATGGAACAAATACATAATTCATATGCATTAAATAGTAGAATTCACCATATAGATTACACCTAACAGTATAAAATCTTATTAATAAATGTAAATATATCTAGCTTCAACCCCATGGTGTTATTTTCAACTTATGACAATTGTACGAACTCTGGCGTGCATTTTCCTAAGCCCAGTTTTGAATATTTAGACACTGTTTTTTACGTAACAACTTAGAATTTCAGTCATTAATTTTGAATTTGTCCAAGATACTTGCAATTTTAGTCATTCATGTTGAATTTGACTGTTGTGCATTCCTAGCTTGCATTTTTATGCTTATGGCTTGCATTTTACACCAAGTGTCCATAACAGTAAAAAAAGGTTAAAATTGCACCTTTCATAGGTCGACTGTGAGCATACGAGGTCAGGTTATATAAAATTAACACAAGGATAGTATTATAAATATATCTAGCCATCCAATTTCCAAAACCATTTACTATAAACATTTAATAAGAGGGTTTGGCTTGCATTTTTATTAATGTAGGTGGATATTTCATAAATACAAGACAACCATGTAGTGTTTTTGCACAACAGGCACTTTCTGAACCAAAATTGAAAAAATAAATATATAATAATGTGGAAAATAGTAAAACATACCATTTCCAACTAAAATCACTCAAAAATACCCAATACTTAGGGCTGGGCAGGCATTTTTGTGATCTGGATAAAACTTACTTGAAAACACAAAAGTTGTCATTTTGTCAATTTAACTCTGGAAAAATGAAACATAATTTAAAAAAAACTGAAAGAGGCTTTTGTCAAAAATATATCTATCTTCAACCCCATGTTGTTATTTTTAACTTATGACAATTGTACGGACTGTGGCATGCATTTTCCTAAGCCCAATTTTGAATATTTACATACAGTTTTTTACAAAACTTAGAATTTCAGTCATTTTTTTAATTTGGCCAAGATACTTGGAATTTTAGTCATTCATGTTCAATTTAACTGCTATTCATTCCTAGCTTGAATTTTTATGCTTATGGATTTAATTTTACACCAAGTGTCCATAACAGTAAAAAAGGTTAAAATTGCACCTTTCATAGGTCGATTGTGAGCATACGAGGTTAGGTTATATAAAATTAACACAAGGATAGTCTTCTCAATATATCTAGCCATCCAATTTCCAAAAACATTTACTATAAACATTTAATAGGATGGTTTGGTTTGAGAGTACATCAAAACATGTAGAGAAGAATATTACTCTATTATTACATTACTCACTCTATTACTCTATTTTTCCAGAATAGTTAGAATGCCAATTTTTTACTCTATTATTTACTCTTACTTTCTTATTTTCAATAAGTATACTTAACATGTGTTATAGCTGATTTTACTACTCCAGGTGAATCACACTTGTATGGCCTTCCCCTGTCACTCTGTAGACTCTTTAGACCCTTTGGACCATTTTTTGTCCTTTGATGTTTCCTTGACCATCCCCATAAACATGTGAAAATTAATATACGCGACTTTTAAACCCTTAATTGCGTATATACGAGGGTTTGACCCCTGAAACCGCGTACATCGGGATGTGTGAAAAATCAAAATCCTTTTGGAGTTTCCTTGACATGGATCCGACTCACTTGACTCCTAACCTTCCATATGCCTTGAGATCGCTTGGATTCGACCTTTCATTGCCCCTTTGAAAAGCTATATAAGGAACTCTTTGATACATTGAAGGCCTATGAGAGAATTGAGAGCAAAGAAACTATAGTCCATTCTTGTCGGAACTTGTGCTTGAGTTTGCATCCCTTTGTCCCTTGGAGCACTTTTGTGTTCTTCCCAAGCTTGCCTTTTGCTTGTGAGCTTGCTATCGAGAGATGGAGGATTGAGGTGGTAGAGGCCCAAGTGGGGGATTTAGTTTCTCCGATTCGCAGACGTGCCGACAGAGGTTGTATCCATTGTAATATCTGATTTTATATTAATAGAAATATCTTTTCCTATCCAATAATGTATGTTTGAATGAATATTTTATCCATGGATGATTTCAAATGCTTATACATTGTTGATTATATATGCTAGAATAGATATAACATCCATATATATAGTATGCTTGTCTTGTTTACTTGTTGTTGAGGAAGTGATTTATCAATTCAAGAGCTTAACGGGGATCTACTTCGACCGTCCGGAATAAGGTACTAGGTATGATCCTTTAGTGTTAGATATTTAATTTCTATTGCTAATTGGAAAGGATTGATTTTTGGAGTCAAGCTGCCTATTGTGGTACCCCAAGCCATAGGAATTTCTCTCTGTAACAGAATTGGTGACTCCGCTGGGGAGATCCTAGTAGTTGTCCTTTGGGGGTTTTCTATCGGCATTCATTGACTTTGAATTGTTCTTTTTCTCTTGTTTCTGTGTCGGGTCTGGGGGCATGTTTTCCTGGTAGTGTCTGATTGGTGTGAAGTTTGTCTCAGCTTGTTTGTTTGCCCTTATTTTTATGCACCTTTCTTCCTGTACATGATTTTTTAACTCACAGTCGCGTATATACGCGGGTTTCACTGTTATTTCCGCGTACACACGCGGGTTTACTGCGAACATTCACGTATGCCCTTAGTTTTGCCTTCCAGAGGAAGATGGATGGTTGCTGGATGAATTTTGATGATTGCTAAGTCTCCTTTGATACTGCTAGAGTATGTATACACCTCTATTTCTGACCAGAGACGTTTTTTTAGGGTAAAATTTCTTTTTTGAAGAATGTTCTTGTCATTGCATTTTCTATTTTTTGTTTTGGGATTAGTGCATTAGATATCTTTTACCTTAGTACTTTGCTTGAGTGTGCTTGCAGAGTTTGGGGGTTGTAGAACCATTCTTTTGCTTTAGTATCTCATTTTTATTTCAAAAAATCCAAAAATATTTGCTTATCATCATGCATTGCATCTTGCATTTTGCATAGTACTTGCACTAGATTTGCTTTGGAGTATTAGTCAGGATTTCATATAGGAAAGCTTGCATTTATCATTTGAAGAAAATTGTGTATTTCACGTAGTAGCATACCCTATTTTTCATGGACACAATGCATTTGCATTGATTGTTAGGTGTGCATTTTGTTTCATGTTGTGTCATAATGCCATTAGTTGCACGGCCATATACCTCTTTTGAGTAATAAATCCAATTAAAATCAACTCTTAAGTAAAATGAACTACACTATTTTATTTGATAGGGTTCACCAACAAGATTAGGTTTTAGGGTCTTGGAATAGTTCATTGTGAGTAAATTCTCCAAGACCACTAAACAACAACATGTATGTGTCTGTCTAGGTGAGTTTGTGAAATTCCTTGGTATAACCAGTGTTTCTCAGGATCCTCCTCTCAAAATGGAGTTAAGCACGAGGCAGTGTGAGCGGTTATTCATTGGGATGACCCCTAGTCATAACTGAGTAGCACCAGAGATATTTCCAGGATTGTATTCGTATCTGGGGGCTCTTTCGAGAGTTTCAGGATTTGCTACCCTGCCCATATGGTCAATCCCGCCTGCGACTGTCTGCCTAAGCATTGATTATATTGAGGTGACCTTAGTGGCCTTACCTAGGATATTGAGGGGGTACTCTGCAGGGGTTATTCTGCGGGTGTCCCGGCCAGGTTGGGGTCGGACAACACAGTCGCTTTACACGTTGAAGTTGAGGCCCACAAAAATTGGTTACGTACCTCCGCTTGTTGTGTATGGGAGTCTTAAGCCTCTCCTAGGCGAGACATACCTGCTTCATTCGAGAGCTCACTTATCCTACCATTGATTGCTTATGGTTGGCTTTAGATTTTATTGGTGATTGCTTTGTGCACGTTAGCTTGCCTAGGGTTTGTGTAGATAGAGAGTATTTTATATTTTTTGAGTCATTGTGGATTCGGGTGCGGCTCCTCGCCGTTCTCGTCATTTAGCAGGACTTCCCCCTTCTACATCTCCTCCTCTTTTGGGAGAGAGAAATAGACAGTCCAGGTGGACCACTTCGCACATTGATTCACACACCATGGGAGACCATATAGAAGGTATTTCTGAACCACCTTCTCCCATTCATGTGGAAGATGGGGAGTTTACTCCTAACTATGATCCTTCACTTGATTTGACTGAGTTAGGTCCTGTGATTTATGAGATAGGAACTTTTCATGATAGACCTACTTACTCTAGGGTTGATTACCCATTGACGCATCACCGATATGGAATGCCGGAGGATGATGAGACTCATTTTGAACCCGCAAGCACCAGTTATGGTAGTTATGGTATGTCTAGTTTTCCCACACACGATTTGGCATTCCATGTCAAGTCTGAGTTTGAGCCTAACACTATGCCTGGGGGCACTATCATTCCTTACCATGCAGAGAGGTTTGGGAGCACAAGTCACATTGCACCTTCCATCCCAGTGATGGAAGCTACATCACATATTCCTCCTAGGTCTAAGGTTAGTGATCCTATTAGGATACTAGATTTGAGACGAGTGACTATAGGGAATAACACGTACATAATTACATAGGTCCCTTCGTCCTCTGTCCCTATTTCTTCGAATGTTCACCCTCCACCTCATTCACGTGGTCCTTCGGGCCAGAACGTTGCTAAAAGTCATGTCTGTACTACGGTTACTCGACCAGTTGTGTCTCAAGTTCATGCACTGCCTGTTGTATCGAGAGGTCATGTTCATACTTCGAGAGGTCCTATTACTACTTCCAGAGTGTATATTCCTACTTACGGAGTGTCTCATGGGACATCTCATGGACCCTATTATGGGACGCAGTATGGACAAGGTTCTTCACCTTATGGGTGCGGGTATAAACAAAACGCTTACTCTCCAAATTACAACTTTGTAGCTCCAAATAGTCAAGGTACACCACACTATGGTGCTTCCATGCCACCCTATACGAGTCAAACGGGAGGAGGGCACTATGGCTAAGGCCATGGTGGTTATGGTAATCAGACCCGTGTGAATCAGAACTATCAGGAAGCGGCCCATCGACCTAATCATCCTAGGTTCCCTTTCCTCGCAACGCTAAATCTTCCTGACTTGTCGAGATTGAGGAACGATCCTGTAGCTCATGACCCGGCTTGGCCAGCTGTCCCTACTAAGCTTCCCTCAGACATACCCAAATTCAAGGGCAAACTAGGAGAGGATCTGAGCAAACATGTTACTACCTTTCACCTATGGTGCTCTTCGAATTCCTTACATCGGGACTCAATCCGTTTAAGGCTGTTTCAACGCACCCTTACAGGGCCTGCCACAAAATGGTATATAGAGCTACCTAGGGGAGCATTCGCTTTGTTCGATAACCTAGCGATGACTTTTCTTAACCACTTCCAGCTACCAATGTGTTATGACGTTGGTACAGAACTCTTGTCAACATTTCGGCAGGATAAAGCCACACATATCTTGAATCATATCCAAGAGTGGCGTAGACGGAAGAAGTTGATTAAAGCCTTTATACTGCTGGAATTCCACCTCAAATGGTTCCTTAAGTCGTTATTGCCATATATAGCGAAGGATGTTTCTACATCCGGAGTGAAAAATGAGGAACAAGCCATTTTTAGGGTGCAGAAACTGGACTTGATTTATGCTCAATCTGCTTTGTTATATGAGATCATTCCCAATGCTCCACGTTCTATGTTTGACCCCAAAGTTAAACCTGGACCACATGCCGATGGCATTGTTGGTTGTGCGAGTGCTAAACCTGTGGATTCAGCTGTAAAACAAGTCATCCAATTATTGATCAACCAATATACTTCGGGACAAGCCACGACTTCGTCTCAACTCACCCAAACGGCGAGTGTGCTTTCAGTGCAATCGTCGGACCAGAAGGGTAACCAGCAGCCCAGACGGAATAAAAAGAAGGGTAAGAATAATCATAAGGGTGGGAATAGGAATGAAAATGCTAATAATAATGAAAAGAACACCCATAGTGCTGGGGGGGACAGGCAAACTAAACGTAAGGTTAAATTTCCTTTCAAGTTGTGTATGGAGGATCACCTCACTTACTTGTGCCCTTGTATCGATGAAGCCTCGAGATTCTTAGCACAGGGCCCAGCTGTGCTGACTAATCATTTACCTCACAATCAAAATATGAACTTGAGGATCCATGATCAGTCTGGCAGTGATCAAGATCCATCGGAGGGTAGTGGTTGTGGTTTCATTAACATGGTACGTGCTGCGAAAGTTGTGACCCATGCAAAGGACTATGGTTCATCACAACCCAACCCAGGAAAGGAACCTGATCCACCAGGGACTCCTTTGTGTATTGAAAAACCTGTGGATAAACCTGAAGTTCCACCTCGCATTCCTAAGGGAGTCCTTAAGTGTTCGAGACACAATCCTAATGCATGAGCTGCCCAGAACTATTTTGTTGTTGAGGATTTGGAACACACTCCTTGTGTGATGTCTGCACTAGAATTAATTTAGAATTGTCCTTCGCAAAAGAAGGCTTTACTTTTTTCCCTTGGTGTGAATGATGATAATTCTTCCTCCGTGATTAAATTTGAAACCACAGGACTTCAGGATTGCTTTCCTTACTATGTGTCTCTTATGATTCACATAGAATGTCTTAAAATGACCGTCAAGTGCACTGTGATTAACAAAGGCGCTGCTGCTTCTGTCATGTCTTTATCGTGTTGGAAGGGTTTAGGTTCCCCTGAGTTGTCTAAGTCCGCGACCATGTTAACTGCCTTTGATGGGAGATTTTTTAGGCTGCACGGGATTCTCCCTTCCCTTAAAGTCCGTTTGGGAGGGAAGACCATTGCGATAGAGGTCGAGGTGGTTGATGTGCCCCTTGACTACAATCTCTTCTTGGGTAGGAATTGGATGTATAGTATGCAAGCCGTAGCTTCTTCCCTATTTCATGTTGTATGCTTTCCATTTAATGGGAAGATAGTTATGATTGATCAAACATCTTTCAAGAATTCGTCGGTTACCACATCTTCAGGAGCTTCGATTCCGATTGTAGAGCACTCTCAGCCGGCATGTATCCTGCATCCTTCATGGGAAGTTTTAGTTGTCCTGTGCCTATCCTTATGATAGGGTCTAGTTCCAGTGAGGCTTTAACATCTATAATATCGGTGTCTTTTTGCACGAGTCATATGGAAGATCCTTGGATTCTTCCTACACCGAATACTTCGAGTGAGCCCATCATGACGAACGTGTCATTGCCTGCAACTATGGTAGCTTATCAAGCTAATCTTGAGTGTGTTACAGAGCCTAGTCCTTCCTCTTCACGGATGGAGGAGGAGGACCCTTATGTGCTACCTGCATGGGTAGTATAGTCTTCTCACACACACGACTGCCTTGATAGTGTTTTCCCTTCAGACGAAGTGATTATTGAGGCCATGTCAGGAGTTGAGCCACCATGGGAAGAGCTCCATCATAGATCTTACTTTCTTCCCAAGCTTGGCCACTTGGAGCGTGAGGACTTCAGGGAGGTTCTTAGTGAGAGAATTACTAGTCCCATGGTTCCATTAAGCTCTCCTGGTTCGATGGCTGATGGGAACATGTAAAATATATCTCCAACGATTCCTGTCAATATCTCTCGCGATCCTGGCAGGATAGGGAATGTCTATATTGGGGCAGAATGTTCCCATGCTGAGATTCAAGAATATATCTAGCTGTTTAAATAATTTTGTGATATCTTTTCTTGGTCTTACGATGAAATGCCAGGTATCGACCCTCGTATTGTTGAACATGAGATTAAGACTTATCCTAATGCTAAGCCTATTCGACAATGCTTGCGTGCGGTGAATCCTAGGAAAGCACCTGCGATTAAGGCAGAGATAGAGAAACTGTTGAAATCCGGTTTTATCTATCCTGTTCCCTTAATGAAGTGGGTTTCAAACCCCATTTCGGTCGATAAGAAGCAGGGAGCGATCCGCATATGTACTGATTTCCGTGATTTGAATCGTGCCCGTCCTAAGGACAATTTCCCCACACCAGTTATTGATCAGATATTGGATGAGTGTGTAGGTAGCGAGATTTTTTCCTTTATGGATGACTTTTCTGGATACAATCAGATACAAATTAAACCTGAGGACCAACATAAGACAGCATTTATTTGTCCTTGGGGAACTTTTGCATATCAAAAAATGCCTTTTAGCCTTAAGAATGTCGGAGCTACTTTTCAGCGGGCCATGACCTTGATTTTCCATGATCTCAAATCGATTATTGAAGTATTTTTGGATGACCTAGCTGCTCATTCTCATATGAGAATGCGTCATTCCTATCATTTGAGCTTGGTATTCGAAAGGTGTCGCCATTATTTGGTTAGGTTAAATCCTCACAAGTGCATCTTTTGTGTGAAGTCTGGTCACTTGTTAGGATTCATTGTTTCTAAAGAGGGTATAAGAGTTGACCCTTTGAAGGTTGAGGCAATACTTCAGTTGTCTCCTCCGAAGAATATTCGTCATCTTCAATGTTTGCAAGTCATGGAAAACTTCTTACGGAGATTCATTGTCAAGTTTGCCAATTTGACTAGAGGATCCATGCATCTTTTGAAGAAGGACACCACCTTTTGTTGGGATGAGCAAGCCCAGGAGTCCTTTGATGCGCTCAAGCGATCCCTAGCATCGACCTCGATGATTAGTCCCCCAGACTATAGCCATGATTTACTACTCTATGTGGCCACGTCCATGGAGATGATTGGTATGGTTTTGGTTCAAGAGGATGAGGAGCTCCAAGAGCATGTCATATACTATCTGAACCAGAATATTATTGATGCAAAGATCCATTATTCTCATGTCGAGAAGCTTGCCTTAGCTACCATACATGCGGTTCAACGGTTGAGACATTATATTCTCCTTCACTAGACCTTGGTTGTAGCCCATGTCAATCCGTTTCAATTCGTCCTCACTCAAAGGATGATTGGGGGAAAATATAATAAATGGATTTTCATCCTACAAGAATTTGATCTCGAGTTTGTTTCGGCAAAATCGAAGAAATCATTAATTTTTGCAGAGCTTATATCGGATTTCCCAAGCGAGGTCGAGGAGTTGGTTTGTGAAGATACGTTTATCGATGAGCACATCTTCTTAATCTCAACTTTAGACCCATGGTATGGGGATATCATTATATATTTACAAACATTGAAGGTCCCTACTCACCTCTCATTGGATGAATGACGACGATTACATCACGTGTCTAAGAATTGCCTCATAGTGGATAAGACTTTGTACTGCCGTGGGGTAGATTCCATTTTACGACGTTGTTTAACTCATGAAGAGGTTGAGGTAGTGCTGAATGATTGCCACAGAGGGGCGTGTGGTGGTCATTTATCTGGGCTTTCTATAGCCCAAAAAATCTTAAGAGCGGGTTATTTCTAGTCGTCAATATTTAAGGATTGTGTAGATGCGGTCAAGAGGTGCCACCCTTGCCAGGTGTTTGCACATAATATGCACTCAAAACCCGCCCCATTACATGCCATCATCACTGCCGATCCCTTCACTAAGTGGGGGCTTGATTTTATGGATTACAACCCAGTGTCAGTTGGGGGGCATCATCATATCATAGTGGCTATTGACTACTTCACGAAATGGGCTAAGGATATGCCTATAGTTAAATCTGACGGTGAGACAGCCGCGCTCTTCGTATTCAACCAAATTATTACTCGATTCGGGATTCCAAAAGAGCTTTTCATTGACCATGGATTGCACTTTCAGAATCGTATGATGGAAGAGTTGGCATCAAAGTTAGGGTACAAACAAGAGAATTCCTCCTCTTACTACCCTCAAGCGAATGGACAGGTAGAAGCAGTGAATAAATCACTCAAATCCATTCTCCAATGAACCATCGCACAAAGCAAGAATAATTGGCAGATTATGTTATATCTTGCTTTGTGGGCATATAGAATTGTTGTTAAGACTGCCATGGGTGTGTCTCCATATCAACTTGTACATGGATTGGAGTCGGTATTGCTGGTTGAGTCCGAGATTCCTTCTTTGAAGCTAGCCATAGAGCTCTTACCAGACACTTCACCATTGGAGGAGCGTTTGGTCCACCTTAAGCAACTTGATGAGTAGCGTCGAGATACCTTGGTGGCTCTAGAAGTAAATAAGCGTCGCATAAAGTACCAGTACGATAAGTCTATCTATCCAAGGAGGTTTAGTGAGGGAGACTTGGTCCTTTTGTTGGATCAACCGAAAGAACCCTTGGGGGCAGGAAAGTTTAACCCCATGTGGCGTGGTCCTTACATCGTCAAACGTGTGTTAGAGAAGGGCGCTTATGAGTTAGTGGATCACGAGGGAACGGCCTTGGCAGAGCCTAGAAATGGGCTCTATCTCAAAAAGTACTATGCATGATTTTCAGCCAAGGCTGGTTATTGTATATTATTGTACAGTTTTACATAGGTAGGTCTTTTTCTTATAGTGATCAGGTTTGTGATTAGTTTTCGTTTCTTTTGGCAGATGTCAATGGAATCTTCCACCTTCATAGGATTCGTGGATGGTGCGAGCCGCCACACTCAACACTCAGCCTCTACTGCTTGGGTGATTTATACTCCTATGGGTCAGGTATTGTCTTCAAGAGGCATATGCTTATGGCCATCTTCAAACAATGTTGCTGAATATAGTGCCGTTATTGAGCTTCTATGGGATGCCATTTTACATAGCGTTCTCTCTCTTGAGGTACGTCTTGATTTGGAGTTAGTAGTGTCACAACTTAATGGTTTGTACCATGTTAGAGATCCGACATTATTAAGAATATTTTTACGTGTGAGGTTATTAGAATGACAATTTGATAATATAACATACATACATATTCCAAGAATTAATAATCAAGTTGCTGACTCATATGCTAACTACGTGCTAGATTGGCATTTGTTTTATACACAATAAACTCATCACAAACACAAATTTTTACACATGTAAATAAATAAACCGATCATCATAAAAAAAAATTATATACATCCAAAATGTGGTAATACATAGAGTCATGATACAAAAATGGGGCTCTCGAGCCACCAAAATATAATACAAGGTAATACAAAATGTATCACTCCCAGGAATCTAAGCTTGTGGAGGGGAGGGGGGTTGTGATCATGGAATGTCACCATGGCTCTAGCTAGCCATCGAAATAATCAAACCCATGCTCATGGTACACCCACCACCTGGTGCTGCATGGCCTTAGGCAAGTCCTCGACTTGCTCCATGGGAACTCTGTGTGCCAGCCTCACAAAGTTGGTATGAATACTTTGGAGCATCCGCTCCGCATCCACACCTGTGATATCGTCCCCTCTTCCCCTCCGCCTGTGATAAAGGAAGCCTTCAGGACGTCGTGGTCCCACATCTGCATGCATATGGTAGATGTCACTATGTATTATCACCCAAAAACATGTCTTTTGATTCCATATAATCAGAAAACACAAAAAAAATTAAATAACTCAAAAATTTAAAGAGAGGGTCGAGATTCATTACCTATGTCACCATATGCCGATCCTGGTGGTAGCGGCATGTCCGGGTCCCCCCAAAAATCTATCCCCGCGTAGGGGTATTCATCGATGGAAACTATCTGTCGTCGCCACCACGGAAAGAAATCAGCTGGACAGGGGTTGGATACCCTACCTACCCCCAGTCTGCGCATCGCATCCGTCCAACATCGTTGGGCCGGATCTCGAACCTCGTGTAGAGGAACGTCAACTCTATGGCTCAATCCTGGAACACTCTCGAAGAAAAACATGCTCAGTATGCTACTGAAACCAAAGTTTCGCACTCTTCCCATCTTACACTCACTGAGCTAATGTTTCATGTTTCCCAGTAGTGCAGTACTCCAATCATATATCGTGGGTCTCATGCACTCCATTGCATAGAACATCAGAGGCCACGAGGCCTGGTGGAGTGAAGCTAAGCCTGCTATCCTACCTAGTGTCAGTAGGATGGCCTTTAGGCCCATCACCTGTATGGAGTTAGTCGAGATCTAACTGCCCACCTTCTCCGTGTCCCGATAGAAGTACACCGCAATGTACTCATCTATAGTCAGGCCACCTCCAGGCCAGCGAGAACGTACATTCACTACTTCCTCCCATCGAGAAAGTCCAGTAATAAAGTATATGTCCTCCACCTTTATGGTAAGGGACATCCCATCTATCTAGAACGACTCTTAATCTGGATCCCAGTAGTCCACCAACATCTGCAATAGTCCTGGTTTGGCCCTTAAGCCACCAAGACACCAAAATTTGTAGAGCCCACATGCACGTAACGCTTGTTGAGCCATTAGATCGGCCCGTACTGCCTCTTCTACATCACCATGTTCACATTCTCTCTATTCTAGGACCATCATGCACAAAAAAATTGAGTTTTTCCCATTAGAACACTTGAAAAACCTTAAGCGCGACCACATACGCTACTGTTTTCCAAACAGCCGCGTATGTATGCGACTGTGAGGGAATTTTCTGCGTATATACATCCCTATACGCGAAAAAACCCTCAATTTTCGTGTGGGCCACAGCACCTATTTTGGAATGGCCTAGAAATCCAAAATCACCATGGAATTTGACAAAAAATGCATCAAAATGGAAGAGTAGAGCATGGGTAAGTACCTAGAAAAAACGATAGTGGATTCCACCGGCTGGATCTCCTGGAATTCGTTGTTGAAATTCTGAGCTCAAATGGGTAAAAATTTCAAATGTTTTATAATGTTTTGAATTTTTTACTATTTATAGAAAATTTTCAAATTTTTGAAATTTTTTACCGCCTTTCCTATAGTTTGGACCGTTTCTAATCCTTTTGGACCGTTTTTGGACTAATTTATGATGTAGGAGACCTTTTTGAGTGCTATTTCAGCCATTGGATTGATCCGTTCGTGTTGATTTCAAGTATCATGTCTAAACTGGCATATAGGTTAAGTTTCATCATCATTTTCATTTTGCATGACCTTATGACCGTTTCATTATAGCCTTAGGTACGAACCCACTCTGTTATGCCACGGGACCTTCTTGCTATTTTAGAAGTGGCATGATATGAGTGGTAGAGCTTGACCTTACATGGGTACCCTAGTTAGCGCCTTATTTGCATTTGGTGCCCATGCTGACGTTTTGTCCCTTAGGGTGTGGGAGTCCATTGTATAGTATTGCCATGAAATTTTGCAAGAGCCTCATACTCCTCTTGATCTTTTGTTGGCCTATTTCCCTCAGGAATCCCTTATGTCAAGTTGTAATTGCATTATCATGAGCTTTGCCATCCTTATTGAGCCTTACACCGACTTCCTTGACATTGAGTTTCAGCCATATAGCCCAAGCTTGTCTCATGTCTAGCCATGTAGAGCCATTTTATATATCCTTTGCAGCTTGATTCCCTATTTTTACCGGGAGGAGATTTTCCCCCGAGTGTCGCTATCCTACACATGTATCCTTGCATTGAGAATAGATATGTTCCACTACTTGGAACTAATTTTTTTTCCCCTATGACACTCGTCTCCTCCTAGTTTGTAACTATAAAGTAGTTTTATTCTTTTTCAAGCTTTTTAAATATTTGAAAAAGTCCAAAAAAATCAAAAGAACAAAAAGTCGGACAAAGAAAGATGTTATCTTTTGGCAGCTGTCGAGTCATGTCGCCTTCGAATAGAGCAATGCATATCACATATGTTGGTTGGGTTTATAGTTTGACTTTAGGAGCTGTACTGTTTTATCATAGTTTATCTCCACCGTCTTGCTAAGCTTCTAGTCCCGATGGAGCCTTTGTCGATGCCTCCTATGTCGCAGAGATGTCCCAGTTTTGTATATCGAGTCTATGCTATGTTTATTTGAGTCACCATACACTGTTATGCTCTTGTTCGAAGGAAGTTGAAACCTAAGTCGGCCATTCCTCAGGTATATTGACTTTGCATGTCGGCCATTCCTGGTACGGTTACTGGTTCATGCACCTTATGATCGAGTCCTTCCACATTATATAGCTTTGCTGAGTACCTCATGTTGGATGATGGGGGATGCCTTAATGCCCTCCTTCCAGCAGATTTCATCCCATCGACTTAGATCATTTATTATAGGATTGGAATCTAGAGTAATTTTGAGTGCCTTGAGACTTGCAGTCATCAGTGGCAGGTTCTCTCGACATCGACAGTTTTTGGGAATACATCAATGTCCCCTGATCGATGGATCCTCTCAAGTGTTCGACCTCAACACATCTATTCCTACTTGTTAGTTTGCACTCTAGTACCTTGATTCCCATTTTCATTATCGGTGGGTGATATCATGTCTATTAACGGTATACATCAATGACCGGTAATCAGATGATGGACTACTATGTTCGACCTTGACACCTCTATTCACATAGTAGGACATGTGCTCGTAGCATTTTGTGTAGAAGACCTTCCATATTGGTGGCATCTCTTATATGCTACCTTCTTGATCGTGCCAGTGTTCATGAGATTTCAGCTCTCGTGACATGATTCCAATATATGTCATACACTCCCAGCTATTATGGAGATCATGATCCTTTGTATATCTTCATCATGGAGATTCTGATATATGTATATTGTACGTGGCGATGACCACTTATGTGATATTTTGTATCATGCCTATTCATGGCCATTCTACTCTTATGTATCCGGAACTGCTAGATGTATTTGCAATTATGTGCAGAGTTGTATCATTGTACTATGCAGATTGGGTGGCTGGTCTTCCATTTGGGATCCTTCATCACTCCACTTCTGGGATGGACTTATAATGTATTTCGGCCATCATATGACCCCTCTGACCTCACACATTAGGGGGCATCTGTTATAGCTGATTTCACCACTCCAGGTGAATCACACTTGTATGGACTTCCCCTATCCTTCTGCAGACTCTTTAGACCCCTTGGACCATTTTTTTGTCTTTTGATGTTTCCTTGAACATCCCCATAAACATGTGAAAATTCATATACGCGACTTTTAAACCCTTAATCGCATATATACGTGGGTTTGACCCCTAAAACCACGTACATCGGGATGTGTGCAAAATCCAAATCCTTTTGGAGTTTTCCTTGACATGGATCCGACTCACTTGACTCCTAGCCTTCCATATACCTTGAGATCACTTGTATTCGACCTTTCATTGCCCCCTTGAAAAGATATATAAGGAACTCTTTGATACATTGAAGGCATATGAGAGAATTGAGAGCAAAGAAACTATAGTCCATTGTTGTTGGAACTTCTGCTTGAGTCTGCATCCCTTTGTCTCTTGGAGCACTTTTTTGTTCTTCCCAAGCTTTCCTTTTGCTTGTGAGCTTGCTATCGAGAGATGGAGGATTGAGGTGGTGGAGGCCCAAGTGGGGGATTCAGTTTCTCTGATTCGCAGACGTGCCGACAGAGGTTGTATCCATTGTAATCTTTGATTTTATATTAATAGAAATATCTTTACCTGTCCAATAATGTATGTTTGAATGAATATTTTATCCATGGATGATTTCAAATGCTTATACATTGTTGATTATATATGCTAGAATAGATCTAACACCCAAATATATAGTATGCTTGTCTTGTTTACTTGTTGTTGAGGAAGTGATTTATCAATTCAAGCTGAAGTTGGAAAGCTCAACGGGGATCTACTTCGACCGTCCAGAATAAGGTACGAGGTCTGATCCTTTAGTGTTAGATATTTAATTTCTATTGCGTATCGGAAAGGATTGATTTATGGAGTCAAGCTGTCTGTTGTGGTACCCCAAGCCATAGGAATTTCTCCCCATAACAACATGCTAGAAAAATAAGTATACTTAACATGCTAGAAAGTTAACTATATTGAAATTGAAAATGTAAGTTTTGTATAGTTGACTTGAAACACATTTGTAATTTTTATTATAGTTTGGAAAAGTTAGAACACATTTGTAATTTTTATTATAGTTTGGAAAAGTCAGAACACATTTGTAACTTTTATTATAGTATGGAAACGTCTAACACATTTGTAATTTTTATTTTAGTTTGGAAAAGTGTGCGTGCATCCCCTTATTCCTTTCTGATCATGCCATCATCCTGAAAAATGGAAATAACAGCCTCATATTCCATGCCATCAACTGAATCAGGGGGTTCTGAAGTTACTGAGAGGTTCACTGTCAGAAAATTCAGAGAGAGCGCTGAGGCATGGAGTGACAGAACCAACTGTCCAGAAGATATGCTAAATGTCTTCGTGAGAGCAGGAATGCATCGTTTTCATTTCGATCAGTTCAATTTCAACATTGAAGAGATAGATAATGCCATTTCTAGTTATGATGATGAGTCAAAGGAATTGATTATTTTTGGGAGGAGGGTTTGTCTGGACCATGATTTGTTGTCAGGTGCAACGAAAATTACACGCAGGGGAGGAGTAATGTTGACCACCAAGAAAACCCTCAAAGTAGAAAAGGGTGAGATGGCAAACAAAATATGTGGAAAAATGGTTAAGGTTTCCCGGAATGGTTTAAAGATGCAAGATGTTCCACTAGGACTGTACAAAACCTTAATTCAAATTGTACTTAGGACAATTATGAATCACCACAAGCAAGAAATTTCAGGTGATTGTATGAAGTTGGTGATTCGTTGGGTTGAAGACTTGGCCATAGATGTCCCTCATCTATTGGCAAAAAAATTGCATTTTGCACTGCAGGAGAGCAAAATGAAGAGAGTGAAGTTCAGTTACCTTGGCACACTACAACAAAATATTGACTTATATCGACCCAACAATGTAGAAGGAAGCAAATTTTAAAATACATACATTAAGAGGCCGAAACTAGACAAAATTAACCAGGAAGTTCCTCAACAATATCCAAAGGACAATGTACAAGTCCCTGAAGATCCTTTTGAGTACTGTATGGAAGGTATGGGAAGTGACCCTGAAGAATTTGATGTTGTCTCAATTATTGTCGGATTACATGAAGGTAGAGAAATAAATGTAAACGAGATGCATGATGTTGAGTTTAATGAACATGAGGAGCATAGTGATGATGATAGTTATGCTCGTACATAAATGCCACTTGTTATATATACACCTCCACAGTTGGGAGTTGAGAAAACTTCCTCTCCAATTTTTTTTTTGATGGTAAAACTGTTTTTAAGCTACTATTCGATAAAATGTTGCATTTCAAAGAAGAAGTTGAATTTCATAGAAAACACTTTTCCTATTGGTATCTTACTGCAGTACGGAGTGTAGAACTCTGTAGGATTAAGCAGACGCAAATTCAGGACCTCTTAAAGGTAGGTGCTATTTTTCAAAAAGAAATATTTTCCAAATTCCTTTTTTTAAGCCTTGTTAAACTTTTTACTATTTACAGGTAATTGCAAGGTTAGAAACAAAACACGTGGATACTATGGAATCTTCTATTAAAAATTTGCAAATGCTGGACCTCTTTAAGGTAGGAGGAATTTTTCAATGATTTTTTCCAAAACAAAAAAGTTTCCAAATTCCATTTTTTGAAGCCTCCTAAAAATTTTCCCTATTTACATGAAATTGCAAGATTACAAGGATCCCTTGTGAAGATTGTGGACGGTTCGAGAAAGATAATAGCAGGAAAGGACTCTGTTCTTCAAACTTTGAATAAGGAACTAGAGAAAAATTTAGGATGAATTTAGAAAGGAAAATGAGAATCGCAAAGAAGAATATATGGTTGTTCAGAAGAAATATGAAGAAACCATAAGGAGACTGGAAGATGAGCTGAAACATCAACCGGAGGTTTTGGAAATTCCCCCTCTAAGGACTGTTATCGGCTAATAAGCAATACTTACTGGTGAACTCAATAAGTTAAACAGAATAATTGAAATAATGAAGGATGACTTTCAAAACATCCTTGCTAAAGACTACAATAAACATCAACTTGAGATAAATGAATATAGAAAAAAAGAGGAAAACATGAAAAACATAATTGCTAAGAAAGATGAAGAGTTGAAAGGGAAAATAGTTGAACTTGAAAAGATTACTGCTGAACTACAGACTAGAGGAGTTGAAAAGTTAAAAGAATCTGAAATTGGTAAGGGACAGGGTAGGCATGTGATTTCTGGTGAAATTTATGATATGTCAGCACACCAACGAGATTTAATAAGGTATGAGAGTTCCATACAAAACAAAGAGAAGGCACTAGATGTAGCTTTTAATGCAATACAAGATCATGCAGAAGTCAAAAAGGGGTTACAAAGCTATTGTGCCTTCTTAAGAATTTGAGAGAAGTCCTATACAGATGCTAGTGCAACAATGAATGATGGAGTTGATCTCTCTGCGTGGTCAACCATAAAAGAAACATTGACAAACAAGCTAGCCGAGAGGGATGCTGAGATTAAAGAGCTCAGATTGAAAATACTGGAGGATAGAGAATCACAACATTTGGGATGTAAATCTGAGATAGAAGATCTGAAATACCAAATCGCCACTATGCATAAGAACACCATGCTTCAGCGAGTAGCAATTGTGTATACTCCAGATAATATAGAATTGAGGGAAAAAGAGTTGGAGACAAAGACAAAGCAGCTCAGGAAAAAATTGACCCAAGTTCAGTCTCAGTTGAAACGTGCAAATGGTCATCTTCAACAAAAGGAAAAGGAACACGAAGAAAAAAATGAGAAGAATGTGGAATTGATGAAGAAGTACATCCAAGATAAAGATAGATTGAGAGAAAGTTTGCAAAAATGTGCAACAAAAGTGAAAGAATTAGAATGAAAATCAGAACATGCACTTGCTGCAGCTTTTGAAGAACCAGAAGCTTCTAGACAAGCCAAGAGACTAGAATGTACAAATTTATCTTCTCTAGAAAAGGAGGACTTGCAGCCTAAACCTCCCAAGCATCCTAGAACTATGGAATAACATTATTTTTATATGTTGTGTATGTAAATACATTTCAAGTTTTAATACATAAATTTATATGTGTGTGTGTGTGTATTTCTCGGCATTGTATATGTTTTTCATGCATTTAATGTGAATGGTAATTTTGAATTTAAGTTTTCAATAAGTGTACATAACAGGCCAGAAATTTAACAATATCAAAATTGAAAACTTAACTTGTTTACTATAGGCATATATATTTGAATTTGGAAGAAATTAAAAGAGTGATAGTGATGAGTGGATATGAGATGTTAGTATATTTGGTGACATAGGTAGATCCTAGCTGTTTGCTTGGAACTGTTGATATTATAGGGATATTATGGGGATGATGGATTGAGAACTCTCAAGTTATTTATGAGAATTTTGATGCTATGTATTGTTGTATTTATGTAAGTTTCTTTATCTAATGAAACTAAAATTCCAATTCTGGAACAATGTCATACAATTCTACTCATGCAACCAAATTTCAGTGAATAACCAAAAGTTGTAATGCCTATAGAACTAGCCTAAAAAAGACAGAAATTTAAAAAATATAAGAAAACACAAAAAACAACTGTAATTTTATTACTGAAAACAAAAATTAAATATTTAATATGCCTTCCACCATTTGTTACATTTCCAAAATTTGGTAACATAAATGTTAGCACAATAGAATAAATTTTCAGTACGCAAGATCACTAGAAATGCTTATTGCAACATAAGTTTCTTTCACCATTTTGCACACAATGTTGCATTTCGATCATCTAGGACTTTTTTCTTTTTGGCTTGTCTCACACTTCTTATAATGACACCAGGTTTTATAGGATTCCTAGCATCCATCTTTTGGATATCAACTACTACCCCTTGAACTTCTTGTTTGTCACCACTCTGCCTTGTACCATTTACCAAGGATGGAACACCCTTTTTATTGTGAGTCATAGCCTCCATCATTGGCATATCAATAGAAGTTGATCCATACACTTCTTGTAATTCATTTATTTTCCCTACTTCATTTCTTGAGGATGAAACACCGATTTTACAGTAATTTTCAGTCACCATCATAGGTATTTCAACACCAGCTGCCCCATTCAATTCTCGTGTTTGATCAATTTGCACTGCCACTTTCCTCTTGGATGAAACACTTAGATTTTTATTGTTATTTCTTCTTTGAACATTATTTTTTTCCTTGCGCCTTCCAAAGTGATGTGATTCACGAAAAGCCTCTTCACCATATTTGCTTATTGACATTAATCTTGGAAGATAATTACTGAACTGCGAGAACATATTAGTATTTAGTAGTTAAAAACAAATTATGAGTCCTCACACCTTAAAATGAAAGTAGAATTAGAAACCATTTAAAATTAGGGCATAATTACTATTGGTGGTGCAATCAATGATTTCTTAGATTTTCTTATCCATGACTGAAGAAGAAAATCTGAAGACATGGTCAGGTAGGCCAAAGACCAATATACAAGACTCCCATGTGCTGTAAGCATTTACTCTAACCCATAATTTAGGGTGGGCATCTTTATGAGGCTACTTAGCCATTTTTGCATCCACTGGTGAAAACCCTGTTTTGGCAGGCCTGTATCTTTCTCCTCAAGAAAGATTAAAGAAAACTCAAATCATGAATAGGTATCCAAACCAACTAGCTATAGGACGGTACCATGGTGCGGGCATTCTTCTCAAACCGTGAATTATGGCAGGCATTCTCTTAAGGCTGTTGGGACCAATTCTTCCTTAAATATATGTTGTAGTTTAGTGAGGAAAGTGACATGGTTGTATGCTCCATACAAAACTCTAGAGACTCGCATTTTCAATACATTTTTCAAATCATCCTATGAGGCATGGCAGGCATTTCCTTAAGGCCACTTGGGAAGATTTAACACCAAGTCCATACCTAGACAAATTTCTCAATTTGGTCTAATCTGCCTAAAATACCCTTTTGGTAGGTCCATAACTTTTCCTTCATCCACTTCCAAGCAAATATAAAGACTTGGTCAGGTAGGCCGAATACCAATCTACAAGACCCCCATGTGCTGCGGGCTTTTACTCTAACCCATAATTTAGAGCAGGCATCTTTCTGAGGCTACTTAACCATTTTTGCATCCACTGGTGAAAAACCCTATTTTGGCAAGCATGTATCTTTCTCTCAAGAAATATTAAAGAAAAATAAAATCACGAATAGGTATCCAAACCAAATAGCTTTAGGATGGTACCATGGTGCGGGAATTCTTCTCAAACCATGAATTGTGGCGGGCATTCTCTTAAGGCTGTTGGGACCAATTCTTCCTTAAATATATGTTGTAGTTTGGTGAGACAAGTGACATGGTTGTATCATCCATACAACACTCTAGAGACTCACATTCTCAATACATTTTTCACATCATCCTATGAGGAATGGTGGGCATTTCCTTAAGGCCACTTGGGAAGATTTAACACCAAGTCCATACTTGGACAAATTTCTCAATTTGGTCTAATCTGCCTAAAACACCCTTTTGGCAAGTCCATAACGTTTTCTTCATCCACTTCCAAGACAATCTGAAGACATGGTCAGGTAGGCCGAAGACCAATCTACAATACCCCCAATGTGCTGCAGGCATTTACTCTAACCCATAATTTAGGGTGGGCATCTTTATGAGGCTACTTAGCCATTTTTGCATCCACTGGTGAAAAACCCTGTTTTGGCAAGCCTGTATCTTTCTCCTCAAGAAATATTAAAGAACACTCAAATCATGAATAGGTAGCCAAACCAACTAGCTATAGGATGGTACCATGGTGCGGGCATTCTTCTCAAACCATGACAGTGTGGTGGGCATTCTCTTAAGGCTGTTGGGACCAATTTTGACCACTTTTCTGAAAATTTTCCTTAGGGAAGGGTGGATTTTGTATAGTTGGATGGTCTCATTGTTTTTTACATGGAAACCTTGGTAATTTCGGCATGGCAACTTGGATTAAACTCTATTGTTGTAGTTTTTCTTCAAGAGATTTTTACCTTGGATATTTTAGGGTTTGGTCTAACTTGGGTGTTTGCAGGTATGGTTGCTGTTGGAGCGACGGTTCATTATTGTTCACGGGGTGGTGTCTTAGCAATCTTTCTTCCACAACTATAGTTGGCTCAAGTAAGTGATTTTCTTTTCCTTCTGAGAATTATAAATTGTAATGTGTAACCCTAAAATATTTTTTTTGGCTTTTGGCTTTTATGAATTTATCTATGAAAATGAGGGTTGTTGTTATGCATACCCAAGTTAAATTTTTCATCCTTACATCCATGTGATATACAATGAGTAATTCTAATTGAATATATACATATCAACAACAACCACAAGCCCCATTATCATGATAAATATTAGGGAAACTCAATGTATGAAAATGGAAACCACTTGTAACTCAATAAGCAGTAAGCTAATTGGTGGCTAATTCACTGAAACTTAAGCTTCAAAAGGAAATGGGACCCTATCCTTCAGATTTGATCCCTGGTGGGGAGCCTTTTTATAATGTCTCAGACCCCGAGGCTAATCCTCGAAATAGGATCTGAAACTGTTTACAGTCATAATCAAACATTAACAACTAGAGCGTGGTACTTCTTCCATGGTTTACATATCTTTAAACAAACATCGTGGAGCAAATGCGCGTGCTCGATCTGGATGGTGGCATGAAATATCTGGTTGTGAACTCACGAGCAGTGAAAATGACATCTCAAGATGCTTTTGGTGGCTCATTTATGACTAGGCTCGACCACTTGTCCGTCTGTCGAGTCAGCAACGTGTCCTTTCCCTTTGTGTTCGTTCCATGCTCAAAGGAACCTTTATGCATGGGCTCAAAGCTGGCAAAGAAGTTTATATATATCCTTTCTATGCTTAGCTTTCTTCACAGCTTCCCCCTTGCTTCTGGCAGAAACAAGCCTCTATAGTGGCTTGTCATTCAAGTACTCCTCACCACCTCATAAAAGGTTGGCGGACGGGGTGCATGAAAGCTATGACGAAGACCTTAGGCCCTTGATGCTCCAGTATGAGCATTTGCTCCCATAGAAAACAGGTGCATCTCTCAAAGTGGTGTATGACGTCTGTTCCTCGATGGTTGGTGCTTCCTTGGTGTGAAAAACTAGGGCGATATATGAGCTTGGAATCAAGCTCACCAACCAACAACACACCCAGAATAACAAGATTCTCGAACCATATTTCCATTGCAACCATATCAAAATCCTCAAAACCTCTTGGCAGAATGATACTGTGATTTTGTTTCTACACTAGCTCATCCTATGCACCTTAATGGCTCTGAAAGGTGGTGTTTATATAGGAATGGAAAAATGGACAAGGGGATGACACGTCAGCATTTTCGTACATTTCATCATCGAGTAGCCTGGTTGACCATATGCTTCAGGGCATATGGACTGGATGTGTTCTATCCCTTTCGCTTCTGTGACGATGATACCAAAACCATTCTTTCACTACGTTTCCCCTGCTACGTGTGGCGACCAGATTCGTTGTTCCACTTCCTAGATTTTCATCATATCTTTCTGATTTCACATGCCAGCCATACGATGTGTATCTGGTTTTGGGCGAGATGGTGTTGTTGCGGGGATGATTTATCCTGTGGGTGTATCACAAATGGCATCTAGGGAATCAATTAACTGGCGGGAAGGAAAATCGTACGTAAGGGCGTCTTCTCCACTTAGATTTTTTTATAGTTTTTTTATGTTGCATAATGCTCGTGTTTCTCCATGCAATCAGTACCATAGATCTTTTCATCTTTGCGATCTAATCCCTTGATACACCAAATCTTCATACCCAAAACTTAACACTATCAACCTGCACAACTTGATTTGGGGAGATCAATATCAACCATCAATCTATAAACTACCTTCATCGAGACCGCTCAACCTTGAGAACTTTAACATTATGCTAATCCTTTTTCATCTGAACGAGTAAGCAACTTCTAATCGTGGAATGCTTCTCACCCATTGATCTACCCAACATCTTGATCCAACCGTAGATATTCACATCCCCTACCACTTTCTGTGGATCAAATTAGTAACTTTCTCCACGCTAGTTCAATCGGCAGAATTGTTTGAAACCGCAGATCTATCTCTGCCTTCATCTCAACCATTCGATTTTCTCGTTGATTAACCCTTTTCGTGATTTGAAAAAGTTTCTCCCTTCAAGCAGGTTCACCGCGTGAAATGATTTAGGGCCGTTGATCTCACCTTGTGCCGATATCAACCCTCCAACATTACACCCAATTAACGGACTCCACAAATCAAAATGAAATCCTTCCTTGCATCTCCGCTCCACGAAATCGCTTTCTGTCGTCGATCTTCACCATTGAAGTTTAACACACTTTACCCTTATTCTGTTGCTGCATGTTTCAATATACAGAAAGACCTATCATCGTAGATCAAAACCCACTCTCCATCCGACGACTCCATGGTGGAAAAACTTGATAACCAATTAACCTGAAAGGCGCTCTTGCAAAATTCCTCAAATAAGGTCATTTTCAAACCTTTGGGAAGGAGACATAGATGAACATAAATCAACATTCAATGATGATGATGAATATGATGATGATTGTGGTGGTGGTGATGAACATGATGAACATGATGAACATGATGAAGATGATGAAGATGATGATGAGGGCTATTATGAAAATGATGATGATGATGATGATGATGAAGATGTTGATTAGGAAGAGGGAGATGACGACGACGACGACAGCGATGATGATGGTGATGATGATGATGACGATGACGACGAAGATGATAATGATGATGATAATGACGAGGATGACGATGATGATGATGACGACGACGACGATGATGATTATGATTATGATAATGATGATGACGATGATGATGATGATGATGATGATGATGACAATGACTAGGATGAGGATGATCATGACAAAAAATGATGATGACGACGAAGATGATGATGATGATGATGAGGATGAGGATGAGGATGAGCATGACGAGGATGATGATGATGATGATGATGATGATAATGATGATGATGATGTTAATGATGATGATGATTATGATGATGAATATGATGATGATGATGGTGGTGGTGATGAAAATGATGAACATGATGAAGATGATGATGAGGGAGATGATGAAAATGATGATGATGAAGATGTTGATTAGGAAGAGGGAGATGACGATGATGACGACTCTGATGATGCCGATGAAGATGATGAGGATGATCAATGATGGTGGTGGTGATGATGATGACAACAATCATGATGATGATGATGAGGGCGAGGATGAGGACGATGATGATGAGGATGATGAGGATGATGATGACGACCAGGATGAGGATGATGAAGATGATGATTAGGATGATGATGATGATGATGATGATGATGATGATGATGAAGATGATCATGATAGTGATGGTGATGATGATTAATATGCTGATGAATATGATGATGAGGATGATGATGTGATGACAAGATATTTACCTTATTTTTCACTAAATTGTTTTGAGCTTCACCAACATTATAATAGAATGGTTATGAGTGATTATTCACTCCTATAAAGAATGCACTTTATGGAAGTACCAAACTGCTCAGTTTGGATCTTCCTATTTTAAGACACCGGATTAGGTCCATAAGTCTTGATTCTTCATGTGCACAAATCTAAGAACAGGAGGCTTCACAGGGCCCAATAAGTTGTATTTTTTTTTACTACTTCCTCAGATCATATTGAATTTTCAGATTAGTCCTTGGAATGGGTTTTAGGAGCAATCCTTAATTTTTCACTCAACTGGTTGCTCCCCCTATCATGTATACATCTTCATTCACTGAGCTCCCCCTAAAATTGTGATGATGAAGATGATGATGATGACGAATATGATGGTGATGATGAAGATGATGATGAAGATGATGATGATGATAATGAAAATTATGATGATGATGATGATGAAGATGATGATAATGATAATGGAGATGCTGATGAATTGGATGACGATGATGATGGTGATGAATATGATGATGAAGATGAAGATGATGATGACGATGATGACAAATATGATTATGATGGTGATAACGAAGACATTGATTATGATAAGGAAGATGACAATGATGAAGAATATCATGATGACGATGATGGCGACAACGATGATGATGATTATGAAGATAATGATGATGATATTGATGAAGACGATGAACTGGATGATGGTGATGACGATGACAAGGATGATGATGAAGATCATCATCGTTGTTGTCGTCATCACCATCATATTCTTCGTCTTCATCGTCATCGTCATCGTGTTCGTCCTTTAGGGGACTTATGTTTAGGAAATGCAACCAATACAAATTATGACAAAATCCTAGTTAAATTAAATTAAATTAAATTAAACTACACTAAATTAAAAACATAGAGTTGTTTAACTATAATTGATTTAAAATGCAACAAAATATAAAATATGCAAATAAAAAAAGCCCAAAATAAACTAAACAAAAGGTAAATATGCAAAATAAAAAGACAAAACAAAACACAAAATATAAAATATGAAAATAAACAAACAAAACACGTAGAATTCAAAAACACCCACACACTAGCTCATTAGGAAAACAACAATGAACAAGTTCACGCGCGCGCACTAGTTCATTAGCATCATCCAGATCACTGGTAATTTGATGAGCAGAGCAGTGGTAAATCGAGGAGAAGGGGATACCAGTCCAGAGGATACCAGCGTTCCCAGTGGAGGTAATCCAGTCTCAGTCTAGAGGATACCGACGTTCCCAGGAGAGGCAATCTAGCCGCAGTCCAGAGGATAACAAAGGGCCCAATGAATTCTGTAAGCCCATTAACCCTAGCAGCGCAGGAATTTGGGAAAAATACGTCAAATTTCCGAACCAATACGAATTTGGTACAGTCATACTGAAATTATAATTTTTTTGTTGTGCTATCGTCACTTCTATTGTCAGTGGATCTAGTAAGGGTTTTCTATTATTGGAGCATCTGAATATCCTCCTTAAATTTGGGAAAAAGACATATGGGTTGAGCACTGCAAGCCAGCCATGCTCTTGTATAATTTTATGAATTATGGCACAATTTGCAAGATTTTCTAATTTTATTCTATTTAATAGTCCGGAACAGTGTGCAGAGTCCTGTAGGAGATATAATTTGAACTGGTTCAACCGATTCTGTCGAAACTTTGAACCTGAGACATGTTTCTTCTAAGCATTTAATTTTTCTTTAATAATTAGTTTTACCTCGATTATGGCACAAATTACAAGATTTTGTTATTTTATTCTATTTTTTGTATGAAACATTCTATAGAGTGCAAGCTTGTGTAATCTTATTCTATTTAATGGTCTAGAACAGAGTCCTCTATGAGCTATAATTTGAATTGATTCTGTCAAAAATTGAACATGAGACCTCTTTCTCCTTTAAATACGCATTTAATTTTGCTTTGATTGTCAATTTTACATGGATTATGGCACACTTTTCAATATTTTGTGATTTTTTTCTATTATGGGTCTAAAACATTTTGTAGACTGCCATAGGAGCCACAATTATAATGACTGGGTACAATTCAACCTATGACCTATTTATCCTTTAAAGAAGCATTTTATTTTATTTTTATGCGCAGTTTTACCTAAATTACAATGCACTTTGCAAGCGTTTCCCATTTATTGGTTTGGATTTTGGAACAATGTATAGTTCCTTGGGACTCGTGGGCTATAATTTGAATTGACTCCAATAAATCGACCCTCATACCTCTTTCTTCTTTAAAGACACATTTGATACAAGTATTATTTTTCAAAGACACTTATATCTTTTTGCCTCTGTTTGGCATATACCATGGTAGTGAGTGTGGTCTCCTCTGTTTGGCATATCTCAAAGAGTCCGAAGGTTATCAAGAATATTGTAGCCTGTGTGTGTCTTCATTAAACCCTCTGCGAGAATTTCTTCCTTAAATATATGCTATGTAATTTTGATCACATCACATCTTCCAAAATACTATCCTTAAATCCTTCTCAACATATGCAGAATTCCCTTTATAAATTTATGTTTATCAATTTCCTATAGCTTACTCTTTTATTTCACCAAGACTGTACAGGCATACTTCTCTAACTTTTGGTAGACTTATATTTTTCACATCTTGACCATCTTTAAACAAACTGAGGGTATGGCTAGGTATCCATCTCAACTAGGAACAAGACCATGTCACCTTACAACCTTACTGACAAACACACAGTCTCTGGCAGTCACTTTAAAATGGTCTTTCAAACTGCTCAATTCAACACTTAGTGAATTTTGTCAGACCCTAGTCATTACTGTGCCAGGAGGCATTTTGGTAGACTCATATCTCGCACGTGTGAACACCTAGAAGGAAACTGAGATCATGAGTGGATGCCCATATCATCAAAGAATGGACCCATAACATCTGATGAATTTATCAGTTAAAGAGCTCACTCTGGCGTGCATCTCCAAGTGGGCTCTCAACCTCCTATTTTCAACACTCAATCAATTTTTCATATTTTTGGATATGCAAGCTAATGCTTTTACCTCTTTTGGAAGGCTTATATTTTTCTCATGTGGGCACCATAAGAAAAACTAAGAACATGGATGGATAGCCATTTCATTAAAGAACATTCCTATACCTTCTGATGAATTTATCATCACTCAGACAGGATTTGGCGGGCATTTCCAAATGCCTCTTCAACCTTGTGATTTGACACTTACTCAATTTCTTTAAACCCTAGGTCTCAAATGTGATTTCAACTTTTCATCAAACTTGGATTGTAAGACATCCAATGGATGGAGGACAACCAGATGAATCCATTAAGACCAATTTCATCCTCTAGAACTACATTCTCTCTCCTTGGCGGGCATTTTACTGAAGTATGATGTAAAAGCTGCTTAAGACCCTGTTTTGGCAAATCCATAATTTATGCCTCAGGTAGTTTCGGGTCAAAGTAAAAACATGGTAAAGTAGACAACATAACCACCTACAGAATTCCCATATGGTGAGGTCATTTGTTTCAACCCACAAATTATGGCGAGCATTCTCCTAGAGCAACTTGTCTAATTTGACCAAAAAGAACTTCTTTTGGGAGGCCTGTATCTTCTTCCTCAAAGAGTTTTTCTGTGAACTGGTGCCATGGTCAGATAAATACTTCAACCAACTATTGGATGACATGCCATGGCAAGAATTTTCTCTTTGTTATGAAATATGGTGGGCATTTTCATAAGACTACTGCTTTAGGACAATTTTTCACCACTTAGTCTTTTTCCAACTTTATCATACATGCCTATGCCCATCAAAAGTTTTTTTGTCATTAATGAACATCTCTAGGATATGTCTGTCCACAATCATCAGTTCACCAAATGTCACCAATTCTCAATACTACCTATAATTGGTCTAAATTTGGTGACATTTGACAATGTTATCCTATTTTAAAAAAATCAGGCACATAGTTAGAGAAGGAGTACCTTGCACGAGGAAACTTGCATATCAAACCACTATGGAAGAGGGAGTGTTAGACTAAAGTCGTCGAGTTTCGGTGGGAAATCCATGAATGAAGAAATATGACCACCTCCTGTTCCAAATTGAATCCCCAACATGATCTATATGAGGGGGAACCCCATACCTCTTTGCATGCATTAACTAGTCAAGTGGCCCAAGAAACACACTTCTTTATCCGTGTTGTGAACAAATTCCAAACCAAATCAAATCGTGTCTTATACTTAAAAATAATTCAAATATAAATAACTCTAAAAGAAATTACACCTTTGAGAGAAAAATAGCTTTTGGTAAATTTTTTGGGAAGAAAAAACGTTTGATATTAAAACATTACAAGTAAACATTAGAGGAAATTTGGGGTCTAAAATGGGCCTTATAAGAAAACATGCCAACAATAAATTTTGTGAGTTGGAATTCAGGAACCAATAGAATTTAATAAAATGAGTCAACCATAATGGTTGAATTGACATATTTGTCATAAAAGAAAACTACTTTTTTTGTTCGTATTTTCGACATATCTCCCTTTGTTTTTACTCAAATTTCGAGCGGGAGAGCTCGTTGGATGCGGAATTTAATTCCACATCCAACGATTACCCACAATGCATAATTTTGACGGACCCCACTGCCCCAAAAATAAGAAATACCTGAAAAATGTGATGATGATGTCATCATCACGTTTTTCAGGTATTTCTTATTTTTCGGGTAGCGGGGTCCGTCAAAAGTATGCAATGTGGGTACTCGTTGGATGTGGAATTAAATTCCACATCCAACGAGCTCTCCCTCTCATAATTTGAGTAAAACCATAGGGAGATATGTCGAAAATACAAACAAAAAAAAAGTAGTTTTTTTCATTCTTCCTCCAAAATTAATAACTATTATTTTATTATTTTCCTTAGGGGGGCCATTTTAGACCTAAAATTTCCTCTAATGTATTAAAACATTACAAGTAAATATTAAAACATTATATTCTTGTTTTATCGAGTGTAGGTACCACCAAATAGGTATCTATTATATCTATCTTCCTCGAGAGATGGTGAAGATATACTAGGAGAGGTTGAAAGTGATACATGCTGTACTAGATCTACCGGTTCTATATCAACTAGATCTGAAAAGGTAAGGAAAAGATTGTGTAGACACATGTAATATTTTATTTCCAACAGAGGGTCATGTAATTATGATGATGAGAGAATAGGTGACTTTGAGTTTCCCTTGATGTATAGACATATAGTGCAATGATGGGTACCTAATAAGCTACCTCAAGTGGACACAGATTTCTTCATCAATGGGAGGATGTGTCGCATTACTCCTTCGTCCTTACATGGATTGGGGCTATTTTCCATGAATGGCATAAAGGTAGGCTATGGCATTGTAACTAAATTGATGGAGTATGTCAGACCATTATATAGATACAATAATTGGTTGATCTTGGTCCAATATACTCTAAGTATGAGGAGATACAGAGTTGCCGCAAATTATATACAACTAGCAGAACACAATAAAAACAAAGGGGTGACTATGTATATTGATGGGAGACCAAAATCTTCTGAAAACGTTGTCGTATTTATAAATAGTACACGGCCAGTGACAACAACTAAGAAACCGAATTGCGAATTTGAGGGACGTGAAGAACATCGTATATTTGTATGTGCAGCGGAGGCAATACTTCCAGGTGAATAGTTGTTGATCGATTACAACTTAAATCGAATAGATGTGACTTCCACGGTCCAGGGAAACTATGGAAGGTCACACGCTATGCCTCATCAAGTAAATGCTAAATATAGTAACTAAACATGACTACAATAACTAAATGTTTTTATTTTTTTGTTAACATTCGATTTCCACCGTTGACATTCGTTTTTTTCATGCATATTATGAATATTTCCATGTGATAACATGCTTATTACACTATTATGCTTATCTCATTTTTTTTTATGTTACAATTATTGACTCAAATTTTATTGATTGATTTATTTTGTCAGGGTTGCAGCAGTGGAAAGCCTCATGCTACTTCCACGGTCCGGGTGACTGTGGAAGCTCACAATCTATGCTTCATGAGGTAAATGTTAAATATAGTAAATAAATATGATGTCAATAAGAAATTTTTTTATTTTTTCAGTTAACATTCGATTTTCACTGTTACCATTCGCTTTTGTCGTGCTTGTTTTGAATATTTCCATATGATAGAATGCTTATTACATTGTGGTGGAGGTCTTCTCATCCCCATGGAGAAGAACATGTATCTCCTCCTTCGGAGGTAAAAGTAAATATTATTGCAGTATCTCATTTTTGCTTATGTTACAATTATTGACTCAACTAAATATAGTAACTAAATATGACTATAATAACTAGAAACTCCAACCCCAGAAGATTTCCATGTGACAACATGATTATTACACTGTGGCAAGGGTCTTCCCATGGTCTTCATGCAATAGAATGCGTGTCCTCTACTTCCATGGTTCAGGGTGACCGTGTAAGGTCACACTCTGTACCCCATCATGTAAGTGTTAAATATGATAACTAAATGTTGAGATTTTTTCTGTTAACATTCAATTTCCGCTGTTACCATTCGCTTTTTTCGTGCTTATTGTGAATATTTCCATATGATAACATGCTTATTAAACTGTGGTAGGGGTCTTCTCATCGCCATGGAGCATAACATGTATCTTCTCCATCGGATGTAAAAGTAAATATTATTGCAATATCTCATTTTTGTTGATGTTACAATTATTGACTCAACTAAATATAGTAACTAAATATGACTACAATAACTAGAAACTCCAACCCCAAAAGATTTCCATGTGACAACATGCTTATTACACTGTGGCAGGGGTTTTCCCATGTTCGTCATGGAATAGAACGCGTGTCCTCTACTTCTAAGGTAAAAATAAATATTATTGCAATATCTCATTTTTTATTATGTTACAATTATTTTCATAACGTTTATTTATTTATTTATTGCGTCAGGGTGGCGCCGGTGGAAAGACACCTACTGCTTCCATGGTCCAGGGTGACCATGGAAGGTCACACTCTGTGCCCCTTCAGGTAAGTGTTAAATATAATAACTAAATGTTTCGATTTTTTCTGTTAGCATTCGATTTCCACTGTTTGCATTTGCATTTTGTTGTGCTTATGGTGAATTATTAATTGATTTATAGTGTGAGGGTGGGGATCGTGGAAAGACACCTGTTGCTTCCACGGTCCAGGGTGACCGTGGATAGTCACCCACTAGAATTATATTAGTAGGGGGTGACCGTGGGAAGTCACCGGCCACAACACCACATCAGGTAAGTGTTAGTTCTTAATAGTAACTAAATTTCATTACAATAACAATGTTTGAATGATGTTAAAATTATTTTTCTTAATTTTATTGTTTGATGAATTTAGTCCAGTGCACTTGATCTGGGTGATGAGGAGCTTGAGGATGAAATTTAATATTCCATAGACCCTATGGATACTATAAAGAAGGCCTTGAAAAAGGAAAACATAGAAATGATTTCCTTGGCTTGCATAAGGCTCATGACACAAGATATCAGGGCAAGGATTGAAGAGTTGAAAGAACAAATAAGATCTTATGGGGTAAGTGGCATCTTCACATATTTTTTTAAGCTATGACATGATTTCATACCTGATATTATGTTTTCTATTTTTCCAAGTGATATGATAAAGTAAAGTTTTTTCTTTATAGGATTTTTTACAACCTGTGACTAGAGAAATTGTCAAGACCTGTATAGGTAGCAATCATGCTCCAATGTAGCAACAATGCCGACAAAACAATGTACCAATGAGGATTTTTGACACTCCTCTTGTTGGCCTCGAATCCATTGATGAGGGCACCGATTTTGATTAGCATGAAGAGACAAAGACTAGGACTCCACATGATTCCAGAGATGAACCTACTGGAGATGACCAGGAAACTTTTCCTAGAGCAGCATGAGTTAAAAGCACCGGATCACTAGATATCACCTTTCTGGTGGATGACGCTTGTGTTCCGATCAAGATTCAAAATATTGGAGGTATTTATTAATTAATTTATACATTTTAATCATGAAATTGAAATGGACATACGCTGAAATTATTATAAATTAATGGATTACACGTTTCTGTAGGAAACAATATTTTCTACAGGAATTTGAATGACAAAGCATTAGATCTGTTTAGCCCCACCATTTGCACACGGTGGAATAGCCAAGATAACACAAAGAGAGATGTATTGATAGACCACATGGTAAACTTGTTCGGCAATACATTGAATAAGAAATTGGTTGCAAAGTTAGCCGGCGAGAATTTAAAATATACTAGGGCCCAATATAGGGATAAATTGCAACTTGACCTCAAGCATGAGTGCCCTCCCATGGTTCTGGAGAAAGAGTGGAAGGCACTCATATAGGATACAAAGGAGAACTTTCTAAAAAGACAAGAAAAAAAACCACGGCCTATAAAAGAAAGGTACAACACATATCATCTCTTTAGTGAAATATGCTTATTTATTTTTTTCTTTTTGGTTTTAAGCAAGAATTCTGATATCTAACGTTTTTCAAAATTTTCATATATAGGCTACCGGACACCTCCAAAGCAACCAAGGATAGAGTGGAAAAGCATGGGAAACATAGACTAGGCCAGGGTGGCTATAGAAACTAAGAGCCTGAATCATAAGAATTAAATGATTAACTGTGGGGAATATTTATTTGAAAGTAGCGAACAAATATTTGTTTTTGATAGAGGGAATTTTATATGTGTTATGCATTCCAGGGAAATATGTTCCAAGATGTTGCCACCGAGGAAGACCTAAAGCTTGGTTTCAAGTATGGTTTTAAAAGTGTCATTGAATATCGAAAAAGCTTGGGTAAGACTCCAATCTCCTCGATGACACAGATGCAAGTAAATAAAATGAATAAGGACATCATTACAGTATACTATAAAAGTCTATTCAATTTTTATTATATCACCCATAACTAAATATTTATGTTTTCTTTTAAGCAATAGTGCAACTGCGGCACTAAATGCAGTGGTACTCCGCACGTACCAACTGATGTTGGGGTGTGCATGTCCCATGATAGTGGGGAGCAGAGTGTCCATTCTGGTATGTGTGCTTTGGAAATAGAAATATCTACTATGATTATAGATATTTATTTCCTGGCGTATACTTATAAATTTTCTTCTTTAGATCGAATACTGTGAAGCTCAGGAGGGTGAACCGCAAGAGGAATTAGCAAGTAGAGAAACAATTAACACACTAGCTGTCACAGCTACACAGACAGGTAAATATCAATATCGTAATTTTAATCAAAATAATGAACTATTAATTTCAATAATATTTCAACATATCTATATGCCCACTTTCGTTGTTGTAGTTCACGCCCTTTCAAAACTGCCTCCACGCCCTACTCAATGACGTACAAGAAATATGATACATGAGGGCATGTAAACACAAACACTAGCAGGACATGGATTTGTAGATAATCCACCAAATGATGATGATAATATCCCAATTATCATCAGTTATTTCAATGCAAAAAAACATAAATCAAAGAAAAAGTAGATGTATAAATTCATGACTTGTATTTGGATGTATATCGATGTTGTTAGTCTAAAACATTGTTTATATGAATTAACTCATTATGCTTCAATGTTTTATGTTTATATGTTTTGATGACTAGCCTAGTTATGCATGAATGTTTACATTTTTTCTATGTAAACAACATAATTTATTGGGTATGGGGAGTTGAGAGCGATGTGAGGGGAGGGAGGGGCCATATGATCTTCCATCTTCACCTGGTTGGCCCTGTTCAGTAGGGAATTTAAAATTATTCTCGAAATAGAGAGGAGCTCAATAATGTATAAATACTCTTTTATAACTATGTATTAAAGATAGTTGTAAATTTTTAAATGCATGTCTATTTCTTAAAAAATTGTTAATAAATTTAACATTTCACGGTTCGTTGATTTCTATAGGACTTTGTAGTAGGATTTAAATGAATTTTTATTT
This sequence comes from Pseudotsuga menziesii, assembly GCA_001517045.1. Lineage (NCBI taxonomy): Eukaryota > Viridiplantae > Streptophyta > Pinopsida > Pinales > Pinaceae > Pseudotsuga > Pseudotsuga menziesii. The sequence goes on along the minus strand of LPNX010979493.1, from coordinate 19,878 downwards.
GCTTATATATTATTTACTCATATAAAAATTATGTCTTTGATGATTTATGCAGGTCTTGTTGATGGAAATGCATCTCATGGACAACTCTTATCAAGTTGTATGGGCGAATGGATATGGTGAAAGGACAATGATAAGGTAAGGGTTTTGACGTGTTCTTTATCCTTAATGTGTTTGTCTTTATCCTTAAATTATATTTCATTCTATTAAGATACAAGAGATACAACCAATAGTAAATAATTACGTTTAGACTATCATCCAAACTAGGAGACAACCTTCTACATAAAACATAAATGCTTCTTAGTAACGTAGAAAAATAGAAGAAAAATCACATAGAAGAAATTAGGCTTTTTTTGGCCCTTCTTCCTATAATTTCGGCATGATGAAACCCTAGGTTAAGAAATTTTAATTCTTCAAACCCTAATTGTTCATCTATCTTTCAAAACTAAATTTTCTAATTTCTATACTTGTAAATATTATTCTTAAGTTATTTTTTATTCTCTTAGGTTTTAGACTTAATTTGTATGTGTTTCTGTAACTTTTATTTTATCAAAAAATAAAGCCCTAAAAAGGAGTTTTTGTGTAAAACCATAAAAACGTAGACCTGCTGCTCCCACAATCCGAGCCCTCTCCTTTATCAAACACAGGTCTGCAATATGTATTGCAGACCTCGTATTCCCTAGCTGCCTTCTCTGCACACTCAAAACATAAAACAAGTTAGTATTTCAAACTATTTAGATGGTGGTGTATTTTGTAAAATATATCTTATTGATTTGATTAGTTTTCTACCCTATTTGCATTAGTTTTCTGGGAAAATGTAAGTCTGATTTTTTACCGAGATCTGGAACCTTACATCTATGAATGCACAGTGATATAATTCTGACATTATTTTACTAAGTATTGTTTTGGATTTTCTTAGTACTAATTATTGCTATTGAGAGTTGGGTGATGGTAAGGGACTTGATGATTTTATATTTCAGAGATTACATACAGGATCGAGTGAATGATAATAGCATTATGGTTAGCTTGGCACTAAATTTTCATTAAGTTAGTATTTTATATCTATGCTATGACATACACAGATATGGAAATCATATGCTAAATGGCACTTTAAATGATTAACATTGGTTATTAGTTGCACTATTTTACACTTTCTGATTACTGTGATGATAAACTTTCAGTTGTTTCATGGCACATATGTGGACCATAAATTCATATGTCTAGATCTTCAAAGGTAGTAGATAAAGTGATGTTATTACATGAGGAGTGTCTCCAAGGAAACTATGATATGGTTTCTAAACTACAAACTGCATGCTCAACTGTGCAACCTACTTCTCAGTGCCAAAAGGTAATATATGATGAATTTTTTGCTACATGAGATCATTCCTAGTAATAGAATAGAAATAAGTTGTCAATTTTGTGTTGACTAACATGTCTCTTTCCCATCATGTGCTTAGGGAACTGTTTTTATCTTATGGGCATATTTGATACTAACTTGACCAATTTTGGCCATGCTTGAGGTGGTTGTATAAGAAGGATAAACTTTTCATATTCACCTCTTTCAATAATGAGCAACATCAAAACAACTTACCACCAGTTGGCACTACAAAGATCATACACATATTTTCCAGGTGAACAACTACTCTTTTTCCCTAGGGATTGAGTTATTTTTTTATTATTTATTTATTTTTCAATAAAGACGAATTCAATGCACCTTGTGTTTTTTGTAGTATGATGAATTATCACTAGTAGCTCTTCACAGAGCAAGTGATGATATTTCACGAGGAGTGTCTCCAAGGCAATTATGATATGGTTTCTAAACTACAAATTGCATGCTCAAATGTGCAACTTGCTTCTGATCAATGCCAAAAGGTGATCTATGATTAATTTTTTGTTTTATGAGATCATGCATAGTAAAAGACTAGAAATAAGTTGTCAATTTATTATTGATTAACATGTCTCTTTCCTATCATGTGCTCAAGGGACACTTTTTTTTCTTTCGGACATATTTGGTACTAACTTTGACCAATTTTGGCCATGCTTGAGGTGGTTGCATAAGAAGGATCAGTTTTTAATTTTCATCTCTTCCAAAAATTATGGGCTTGACCTTCTCTGGCTTCATTTACACCTGCGGGATTCCTCAGTCTTCAAAGCTCGGGCTCCCTTCATCTTCAGAACATGGGATTCCTTTACTTCTGACTTGTGGGCTTCTTTAAGCTTCTGCGGGTATCTACAGGCCTCTGCGGGCTTCTTCCAAGCTTCGTCAGCATCCTTCCAAGGCCTTCTGGGCTCTTTAAGCACTAATGGGCTTAACCTAATTTCAGATCACATAAATTTGATCTGAGCCCAGTGGTGTCTATGTCTTTTATCGATGGTATTTTTATAGATGTACCCCCTACCTTATCATAGAAATCATCTCTCAGTGGTGCCTAGAATATCATTTAATCAATGTTTATACGATCTTTGTGGTGGTTCCAACGTATTTTATCGATGGTATTTTTATAGATGTACCCTCCTACCTTGTCATTGAACCCGCTCTAAGAGGTGCCACTTTAGCCTCTAATTATGCATTTTAGGCAATTATTATGAATTTGTGCATCCTAATGGGAAAACAGTTTTTGAGGCAATAATTAGGGTGCTTAGGGGAACTTTGGGTACTTTTGGGCACTTTTTAAATCATTATGCCTTAGTTTTTAGAGTTAGTTAACACTTTTTGACCGCCCCCCTGAAATTCCCATTTATTTTTTTCCCTTTTACTTCAATATGTTTTTTCCCATATCTTACTTTCCCAATATATTTATTTTCTATAAATCACCTTTCCTATGTTATATTTTATCCATTTCTTTGTCTTTAAAATATAGTATGTATTTTTTCACAAGCACTTATTGAAGATCCAAAACCGTGGAAAGGAAGGTGCCTTTCCACCTTTTAAATTTTTTTTTTTGAAACCTACAGGTTTCATCTCAATATCGACAAACTTTCATCGCGAGTAATACAAAACCGTTGAAACCCGAGGTGGCTTTCCAGGAATACCGTCGCTATAGAGACGAAGTTTCGTGGAACAATTACCGTTCAACTTGCAGATTTCGTTGAAAGTGTTTGGTTTTCCACGGTTTTGCGTGGAAGAAATTTATGTTCAAATTCTAGAATTTGTCGATAGAGAGACAAACGTTCGTCGAAAGAGTTCCATGGTTTTGCGTGGAAACAATATTTTGTCTAGCATTTTTTGGCCATATTTTCGTAGTTCTAGGGATGGAAAATTTGTCGATAGAGCGACGAGCATGTGGAATAAATTTCTATTCAAATTCCAGAATTCATCGATAGAGAGACAAACGTTCGTCAAATGTGTTCCACAGTTTTGCATGGAAACAAAAAATTTCCTAGCAGTTTTTTGCCATATTCTCGTCGTTATAGGGACAACAACTTTGTTGATAGAGTGACGAATGTGTGGAAGAAATTTATGTTCAAATTCTAGAATTCATCGATAGAGAGACAAACATTCGTCAAATGTGTTCCACGGTTTGGCATGGAAACTAGATTTTATCTAGCAGTTTTTGCCATATTTTCATCGTTATAGGGACGAAAACTTTGTCAATAGACCAACGAAATGAAGAAAATGAATTCTAAAAAATCAATTTCAAGGACACCGTATAGAAGACACGTGGCGACCAGTTTTCATATCTATATCGATGGCTTATAAAGTTCGTCCTTATATCCATGAAATAAGTGCCACGAAATGTTGCAACCGTTATTGTCAAAATTAGGACGAAAAAACGTGGAAATAGCAACGAAAACCGTCGCAATTTTGTTATTATGTATTAGTGCAACTTAGCAGTGGAGAGTGGAAATATTCAAATTGTTGTTGCTTCTACAAAGCAGATAGATGATAAGGATCACTGGTATAGGCTTGGAATTGAAGCCCTTCGACAAGAGAATGCTGGCATTGTTGAATTTGCTTACCAAAGAATAAAGAATTTTTAAAGACTTTCATTTTTGTATCTTATTACAGGAAATATGGATAAATTGTCAAAGATGTTGAGGATTGTAGAGATAAAAAATGATGTCATGGGTTAGTTTCACAATGCCTTATATATAGGTGATATTCAAGAACGCATCAAAATACTAGAAGAATCTTGGCACTTGCCACTTGCATATGTGACTGCAGCAGTTCATGGGATTACAGAGGTTGTTGATAGGCCTGCAGCTAAGTTGGATGGCAATTTTCCCACTCTTCCACCTGGAAAGAAATCATCACTTCTCATGCTTCCTCCACCAATTTTACCTAATGGTGACTGACCATTGTTGAGGGTTACTAAAGGTATTTTTTAGGGTGGGTTGGATAATGTTGGGGGTGCAGTCCATGAGGAAGAGGATGAAGCAGTTGAAGCCAATTGGGGGGGAGATGTTGACATTGCTAAAGTTGAAGGACAAAATGGTAATGTTGTGGTGGTAGATGACACAGAAGTCAGAGGATAGGATGATGGTGAAGGAGGATGGGATCTAGAATATTTGGAGTTACGAGCAGATGTCACTACGGAAAATGTTGCAGGTACAACTGATACAGTGTCATTTGTCACCCCATCACAAGGTATGCCAGTAAGTAAAATATGGATACATAAATATTCTCTTGCAGGTGAGCATGCAGTTGCTGGTAATTTTGATACAACTATGCACCTCTTAAGTCAACAACTTGGTATTAAGAATTTCACTCCATTAAAACCCTTATTTTGGGATCTTTACATGGGAAGCCATACATACCTTCTAGCATTTGTTTCTGCACCGTTGGTCTCCTTAGCCGCATAGAGAGAGGTTGGACTGAGACTGCTAGTCCAAATGTCATAGGTCCACCAACTTTGGTATTTAGGTTTTCTTTATTAGATGAAAAACTTAGACTGGTTTATAGAGCCACAACAGATGGGAAGTTTAGTAAAGCATTGAGGCTATTTCTTACCATCTTGCACACAATTCCAGTCATTGTTGTAGTTTCAAGAAGAGAGGTTTCTGAGGTGAAGGAATTGATTGGAATTGCTAAAGAATATGTTATGGGTCTTTGAATGGAGATCAAGAGAAATGAAGTTAAGGATGATGTTGTTTGGCAGCAAGATCTTGCAGCCTATTTTACTCATTGCAACCATCAAAAAGTCCATTTGAGGTTGGATTTGCTAAATGCTATGGGTGTTTGTCACAAGGGAGGGAACTTCAATACAGTTGCTAACTTTGTTTGGCGGCTGCTGGAGAGTGAACCCCCTGCAAACCATGCAACAAAGGCCCGACAATTTATGCAGGCATGTGAGAGGCAGTTGCATGATGCCATTAAACTGAATTATGACTTCAGAAATCCTTTTGTTGTTTGTGGAGAAAATTTCACACCCATTTACCGTGGTCAGAAGGATGTGTCCTCTCCATATTGTACAACATGCTTTGTTCCAAGCAAATAAGGGAATCTCTGCACTATATGTGAGCTTGCAATTGTGGGTTCTGATGCTTCTGGGTTACTTTGTTCAACTACTCATATAAGGTGATGTCAGCATTGGACACATGCTGACTATTCATTTTTCTTTCAAGCAGTTTGATTTCCTTCGTATAGGTCAAGACTGATGTTGTACACTGCCTTTGAGAACCATGTTGAGAAATATTCCAGGAGAGTTTGTAACAAGTCTTGGAAAAAATTCAGGGCATTGGAAGACATGGTTTATTGAGACTGAAATGAGGGTAGAAGTAATTTTCCTTCTTTTTTCATTGTTTACTATTTGAAATTTAAGCCTTTTTTTTCTACCCTTTCCCAATATTGGACAATAAGTGCAAGTCATTTAGCTTATCTCTGGTGGAGAATTTTTGATAGACATTGGGGTGTTTATCTTGTCTTTATCATGCAGGTTTTCCAGTGGACTGTCGAGTATAAACAAGCATTAGGATTTTATTAGACAACCTGAGGATGTTACATTTAAGTATTCACATTAAATTGAACTGCTTGAGTGCTTTTTGCAATTGTAGATAACTTCATTCCTTTCTCTTTCAACTAATATTTAACTTTTTTACTTGCATAGTTGGTTTTCATATGATGTTATTTGTGTAATGAAATGAGTTCTTAAATGAGCTATGTACTGGTGGTTGTTTAAAAATACTGCATAGGTATTGACACCAAATTATTGTCGAAGGAGAGAGACAAACACGAGGCAGATTATTTCTTCTGATAAGAGTCGGTCCTGTACTGTGTTACTTATTGAGAAACATGGTATTATTTTATTGAAATATTTTGACAATTGTGTTTCAATTTTCTTATATTGTGAAAATAATTGTTTTTCATTGATGTTGTCACATTTTATCTTCTTAAGAGGAGAATATGCTACCTATGCATGTGTGATCGTATTATATAGCAAGTTGTGTTACATAGGAGGATGTTGGTCTTAGTCAAATGTCTAAATTTTGGATGTTCTAAAATTTTGTACTTCAATTTGTTTAAAGTTGCAATTGTTGCGGTGGTTCTAATGTGTGTATTACAGTATACTTTCTATATAAAATGCAAAATATTCCTGAAGTTGTTTTACATGATTCCAGTAACTGGCTCTATTTTTGGCTTTTTGAGTAAATAAATAAAGCATAGTAACAGTTCATACAAATCTCGTTGAGTATATTAATGAAAGAAAATTTTCAATTTTGAGAACTGGAGACTCTAACAACTATTCATATTTTAAACAAAGGATTCTTGGTTTGAACTAACTTATTGCCTTACAAAATTTCAAGCAAAGGGATATTACCACATATAGATTTGAATCTCTTTGTGGACAAGCTATGATTGCTTACGTGCAGTAGAAGGGATTCTGAGAAGTGGCTCTTCATTTTGTCAAAGATGAGAAGACACGTTTCAACTTAGCAGTGGAGAGTGGAAATATTCAAATTGTTGTTGCTTCTGCAAAGGAGATAGATGATAAGGACCACTGGTATAGGCTTGGATTTGAAGCCCTTCAGGAAGGGAATGCTGGCATTGTTGAGTATGCTTACCAGAGAAAAAATAATTTTGAAAGGCTTTCATTGTTGTATCTTAGAAGCAATATGGATAAATTGTCAAAGATGTTGAGGATTGCAGAGATAAAAAATGATGTCATGGATTAGTTTCATAATGCCTTATATATAGGTGATATTCAAGAACACATCAAAATACTGGAAGAATTTGGGCATTTTCCACTTGCATATGTGACTGTAGCAGTTCATGGGATTATAGAGGTTGCTGATCGGCTTACAGCTGAGTTGGGTGACAATATTCCCACTCTGCAACCTGGAAAGAAATCATCACTTCTCATGCCACCTCCACCAAATTTACGCAATGGTGGCTATCCATTGTTGAGGGTTACTAAAGGTATTTTTGAGGGTGGGTTGGATAATGTTAGGGGTGCAGTCCATGAGGAAGAGGATGAAGGAGTTGAAGCCATTTGGGATGAAGACCTTGACATTGCTGAAGTTGAAGGACAAAATGGTGAGGTTGTGGTGGTGGATGATACAGAAGTGAGAGGAGAGGATGATGTTGAAGGAGGATGGGATCTAGAAGATTTGGAGTTACCAGAAAATGTCACTACGTAAATGTTGCAGGTACAAGTCATACAGTGTCATTTGTTACCCCATTACTAGGTATGCTAGTAAGCCAAATATGGATATAGAAATCTTCTCTTGCAGGTGAGCATGTAGTTGCCGGTAACTTTGATACAGCTATTCACCTCTTAAGTCGACAACTTGGTATGAAGAATTTCACTCCATTAAAACCCTTATTTTTGGATCTTTACACGGGAATCCATGCATACCTTCCAGCATTTGTTTCTACACCATTGGTCTCCTTAGCAATATAGAGGGGTTGGACTGAGATTGCTAGTCCAAATGTCAGAGGTCCACCAACTTTGGTATTTAGGTTTTCTTTATTAGATGAGAAACTTAGACTAGTTTAGAGAGCCACAACAGATGAGAAGTTAAGTGAAGCATTGAGGATTTTTCTTACCATCTTGCACACAATTCTAGTCATTGTTGTAGATTCAAGAAGAGAGGTTTCTGAGGTGAAGGAATTGATTGGAATTGCTAAAGAATATGTTATGGGTCTTTGAATGGAGATCAAGAGAAATGAAGTTAAGGATGATGTTGTTCGGTAGCAAGATCTTGTAGCCTCTTTTACTTATTGCAACCATCAAAAAGACCATTTGAGGTTGGATTTGCTGAATACTATGGGTGTTTGTTTGTTACAAGGGAGGGAACTTCAATACAGCTACTAACTTTGTTCGGCGGCTGCTCGAGAGTGAACCCCCTGCAAACCATGCAACAAAGGCCCAACAAGTTCTAGAGGCATGTGAGAGGCAGTTGCAGGATGCCAATAAACTGAATTATGACTTCAAGAATCCTTTTGTTGTTTGTGGAGAAACTTTCACACCCATTTACTGGTCAGAAAGATGTGTCCTGTCCATATTCTACAACATGCATTGTTCCAAGCATACAAGGGAATCTCTGCACTATGTGAGCTTGCAGTTGTGGGTTCTGATGCTTCTGGGTTACTTTTTTCAACTACTCAGATAAGGTGATGTCAGCATTGGACACATGCTGACTATGCATTTTTCTTTGAAGAAGTTTCATTGCCTTCATATAGGTCAATACTGATGCTGCACACTGCCTTTGAGAACCATGTTGAGAAATATGCCAGGAGAGTTTGTAATAAGTCTTGGAAAAACTTCAGAGCATTGGAAGACATGGTTTATTGAGACTAAAATGAGGATAGAAGTAATTTCTTTGTTTTTTCATTGTCTACTATTTGAAATTTAAGTCTTTTTTTTCTTCCCTTTCCCAATATTGGACAATAAGTGCAAGTCATTTAGCTTATGTCTAGTGGAGAATTTCTGATAGACATCGGGGTGTTTATCTTGTCTTTATCATGCAGGTTTTCCAGTGGAATGTTGAGTATAAACAAGAATTAGGCTTTTATTAGACAACCTGAGGATGTTACATTTAAGTATTCACATTAAATTGAACTGCTTGAGTGCTTTTTGCAATTGTATATAACTTCATTCCTTTCTCTGTCAACTAATATTTAATTGTTTTAATTGCATAGCTGGTTTTCATATGATGTTCTTTGTGTAATGAAATGAGTTCTTAAATGAGCTCTGTACAGGTGGTTGTTTAAAAATACTACATAGGTATTGACACCAAATTATTCTCAGAGGAGATGGACAAACACGAGGCAGATTATTTCTTCTGATAAGAGTCGGTCCTGTACTGTGTTACTTGCTGAGAGACATGGTATTGTTTTATTGAAATATTTTGACAATTGTGTTTCAATTTTCTTATATTGTGAAAATAATTGTTTTTCATTGATGTTGTCACTTTTTATCTTCTTAAGAGGATCATTTGCTACCTATGGATGTATGATCGTATTATATAGCAAGTTGTGTTACATAGGAGGATGTTGGTCTTAGTCAAATGTCTAAATTTTGGATGTTCTAAAATTTTGTACTTCAATTTGTTTAAAGTTGCAATTGTTGCGGTGGTTCTAATGTGTGTATTACAGTATAATTTCTATATAGAATGCAAAATATTCCTGAAGTTGTTTTACATAATTCCAGTAACTGTCTCTGTTTTAGGCTTTTTGAGTAAATAGATAAACCATAGTAACAGTTCATACAAATCTCGTTGAGTATATTAATGAAAGAAAATTTGCACTTTTGAGAACTGGAGACTCTAACAACTATTCAGATTTTAAACAAAGGATTCTTGGTTTGAACTAACTTATTGCCTTATAAATTTTCGTGCAAAGGGATATTACCACATATAGCTTTGAATCTCTTTGTGGACAAGCTATGATTGCTTACGTGCAGTGGAAGGGATTCCGAGAAGTGGCTCTTCATTTTGTCAAAGATGAGAAGACACGTTTCAACTTCAAAGTGGAGAGTGGAAATATTCAAATTGTTGTTGCTTCTACAAAGGAGATAGATGATAAGGACCACTGGTATAGGCTTGGATTTGGAGCCCTTCGGCAAGGGAATGCTGGCATTGTTGAGTATGCTTACCAGAGAACAAATATTTTTGACAGGATTTCATTTTTGTATCTTATTACAAGCAATATGGATAAATTGTCAAAGATGTTGAGGATTATAGAGATAAAAAATGATGTCATGGATTAGTTTCACAATGCCTTATATATATGTGATATTCAAGAACGCATCAAAATACTGGAAGAATCTAGGCATTTTCCACTTGCATATGTGACTGCAACAGTTCATGGGATTACAGAGGTTGTTGATAGGCTTGCAGCTGAGTTAGGTGACAATCTTCCCACTCTACAACCTGGAAAGAAATCATCACTTCTCATGCCGCCTCCACCAAATTTACGCAATGGTGACTAGCCATTGTTGAGGGTTACTAAAGGTATTTTTGAGGGTGGGTTGGATAATGTTGGGGGTGCAGTCCATGAGGAAGAGGATGAAGGAGTTGAAGCCAATTGGGGTGAAGACCTTGACATTGCTGAAGTTGAAGGACAAAATGGTAAGGTTATGGTGGTGGATGATACAGAAGTGAGAGGAGAGGATGGGATCTAGAATATTTGGAGTTACCAGGAAATGTCACTGCGACTAATATTGCAGGTACAACTCATACAGTGTCATTTGTTACCCCATCACCAAGTATGCCAGTAAGCCAAATATGGATACATAAATATTCTCTTGTAGGTGAGCATGCATCTGCTGGTAACTTTGATACAGTTATGCGCCTCTTAAGTCGACAACTTGGTAATAAGAATTTCACTCCATTAAAACCCTTATTTTTGGATCTTTACACGGGAAGCCATACATACCTTCCAACATTTGTTTCTACACCATTGGTCTCCTTAGCAATAGAGAGAGGTTGGACTGAGACTGCTAGTCCAAATGTCAGAGGTCCACCAAATTTGGTATTTAGGTTTTCTTTATTAGATGAGAAACTTAGACTAGTTTACAGAGACACAACAGATGGGAAGTTTAGTGAAGCATTGAGGCTATTTCTTACCATCTTGCACACAATTCCAGTCATTGTTGTAGATTCAAGAGGAGAGGATTCTTAGGTGAAGGAATTGATTGGAATTGCTAAAGAATATGTTATGGGTCTTTGAATGGAGATCAAGAGAAATGAAGTTAAGGATGATGTTGTTCGGCAGCAAGATCTTGCAGCCTATTTTACTCATTTCAACCATCAAAAAGTCCATTTGAGGTTGGATTTGCTGAATGCTATGGGTATTTGTTACAAGGGACTGAACTTCAATACAACTGCTAACTTTGTTCGGCGGCTGCTGGAGAGTGAACCCCCTGTAAACCATGCAACAAAGGCCTGACAAGTTCTACAGGCATTTGAGAGGCAGTTGCAGGATGCCAATAAACTGAATTATGACTTCAGAAATCCTTTTGTTGTTTGTGGAGCAACTTTCACACCCATTTACCGTGATCAAAAGGATGTGTCCTTTCCATATTATATAACGTTCTTTGTTCCAAGCATACAAGGGAATCTCTGCACTATATGTGAGCTTGCAGTTGTGGGTTCTGATGCTTCTGGGTTACTTTGTTCAACTACTCAGATAAGGTGATGTCAGCATTGGACACATGCTGACTATGCATTTTTCTTTCAATAAGTTTCATTGCCTTCATATAGGTTAAGACTGATGCTGTACAATGCCTTTGAGAACCATGTTGAGAAATATGCCAGGAGATTTTGTAATAAGTCTTGGAAAAACTTCATGGCATTGGAAGACATGGTTTATTGAGACTAAAATGAGGGTAGAAGTAATTTTCCTTGTTTTTTCATTGTCTACTATTTGAAATTTAAGTCTTTTTTTCCTTCCCTTTCCCAATATTGGACAATAAGTGCAAGTCATTTAGCTTATGTCTGGTGGAGAATTTCTGATAGACACCGAGGTGTTTATCTTGTCTTTATCATGCAGGTTTTCTAGTGGACTGTCGAGTATAAACAAGCATTAGGATTTTATTAGACAACATGAGGATGTTACATTTAAGTATTCAGATTAAATTGAACTGCTTGAGTGCTGTTTGCAATTGTAGATAACTTCATTCCTTTCTCTGTCAACTAATATTTAATTGTTTTAATTGCATAGCTGGTTTTCATATGATGTTCTTTGTGTAATGAAATGAGTTCTTAAATGAGCTTTGTACTGGTGGTTGTTTAAAAAGATTGCATAGCTATTGACACCAAATTATTCTCGGAGGAGAGAGACAAACACGAGGCAAATTATTTCTTCTGATAAGAGTCGGTCATGTACTGTGTTACTTGTTGAGAGACATGGTATTGTTTTATTGAAATATTTTGACAATTGTGTTTCAATTTTCTTATATTGTGAAAATAATTGTTTTTCATTGATGTTGTCACGTTTTATCTTCTTAAGAGGAGGATTTTCTCCCTATGCATGTGTGATTGTATTATATAGCAAGTTGTGTTACATAGGAGGATGTTGGTCTTAGTCAAATGTCTAAACTTTGGATGTTCTAAAATTTTGTACTTCAATTTGTTTAAAGTTGCAATTGTTGCGGTGGTTCTAATGTGTGCATTACAGTATAATTTCTATATAAAATGAAAAATATTCCTAAAGTTGTTTTACATGATTCCAGTAACTGGCTCTATTTTTGGATTTTTGAGTAAATAGATAAATCATAGTAACAGTCCATACAAATCTCGTTGAGTATATTAATGAAAGAAAATTTGCACTTTTGAGAACTGGATACTCAAACAACTATTCAAATTTTAAACAAAGGATTCTTGGTTTGAACTAACTTATTTCCTTACAAAGTTTCATGCAAAGGGATATTACCACATATAGCTTTAAATCTCTTTGTGGACAAGCTATGATTGCTTACGTGCAGCAGAAGGGATTCCGAGAAGTGGCTCTTCATTTTGTCAAAGATGAGAAGACACGTTTCAACTTAGCAGTGGAGAGTGGAAATATTCAAATTGTTGTTGCTTATACAAAGGAGATAGATGATAAGGAAAACTAGTATAGGCTTGCATTTGAAGCCCTTCAGTAAGGGAATGCTGGCATTGTTGAGTATTCTTACCAGAGAACAAAGAATTTTGAAAGGCTTTCATTCTTTTATCTTATTACAAGCAATATGGATAAATTATCAAAGATGTTGAGGATTGCAGAGATAAAAAATGATGTCATGGATTAGTTTCACAATGCCTTATATATAGGTGATATTCAAGAACGCATCAAAATACTGGAAGAATCTAGGAATTTTCCAATTGCATATGTGACTGCAGCAGTTCATGGGATTACAGAGGTTGCCAATAGGCTTGCAGCTGAGTTGGGTGAAAATCTTCCCACTCTGCAACCTAGAAAGAAATCATCACTTCTCATGCCACCTCCACCAAATTTACGTAATGGTGACTAGCCATTGTTGAGGGTCACTAAAGGTATTTTTGAGGGTGGGTTTGATAATGTTCGAGGTGCAGTCCATGAGGAAGAGGATGAAGGAGTTGAATCCAATTAGGGTGAATACCTTGACATTGCTGAAGTTGAAGGACAAAATGGTGAGGTTGTGGTGGTGGATGATACAGAAGTGAGAGGAGAGGATGATGATGAAGGAGGATGGGATCTAGAAGATTTGGAGTTACCAACAAATGTCACTATGACAAATATTGCAGGTACAACTCATACAGTGTCATTTGTTACCCCATCACCAAGTATGCCAGTAAGCCAAATCTGGATACAAAAATATTCTCTTACAGGTGAGTATGCAGCTGCTGGTAACTTGGATACAGTTATGCGCCTCTTAAGTCGACAACTTGGGATTAAGAATTTCACTCCATTAAAACCCTTATTTTTGGATCTTTACACAGGAAGCCATACATACCTTCCAGCATTTGTTTCTGCACTGGTGGTATCCTTAGCAATAGAGAGAGGATCGACTGAGACTGCTAGTACAAATGTTAGAGGTCCACCAGGTTTGGTATTTAGGTTTTCTTTATTAGATGAGAAACTTAGACTAGTTTACAAAGCCACAACAAATGGGAATTTTAGTGAAGCATTGAGGCTATTTCTTACCATCTTGCACACAATTCCAGTCATTGTTGTAGATTCAAGAAGAGAGGTTGATGAGGTGAAGGAACTGATTGGAATTGCTAAAAAATATGTTATGGGTCTTCGAATGGAGGTTAAGAGAAATGAAGTTAAGGATGATGTTGTTCGGCAATGAGAGCTTGCAGCCTATTTTACTCATTACAACCTTCAAAAATTTCATTTGAGGTTGTCTTTGCTGAATGCCATGGGTGTTTGCTACGACAGAGGGAACATCAATACAACTGCTAATTTTGTTCGATAGCTGCTAGAGAGTGAACCCCCTGCAAACCATGCAATAAAGGCCCGACAAGTTCTGTAGACATGTGAGAGGCAGTTGCAGGATGCCGATAAACTGAATTATGACTTCAAAAATACTTTTGTTGTTTGTGGAGAAACTTTCACACCCATATACCGTGGTCAGAAGGATGTGTCCTGTCGATACTGTACAGCACGCTTTGTTCCAAGCATACAAGGGAATCTCTGTACTATATGTGAGCTTGCAGTTGTGGGTTCTGATGCTTCTGGGTTACTTTGTTCAACTACTTAGATAAGGTGATGTCAGCATTGGACACATGCTAACTATACATTTTTCTTTCAAGAAGTTTCATTGCTTGCACATAGGTCTAGACTGATGTTGTACAGTTCCTTTAAGAACCATGTTGAGAAATATGCCAGGAGAGTTTGTAACAAGTCTTGGAAAAACTTCAGGGCCTTCTTAAGAGATTAGAAGACACGGTTTATTGAGATTGAAATGAGGGTAGAAGTAATTTTCCCTTTTTTTTCAGTGTTTACTATTTGAAATTTAAGTCTGTTTTTTTTCTTCCCTTTCCCAATATTGGGCAATAAGTGCAAGTCATTTAGCTTATGTCTGGTGGAGAATTTATAATAGACACTAGGGTGTTTATCTTGTCTTTATTATGCAGGTTTTCCATTGGATTGTCGAGTATAAACAAGCATTAGGCTTTTATTAGACAACCTGAGGAAGTTACATTTAAGTATTCACATTAAATTGAACGACTTGAGTGTGTTTTGCAATTGTAGATAACTTCATTCTTGTCTCTGTCAACTAATATTTAACTGTCTTAATTGCATAGTTGGTTTTCATATGATGTTCTGTGTGTAATGAAATGAGTTCTTAAATGATATTTCTAATGGTGGTTGTTTAAAATGACTGCATAGGTATTGACACAAAATTATTCTCGACGGAGAGAGACAAAAACGAGGAAGATTATTTCTTCTAATAAGAGTCAGTCTTGTACTGTGCTACTTGTTGAGAGACATGGTATTATTTTATTAAAATATTTAGACAATTGTGTTTCAATTTTCTTATATTGTGAAAATAATTGTTTTTCATTGATGTTGTCATGTTTTATCTTCTTAAGAGGAGCATTTTCTACCTATGCATGTGTGATCATATTATATAGAAAGTTGTGTTACATAGGAGAATGTTGGTCTTATTCAAATGTCTAAATTTTGGATGTTCTAAAATTGTGTACTTCAATTTGTTTAAAGTTGCAACTGTTGCGGTGTTGCTAATGTGTGTATTACAATATAATTTCTATATAAACACAACATATTCATGAATTTGTTTTACATGATTCCAGTAACTCGCTCTATTTTTGGATTTTTGAGTAAATAGAGAAAGCAGAGTAATAGTTCATACAAATCTCGTTGAGTATATTAATGAAAGAAAATTTGTAGTTTTGAGAACTAGAGACTCTAACAACTATTCGGATTTTAAACAAAGCATGCTTCGTTTGAACTAACTTATTGCCTTACAAAGTTTCATACAAAGGTATATTACCACATATAGCTTTGAATCTCTTTGTGGACAAGCTATGATTGCTTACCTGCAGCAGAAGGGATTCCCAAAAGTGGATCTTCATTTTGTCAAAGATGAGAAGACACGTTTCAACTTAGCAGTGGAGAGTGGAAATATTCAAATTGTTGTTGCTTCTGCAAAGGAGATAGATGATCAGGATCACTGGTATAGGCTTGGAATTGAATCCCTTCGGCAAGGGAATGCTGGCATTGTTGAATGTGCTGACTAGAGAACAAAGAATTTTGAAAGGCTTTCATTTTTGTTTCTTATTACAGGAAATATGGATAAATTGTCAAAGAAGATAAGGATTGCAGAGATAAAAAATGTTGTCGCGGATCAGTTTCACAATGCCTTATAGATAGGTGATATTCAAGAACGCATCAAAATACTGGAAGAATCTGAGCATTTTCCACTTGCATATGTGACTGCAGCAGTTCATGGTATTACATAGGTTGTTGATAGGCTTGTAGTTGAGTTGGGTGACAATCTTCCCACTCTGTCACCTGGAAATAAATCATCACTTCTCATGCTACCTCCACCAATTTTATGTAATGGTGACTGGACATTGTTGAGGGCTACTAAAGGCATTTTTGAGGGTGGGTTGGATAATGTTGGGGGTGCAGTCCATGAGGAAGAGGATGAAGGAGATGAAGCCAATTGGGGTCAAGACGTTGACATTGCTGAAGTTGAAGGAAAAAATGGTGAGGTTGTGGTGGTAGATGATACAGAAGTGAGAGGAGAGGATGATGATGAAGGAGGATGCGATCTAGAAGATTTGGAGTTACCAGCAGATGTCACTACAGAAAATTTTGCAGGTACAACTCATACAGTGTCATTTGTTACCCCATCACCAGGTATGCCAGAAAGCCAAATCTGGATACAGAAATCTTCTCTTACGGGTGAGCATGCAGCTGTTGGTAACTTTGATACAGCTATGCACCTCTTAAGTCGACAACTTCGTATTAAGAATTTCACTCCATTAAAACCCTTATTTTTGGATCTTTACACGGGTAGCCATACATACCTTCCAGCATCTGTTTCTGTACTGTTGGTCTCCTTAGCAATAGAGAGAGGTTGGACTGATACTGTTAGTCCAAATGTCATAGGTCCACCAACTTTGGTATTTAGGTTTTCTTTATTAGATGAGAAACTTAGACTAGTTTACAGAGCCACAACAGATGGGAAGTTTAGTGAAGCATTGAGGCTACTTCTTACCATCTTGCAAACATTTCCAGTCATTGTTATAGATTCAATAAGAGAGGTTGATGAGGTGAAGGAATTGATTGGAATTGCTAAAGAATATGTTATGGGTCTTCGAATCGAGATCAAGAGAAATGAAGTTAAGGATGATGTTGTTGTTGATGTAATTGTAACTTCAGAATGTATTCACTTGTATTTCTTATGTATTATACCCCGATGTTTATTTCGGGATATGTTTGTAATGTAATTGAGTCATGTCATGCCCCGATGTTCCGATCAGGAGTTTCTATAATGTGAACAAGTCATGTCAAGTCATTGTGGGTAACCCTCCTATTTGTCAAGGGTTAAAGTCCCCGCAGTTGTGGGGCCCTAGGGTTATTAGAATATCCTAGAGAAGTTGACCCTAGGTGAGTCATTGTAAGTCAGGGCAATAGTCCCCACCATTTTGTTAAGGATAACCCTCCTTGTTGGTCGGAGGAGGCAAAGTCCCCACAAGTTGTGGGGCACTAGTGTTATTAAATACTCCTAGAGATGTCGGCTCTAGTAAGTAATTGTTAAGTGAGGTTGACATGTTGGAGTGGGATTCAAGTGAACGAAAGAATATAAATAGAGAGTGAACCTCTCTATTTATCACACACACACTCACTCATTGGGGTGCATGAGTAAGAGAGGAGAATCTCTCTCAGTGAGAGAGAGAGAACAAGCTGTGGACTAGATAATCTTTTCTGTTTTCAGGTTTTACTGCTGCCATTGGTGCTCATTCTATATCTGAAGAAGTTGTGGGGTTTTCTCCTTTATGTTTTCCCCAAGGAAAATTCTTTGTCTCTCTTGTCTCTTGTGTTTTATTGTTGTGCATGTTATTCTCTCAGATAAGATCCTAAGATCATAATGCTACTTTGAATGATAAAAATGTAACATGGTATCATAGCTAACCTGAGAAGAAGACATTGTGCAGTTGCAGAAGCTAGGGCTTCTTAATTTTTGGGTCTCTCTCCACAATCCATTAGCAAAAGTATGTTAGGTTGACTCTCCATTGAACGGCGCATCTTTCTGTCGAAGCAGAATTCGATTCCAAGCATTTTTAGTTTTTGGTACGAGAAATTAGGGCTTCTTACAAAAGAGGAATTTTTGAGTGATCCCGGCATTGGATTTCTCTTCTCATAAAAATCGAATTTTAGAGACCTGGATCAATATTTTTTGTTGGGTGAAACTCTGGGAAAGTCAAACCCTAGTTTGACCCCAAGCTGGAAAAACCCTAAATACTAAAACTGATACATTTTGGTACATTCACTATATCTCAAGATTGTAGAAGGCTCATGAGCTGAAACTTTCATGGGACGAAGATAAAATCCTGATTAACACAGTGTACAAAATTCATCCTCATATTCGCTATATACCGGGAGATATGATCCCTCCAAGCTAAGGTTCTATCCTCTTCCAGGATTCATCCCAAAACAGGACACCTAGGGATAATTCCCATATCTCAAGCTACAAAGGTCCAAATGAAATTTCTAAAGATGTTACAGAAATTACATGGACTGTACCTTTTGTGGTCTGAGTTTCCAACCCATAAGATGAAACAGTGACACGTGGAAGTCTGTATAACTTCACTGTGATGAACAGTCCTACAATAGGTCACCTTGGGAAAATGATCATAAGTCCCAATTGGTGAAACCAATTCTGATGAAAACTCTATTGTTGGAACAGGGACATGCGAGGCTACCTTAGTGCAAAGTTTTAGACATAGAGGAGTAGTAATTTCGGATATATCGCAGGAACAGTATCAGGAATTTCTGGAGAAGAAATTGGTAAACTAGGGCTTCCTGTTCCGGGAGCTTCCCTCCACTGTTTTAAGAAAATGAGTACATTGGACAGCTCACCTTGAAGAGATCTATCTTTCTATCCAATCAGATCTGAAAGATTCCAAGTTTTGAAAATTAGGGTTTCTCTAACAAACCCTAGATCAGTCAACTCCGAAACCAAGACGAACACCTCAAATCAGTAAGATCTAATCTTTTGCTATTTTCATTTGAGGTTCTCATTTCGAAGTGATATATCACATCAGCTTGATGATAAGATTGGTGAAGTTGAGAACTTCCAAGCATCGAAGTATATGATCTCTCTGAAGAAAATGAATTGGACACCCACATGAGTGCAAAGGTTCCAATTCTAGAGGGAGATGAGGCTCAAATCCTTACACAAGAAGAACTTGGTCAAGGCAAAGAAGATCATTGTTGATTCAATCACAAATCAACTTGTACCACAAGTGCCTTCCCTAAAGACATCTAAGATGTTTGATTCATTGACCAAGCTATTTGAAGGGAAGAACATAAATCGGAATATGACCTTAAGAAACTAGTTGAAGAATGTGAAGATCCAGAATTGAGAGACCATACAGTCATACTTTACGAGGGTCTCTCAAATCAAAGAACAACTTGAAGCAGTAGAAGAAGAAGTGGAGAATGTATAAGTGGTGATAGCCACCTTGAATGGTCTCCCAAGATCATGGGATTCATTCATTCGAGGAATGTGTGCCAGAAGGAAGTGATTACTTTCAGCAAAATCTGGGAAGAGGAAGAAGCTTGACTCATAATAAGAGAAGAGAAGATGGGAGCAACTGAAGATGAAGTTCTCACCATCAAAAGAAGATCCTTCAAGCGATGAGGAATACGAAGGACTCAACTCTTGAAGATTAGCATTTGGATAAGAAACGATGCTATTATGAATGAAGAAGATGATGAAGCTGAAGGCTCAAGAAGGAGTCTACCCACGAAACAAATAAAGATAAGTATTC
>LPNX010979489.1:176760-192315 GCA_001517045.1 Pseudotsuga menziesii | reverse complement strand
ATATATTTGGTTGTCGGTTTTATTTACAAGTGTTCTTTACATGTTTGTTGTATATTTTATGAAATGTGTGTGAGATGCCAATCCAAAATATAATTAGCATATGCATCAGCCAATGAATTTTGAGTACGTGGAATATGATTAAAAGTAATAACTTCAAAATGTGTTTCCAGTAAACGAATTTGCATAAACTGATGTAATAAGGTAGAATTTCGTACCTGATAAGCTCTATTGAGCTGGGAAACTACCAACTAAGAATCCAAATGGACCTCAAGCTGGGTGATGCCATGTGACAAAGCATCCCATAGGAGCTCAATAACTTCCCTATACTCAGCAACATTATTAGAAGCAGGACCAAGACAAGCGCCACCTGCGGCAACAAGCTGTCTTATGGGAGAATAGATAACCCATGCTGCCGAAGATAGGTTACAAGTGTGACGACTGGTGCCATCAGCGAAACCTACATACATTTCGGAAGACATCTGCAACAACCAGCAGATAATATAAAAAACAAAATTGACAACCTATTGTACATAAAATATATACAATAAAAATACAAGAAAAGTGCTAAGCCTAAGCATAGTACTTCTTCAGGTAGAGCCCATTTCTAGGATCAGGCAACTTATTCCCATCATAATCCACTAATTCATATGCGCCTTTACTCAATACTTTTGACACGACATAGGGTCCTAACCACATAGCCTTGAATTTTCATGCCCCCTGAGGTTCTTTATCTTGGTCCCAAAGCAAGACAAGTTCTCCTTCAGAGAAAACCCTAGGTTTGACCGTTTTATCATATTGAGATTTAACCCTATTCTTATGAGCCTGATTGGCAGTCAACGCATCTCTACGTTGCTCATCAAGGTGTTCTAGATGTACTAGATGTTCTTCAAGCTCAGTCGTATCAGGTAACACATGAATGGCTATCTTCAAGGACGGGATTTCGCATTCAATCGGAGTAACTGCTTCCACCCCGTGAATGAGTTGGAAAGGTGAATAACCTGTGGCAGTCTTAACGTTAGTTCTGTAAGCCCAAAGAGAAGGATATAACATGATGTGCCAATTAGAGCGGGCTGCATCAATTGTCCGTTTAAGGATAGTTTTCAAAGTTTTGTTTACAGCCTCAACCTGACCATTTGCTTGCGGATAGTATGGATAAGAGTGTTCTTGTCTAAATCCGAGCATTGTAGTCAGTTCCATCATCATGTTATTTTGAAAATGACTGCCATGGTCAGTGACAATCACTTTGGGAATACCAAACCTTGCAATAATTTGATTGAAAACAAAGAAAGCTGCAGTTTCCCCGTTATCTTTGAAAGTAGGCATTGCCTCTGCCCATTTCGTAAAATAGTCGACAACGACAATGATGTATTTATGCCCCCCAGCCGACACTGGGTTGCACGTCACATAATCAATCCCCCATTTCATGAAGGGTCCTACCGAGACAACAGGAAATAATGGAGCAGGATGCGACCGCATTTTTCTGGTGTAGAGCTGACATGGATGACAGCGCTTCACGGCTTCCACACAATCTTTAAAGATCGTGGGCTAGAAATAACCAGCACGCAATATCTTCTGGGCTGTTGCTAACCCAGATAAATGACCCCACATGCTCTGCTATGGGAATCATTTAGGACAATCTCCTCTTCCTCATGAGTAAGGCAGCGACACAAAACGGAATCTACCCCTCGTCTATATAATGTATCTCCTATAATGAGGTAGTTCTTGGCATGAAGGCGTAACTTACGTCGTTCCTCCCTAGAGTAAGCGGTAGGATACTTCAAAGTCTGGAGATATATAAGAATATCCCTGTACCAAGGATCAGAGGTGGATATAAGAAAGATGTGCTCATCTGGGAATGAGTCATCCTCGACCACTACATTCTCTTCCGTAGGAAATTATGCTATTAGCTCAGCAAAAACTAAGGACTTTTTTTGACTTAGCGAATTGGAAATCCAAGTCAAACTCTTGGAGAATGACTATCCATTTGTTGAATTTTCCCCCAACAATTTGTCGAGATAAAACATATTGGAACGGATTCACATCCGCCACTACTGTGGTGGTCCTTAGTAAAATGTAGTGGTGCAACCTCTGTATAGCATAAACAGCTGCTAAGGCTAACTTCTCTACGTGGGAGTATCTAAGCTCAGGTCCGGCCAAAGCACGGCTAAGATAATAAACGACATGCTCAATGAGCTTATCGTCCTCCTGAACTAGCACTACCCCAATGGTCGACTCCGACACAGCCAGATATAATATGAAATCCCTAGAATAATCTGGTGGACATAATAAAGGAGCCGACAGCAAAGCTTTTTTCAATGCCTCGAACGCAAGTTGTGCGGTTTCATCCCATACAAATGGGGTGTCCTACTTGAGCAAGCGCATGAAACCTTTAGTGATCTTGGCATAATTAACGATAAAACGTCGAAGAAAGTTGGACTTTCCTTGCAGGCTTTGAAGTTGCCTGAGAGAACGAGGAGGAGGCAGATTTAAAATGGCCTCAACTTTCAATGGATCCACCTGGATGCCTCTACTAGATATGATGAATCCGAGTAATCTACCTGACTCGACACAGAAAACACACTTGTGGGGATTCAAGTGAATTTTATAGTATCTGCATCTTTCAAAGATTAACCTCAAATGATCTGGATGTTGGACCCTCTTGCGAGAATGTGCAGGAAGATCATCAAGGTATGGTTCGACAATGGATTTTATGTCATGAAAGGCAAAGTTCATGGCTCGTTGAAAGGTAGCCCCAGCATTTTTCAATCCAAAGGGAATTTTTCTATACGCGAATGTACCCCAAGGGAAAATGAAAGCAATTTTATGTTGGTCTTTCGATTTGATTTGGATTTGATTGTAGCCGGAGAAACCATCCATAAACGAGAACACCTCACTCCCTGCACATGCATCTATGATCTGGTCAATGAATGGTGTGGGGTAATTTTCCTTAGGACAGGCTTTATTGAGGTCTCTAAAGTCTGTACAAACGCGAATAGTCCCTTGATTTTTATCAATAGGAACAGGGTTGGATACCCATTCAGTCAAAGCTATGGGATATATAAAACCAGCTTTCAACAACTTTTCAACTTCTGCCTTCACAGTCGCTGCTTTACGCGGGTTCACGGGTCTTAATTTCTGTCGGACCGGCTTGGCATCAGGATAGGTTCGGATTTCATGTTGGACAATAGATGGATCAATGCATGGCATCTCCTCATATGACTAGGCAAAGATATCGCGGAATTCCTTGAAAAGGGCAATGTAGATGGCAATCTCCTCCGGAGAGCAGTTTGCACCTATATAGATGTTTTCCATGACATCTGGATTCACAGAGATATTGATCGGTATAGTGGCGGAAATGTTTTCCATATTCCCCTCAGCAAACACCCCTTCCCTAGGCAAAGGGTTTATAGGTACCTCAATATCATCTGACAGTCTCACTTTAAACTCTTGGTTTTCTATCTTGCTTAGATATGGAAGGAAATAGGATCGATGATGAAGATCCTCACAAATCTTATCACGCCCACTCATAGCTTCCAGAATAGCTTCATCAAAAGGTAAAATGGTATCTAAGAAATATAAGGAATGTGAAGAGTTTTCTGCCCATGCGGGCAAATAGACTTCTTCCAGATCATCTGAGACTGATAGAGGATCTGGAATGGGATCAGCAGCAGCTTCAGTGATGGATTGATAAGCTACCTCTACTGCTGATAAAGGCACTTCTGGTTCATGGGGAGTTGGGAGGACCCAAGGATCAGTCCTATTGACAACCGTAGCAATGGACTTCCCCACAGTAGTAGAACCAATGCAATTCACCGGGGATGGAAGGTCAAATGTGCCCATCAATGATGCGTACATTCCAGCTCCCAAGCTCTGTGCAGCAGGTTTGGCCTGATCAACCAATGGCACAGTGGATTCCTTAGACTCTAAACAGCCTTTTCGGATAAAATCAAGTTGGTCAACAGTAACCAACTTGCCCTCATGTGGAAAAACCACGACACGAAGAACAGTCGATGCAACAGCAGACATTGCATAAGTCCAATTCCTTCCCAGAAGCAAATTGTAGTCCAAAGGAGCATCAATCACTTCAACTTCAACAGACACTGCTTTGCCTGCTAACTTAATCTCAAAAGCTGGCAGGATACCATGAGGACGGAAGGGTCTTCCATCGAAAGCAGTAAGTAAAGTGTTTGATGGGACCATCTCTGGGGATCCAAGAGCTTCCTAGCAGGCCAGGGACATAGCACATGTAGAGGCTCCCTCATCAACAACTGCCCTTCCAATGGTCTTAACACCATGGACGACATCTATTGATAGGGCTACATGGTAAGGCAGGCGAATTTTGACATCAAACAGATTGAATTTCTCCATGAGACTCGAAGAATCCATGCTACCTAAAGCTGCTAAGAGAGCATCCCGCTGGGCAGGACAACTCTGTAACACCTCTAAAGCTGACATTGCACACGGGGTTTGAGCTAAATCTTCAACCACTGAGTAGTTTGAAGCAGCCTTAGCATTGGGGTTATGCAAGGCCTTCTTGAAAACACCTTTCGGTATCTTCGGCATAGTTTCAGCAGGTTTCTCTATTGTGAGAGGGTTGGAAGTTTCAACTACAGCTTTACCCTTCTCAGAAGTCTCAGTTTCATAGTTTTTGTTCCTGGTTTGCAACAAAGTCAAAGATCGAACCATGTTGATATAAATAGGGTCAGGGGCAGTTTGAGTGCCCCCTGCTACATTAGAAGCTGAAGCAGAGTTCTGTCCTTGGGGAAAAGGATCCTTCAGGACAGCCGGTTGTTGAGCTTTGAGCAACTTCTAGGATTGATCCATAAGGGAACAAAGGTGAGTAAGGTGATCCTCTTGGCACAACTTACAAGGGAACTTAACCTTCTTATTTTCTTTTTTTCCCCCATCAGCATTGTTCGCGGGCTTTGGCTTGTTTTGGTTTCCCTCTCCTTTCTTACCTTTCTTTTTCTTCCCGTCAGGCTACTGATTGCCCTTCTGAGAGGTTTGAGCAAAGACACTTGCATTCTGGGGAGAGGGGGAATCCTTTGCTTCCTCCGCCGTAGACTGTTTTACAGACAACTGGTGAAGTTGCTTAGTTAAATACTCTATGGTGGGAGAGTTGACAGACCCAACCACACCATCGGCATGGGGTCTAGGCTTAGGCTTCTCCACTTCGTGCGAAGGCCTCGGTGCCTCAGGGATGATCTCATACAAGATCCCAGACTGTGAATAAATCAAATCTAACTGCTGGGCCCTGAGTATGGCTTCTTCTTCGTTCGTTACTCCTGATGTGGAAACATCCTTAGATATGTATGGCAACAGATATTTAAGGAACCATTCTAATAGAAACTCAGGAGGAATGGTGGCTTTGCTAAGGCTCTTTCGCCTCCTCCACTCTTGGATATGATCCAAGATGTGGGTAGCCTTGTTTTGTCTAAAAGTAGACAACAAATCCGTTCCGAAATCGTATCGAACCGGAAGCTGAAAATGGCGAAGGAAAGCACTAGCCAAATCCCAGAAACTGCTAAAGGCAGCAGAACGCAATTCAATATACCATTTTGCAGCCATACCTGTCAAGGTCCTCTGGAATAGCCTCAATCTAATTGAGTCCTCATTCAACGAATTGGAAGAACACCATAAGTGAAAAGTGGTGGCATGTGCCTTAAGATCTTCACCAGCTTTACCTTCGAACTTAGGGATGTCCGATGGCA
The DNA here is from genome assembly GCA_001517045.1 of Pseudotsuga menziesii. Classification (NCBI taxonomy): domain Eukaryota; kingdom Viridiplantae; phylum Streptophyta; class Pinopsida; order Pinales; family Pinaceae; genus Pseudotsuga; species Pseudotsuga menziesii. Next base: position 186,604 of record LPNX010979489.1, on the reverse strand, counting down.
ATTTGGTGGGAACAGGTGGCCACAAGGGGTCATGCCTCACCGGGTCATTCATCAATTTTGACAAGTTTGGCAAGTTTAAAGTTGCCAAGAAAGGAATTTTGGGCCTAACCGGGGTAGTAAATGTGCCAACTTGGGGATTTGAGGGACCTTCCCCCGAATGCCCATGGGTAAAAGTGGGGTTTCCCCCAGCCATCGGTTGTGAAGTGGGAAGGTTGCTTTGAAATGGATTCCATCTATAAGCCAATGGATTTTGTGTGGGAGGTGCAGTGTAAGTGGTTCGGGTCGTCCCCATAGAAGCAGGGGTCTGAAAGACTAGAGCAGGTATCCCTCCGTTAAACAACGAAAAGGGAGAGTTTGTGTATGGAACCAAAATAGGGGTTTGGAAGCTCTGCCCATAAGAGGTTTTGCTCCCAAACTGCACTCCTACATATGAAGGAGATGGACCTACGTATGGACTGGATGGGGGAATGTGCCCCCCATTCCAAGGAAAACCTTGGACATATGCCGAGGATCCTATCGGACCACTCTGGGTAGTGTAAGGGAAGGAAGAAGGAATGGTAGGTATGCTAGGGATCCCAGCAACCGTGCTACCAGAAGTACCTCCTAGGTTTGAGTGAACCGGTGGTTGAACCACCCGGCTCGCTGGAGTCAAAGGTGTAGAAGGAAAACTAGATCTAGGGGCACTTACCGGGGGAGGTAGCACCCCTTCAACCGGAAGGGTTGAGGTAAACACAAAAGAACTTTCTTCTGCAGAAGACATGACTCTACCCACAGGGACACCTAGCACTGGTGAATCAAATGGTCTAACCTGCACGATCATAGGATCGTTCAAATCAGTCAAGGGGGAGTTAAAATTTCTTGCAAACTCATAAGTCTGCAATTCTTCTATCTCGACTGTATCAAGATTAAAGTGGTTAGCAATGAGTTCTGGTTCACCAAGAACCTCACTTATTCCTACAGGTTCAAATGAACCCTCTGTGTCTAATCTCCGCCTTTGACGTAAAGGTGGAGGCTCCAATACAGTGATAGGAGGAAGGTTTCTCAGCCTTCTTGACCTTCTAACAGGTTGGTCCTCCAGAATTAAAAATTTAACTAATCACACCCTAAGGCCAACTAAACACAGGAAAAACCACAGAGCATACACTAAAAATTCCTAAAGTCTCAAGCAATCAAACCAGGGTAAAAGATATACTTTCCCGAAGAAAGCTGATGAACGATTACTTGGCGTCCTTGAGGTGGTTCTTAGGCACAAGCGGAGGAATCACCCACCGCCCTCCTACACTTTCCACAAGGGGTACCTTCCAAGCCCGTTCAAGGTGAACCAGAAATAACCTTCCGGTTTACCTAGGTATGAACCCTAAAAGACAAGAGACTAAAGGCTACCTTGGCAATACCAGCTGTCTGGGGGGCCAGTCGTCAGTCGAACTCGTACGCATGGGTAGGGTAGCTGAGCCCGAAACTCTGTCTAGGACAGAATCCCCAGATGTGCAAAAGTCCCGGGTTACGTTTTGACAAGGATTCAGAGGGTTATCTCCTCTGTCCAAGCCTCCACGCGGCCTAGTGCTTAACTCCCGTTTGAGAGGAGCTTCCCAGATACAGTGATAGAGTCAAGGATTTCCCTAAAGAAAGGTCCACTACGTCTGAGTTTATAACTTGTGGGGAGTTTACACTCCCTAGCCCACAATTCTAGCCTAAGCTAGTAGGTGAAAGGCCCCTAGAAAACAAAACTTACTAATAAATTTTAATTTATGCGTTTATTTTAAAGGGATGTTCTTTACTCAAGAGGAAATGGAGTGGTATACTGTATGATGTTTTGACTCAAACAAGAAATAAATGAAAGCAAAGGTGTATTCAAAGCAAAATTGCCATTATAAAAACAAACTTCTTTTCAATTTTTGCAAATATGTATTGATGAATTGAAAGCAACGATGAAAGAAACTAAGCCTATATTTTTGTTTTTTTTGATATAATATTTTTAAATTGAAATAAACACTACTTATGCAAAAATCACAATTCAAAAGCTTTAACTATGTTTTCTTTTCACTTTTAAAAATGATCAAAATTCTACTATGCATCTACAATGCACTATGCTTGAGCAGACTTAACGCTTATAAACTGTATAAAAGTAGCAAACTGAAGCAAACAGATTGATAGAACCAACAGACAACCAATAGAGGAAGGCTAGGAACCTTAGCTTGGGTGCTAACAATGACAAAGAATCACTGCAGACTTACAAAGGCAAGTGACAACCAGCCACTGTCAGAAGACAGACTAGAAAAACAGAGCCCAAGACCCTGATCACTGATCTGGACTATGACACTTTAACCCACAACCCAAACAGGACAAAACATTTCAGTATGCAAGCAGTAAACAAACCAAGCAAAAAGACTCAAGAGCTTCCGAAAAAGCAAAGAAATGTGATCACCAACAGTATTCAGACCCACTACACAGCATTCTTAAAGAAAGACCACTCAGAAACAGGGACCAAACAAAGAAAAGAACAAGCAAAACTTATCTTAAAAATCCCCACTTCCAAGAGTATTCGCGACTGTCACTAAGAGCAACTCGCGAGTGACTCGCGACTGTCTAGTGTTACAACCCGCGAATGCAAACTAGTATTCGCAACTGTCTAGAAAGACAACCCACAAATGGGTATAAACTTTTTCTCAAAAAATCAAGAAAAAACCCTAGACTTTCAAATACTGAAGCAAATAAGAACCAGGATAAAAATCACAAATAGACTCACAAGCAAAACTGGTCAGGAGGACAGAAAACAACCTACAGCAATCCGAGCTCCCCAGCGGAGTCGCCAGTTCTGTTGTACAGGATTATACACCTAATAACCTAAGGTCTGGGGTTACCAACATACTCAATTACTTGCATACAATTGACTTCTAAAGTACAGAATAGGAAATAGGAGGGTTAGAAGGACTTACTTGTTAAACGAAGGTCAATCCTTGCTATCCTCTTCCTCTCTGTTCCCCTTCCAAAGTCTTCAGGATTGCTCTTCTTTCATTTGTCAAGAAACACTTTTCCAGATACAAGATGATTCATATATGTATAAGCAGGTTAGATAAATCACATATAATATGTTTAATCATAAACATTTATCAAACCAATACACATGAAACACATATGGAAGAAGTAATCTCTTTATTATCAATAATGGAAAGAGTTCAGATACAACCCAATGCCTGAGACAAGGACTCCTCTGCTACCAAAGGATTCTGATTTCCACTGCTCCAAAGACTTCTGTATAAACTCCACCAGCATAACTTTGCTCTCCAAGTGTAAGTAACCAACACCCTCCCCAAGGCCTGTATTTATATGGGTGAAATAAGGCAGTTCTCGAAGGTTGGGGAAGTTGTAGTAGTTAAGGGAATTAAGTTAAATGAGTTAACTAATCTCCCATTAGCACGAGTATTTTTATGTTTTAATGTTGAGACACATTCACGGGTCTGTAGTAGAGCAACCCGTGAATGATTCGCGACTATGTATAAGCGCAACCCGCGAATACATGGATTCGCGACTTGCTACAAAGGAGACTCGCGAGTGATGCGCAAGTTGTATATAAAGAGAGTCGCGAATACATCTCAACATGGCAAAAAATGGCAAAGTGACTAGCTAGATGGAGGAAGCATGTATTTCATGACAAGCCAAACTATAGTTTTTTGGGCAAACCTCTATCCATAATTGTCCTTTTGTGTGCCAACATGAGGGATGTTGGCACTCGGACGGAGAGGTGCCATTCGGGTGTATAACACCATGCAGGGGTTAACTTTATTACCTCTATATTACACAATCTCAAGTCCTCAAAATTCCTCACAAAATACTTTGAAAGAGTATTAGGTAGCACTATAGTGTCCAAAATGTGTCCACTTTCTAGTGAAAAATCAAATATTCACTAAGGCATGCTTTTTCTTGAGGATGTTCATGGAAAAAGTAATATCCCAACATGATACATTATATGCACATGAACCATATAAATTTAAAGTAGATATATCCTCTATGAACTCCTAATACTATACCTAGCTCTAAATCAAAGGAGAGAGCATTAATAAATTTGAAACTTCTCTTCCTATATGTTGATGACAAGCCATTGGATCAATGATCTGAAATGGATCAATATATAAATTTTCATCTATGTTGGTGCTTTCTGGATGGACATAATGGATGAATTAGATTGTAGGGACGATTTTAGGGGAAGGTCTCACTTTGCAAATTCAGGATCTAGAACCTTCATGGGATTGTTTGAGAGTTTAAACAATGTTTTTTGGGGTCAAAATTTCATTTCCTATGTAATTCCCCTTCATGATATTCACACTCCAAGACCTTTCAACCGATCCAAGAATTTCCTCTAATGGAATTTGTACAAGGAATTTATTCCTCTTGCAAGTTGACCTATAGAACTGACCACCATGGTACCAATTGGATTCCATGTCAAATCTCATTTCCCACACATGCAAAGCAAGTCATGTGTGGAATTTCAAGAAAAATATACAAGGTCCAAAACCCTAACCCTAATCGAGAGTTGAGGCATGCAAAAAACTGAAAACTAACCCTGGACAACCGTCGAGTTATGTTAAATATTGGGCCACACGGAAAATAACGATTTCCATTACTTTGATGTTATTGTATAGTTATATAGTTGAATAAACATCACAAGAGAAGATATTAGAGAAAAACAAAGGATATAGGGGATCCCGTAGCATCTTTTCTGGCTGAAAAGTCATAGGTAAATCCATACAAATTACCATTTTCTTTGTAATTTCATTATAGATAAAAGAGCAAGGGATAATCCTCATTGTTGGATAGATTTTCCCCATAGTGGGTTTTACGAAGGTATATCTTGTATTATTTGTGTGAATTGTGAATTTCTTTGCTATAGTTATTTTGCTTACAATTCCATTTTTTTAGCATTCAATGGAAACAAGCTAATAAAAGAACTAAGTTGTAAGATTCGTTGTGATGAACTGCTCCAATGGAATATCCATGACAATTACATATCATACTAGTATCATAGAAGTTTTATTTGATGTTTCGTGGTAAATTGCAGGATCTAGTGGCAGAATAAAGACAAAGTATTCAAACCCTAGCCATGGTGGCTGAGTTCGGTGAAGAAGCAACGAGGGACTATGAGTAGCGATTTTCGAAGCTAGAAATACAACTTGCCAATATATCACGCAAGGTGTAAATTATCATGGACAATCTGTATAGAAAGTTTGGACCTTTCGGTGATTTTGGAGGCTTTAACTTAGAGATCATATAAAAGGGTAAACTAGAAGATAAACATGATTCATAAAAATATTTGAGGAAATATATTGAGAAAGAGAAGCCAATATCCAATACCAATATTCCTTCCAAAACATTGTTTAAGATGGAAGTATCATAGAAGTTTTATTTGATGTTTTGTGGCAAATTGTAGGATCTAGTGGCAGAATAAAGAAAAAGTATTCAAACCCTAGCCATGGTGGATGAGTTCGCTAAAGAAGCAACGAGGGACCGTGAGTAGCGATTTACAAAGCTAGAAATAGAACTTGCCAATATATCACGCAAGATGTAAATTATCATGGAGGATCTGTATAGAAAGTTTGGACCTTTCAGTGATTTTGGAGGCTTTAACTCAAAGATCATATAAAAGGGTAAACTAGAAGATAAACATGATTCATAAAAAGAGTTGAGGAAAGATATTGAGAAAGATAAGCCAAGATCTAGTACCAATATTCCTTCCAAAACATTGTTTAAGATGGAAGCGAAAGTCAATATCAAGCGAATACTAACTCCCATACTTAAAAAATCCAAGGAACTCATCCATAAACCTAAGTCCCATGTCCAAGTACTCAATATAATAGCCAACTAACGACACCTAAGCTCCATGAATCACTAAGTTTTATTCTTCAAATGACCACTTTGGGCATGTGGATCCCAATAAGTATACTATCCAAAGAAAATAAATCCCCCATGTAGCAGCAAGAGGATGGATCTAAAAGGAACTCTACTATAGTAGAAGAAGCATGCTAGAAATTGGTAAGCGCCACTTGTTGTTGTCATTTCCCCACAAGGTTATCTTCATATGGTGGAGAAGAAACATTAAGAAGAATATGGAAGTAGTTATCTTCACAAATTATAATTCTCCATATACCAATCCTCGTAAGCATTGATTCTCATCAATTATGAAAGAATATGTGGTGCAAATAACACAATCCTCCTCAAATTTGCAAAATGTATATTTCACATCTTTCTAGTTTGCACACATATCCTATAAATTTTGGCCACCCACATTTGTCCTCCCATGGCATGTTCGTTCCACCTTTCCTTTCTTTAATTCTATGAAGCTTTGAGGGGAAAAATTTGGATGGGCTATAACATAGTGGATATTGGATGGAAATATATCATATAACTTGTCGGATCAAAGCCTTAAATATTTATCCAATGGCGTTGATTTGGTTGCAATCTGATCCCCCTATTAAAGGTTATGTCCCATGCAAGACCCATGGTCATCACCATAAGCCCTAAAAAGAGCATATTTCAAGCTACAATATCTCCTTCGTCCAAACTCTGATTCAAGCGAATTTTTCTAAATCACATATTTTTGCAAGGAGACTACATATCTATATTTGTTTTTCTTAAAATATTGTTGAAAATACTCAGAAACTAATCCAAGTGTCATAGCCGGATTTTTCCCTTTGAAAACCTACAAAATTAAAGGAAAAAAAATATTTTTTGGTCTCTGAAAGTGCTACGATACACCTATAATGTACCTTAAATATGAATATGAAATAACATACAAGATATTCGAAATCCTCCATAGTTTATTAATATCAAAAACCTTAAGGTAGGGAAACACCTTACGATCATTTTATGGAAGTAATCCACTCCTCTTCATTTTCCTTTTTTAGGGGGCAACCTCCTATGAGCTAAACTTCAAATACAATATACTCCACACATGCTTTATAAGGAGGAATCTATATGTATTTATAGATCACTAGGCAACTCTAACTATAACAACCACCTAACTACCTAGTGGACCTTCTTTAATGAGGCCCCATTACATTTATTCACTGGTAGTTATTTAATATTAACTACCATAGTGGGATTTATTTAATAATAACAAAGAATGGACCTAGTCCACCTTACATTGAATGGACTCCACTATTATTATTCTAATGAGCCCTTTGGCCCCTAGGGATGGTGATACCAAAGAAAAACACTATTTATACCCAAGAACAAAGGATAATAGTTGATAACGACCTGTTTTTTTTCCTTAGATTAGAAATTGATCATTAAAAAACTTTAAAACAAAACCCTTTTTTTTGGATATTGACTAGTGACCTACAATCAAATTGACAAAAATATTTACAAACTATAACATAGTATGTATAATTCTTAATCATTTTATTGTCCATTGGATGTAGCTTGGGTGGTTGGGAGGAATGATTGTTAGGCTCCCTACCTATGTTCAATTCTTGTAAGTGGCATGATACTCTTGTTAAGCCCCGATGTATTGATTAATAGATTATGTAATTTGGTCATATATCTTGATTTTCCGAAATAACAAGCATTGACATATTTCAAGCAAAAAAAACTCTCCACAATAAAACTCTTAAGCCGTGATGGTATACCATACCATTATCCATGCAACCTTGATATCATTTAAGAAACAAAAAAAAACACAATTCTAATATGATACAATGATTTGGTGTGATATTTCATGTTGGCGTGGATAATGGTCTCTTTGATTCCACAAAGAAAATATCGTTATCAATATTCGTTGTGGACAACCATCATGAGAGATGTGTTTCCGTTAGTACATCATATAAAATGTACCTTTTCACCATTCATAATTTAAGGGTCCAATTGAACAACCTTTCATCGCATCCAATGACTATTTGAAGACATGACGTGAACCCAATTTAATCAAAATGTTCAATTCTAATTATTGCTTTCCTATTTAAATAGGGGATTTTTTACAACTTTTAATGTCTCCTTATAAACATTAAAAAGAAGGCAAATCCACCAAATATTTGGTAATTATTACTTTGTCCCATTGATCTCTAAGCACATTCATAGCACGATATATTTGTTAAAATTTGTGAGCTTTGGACGAGGATTTCATAAAACAAGGTGGGTTCGACATAACCAAGGTTTAGGTTTAATTTCCCCACGATGGGTGTGTCCCACAAACAGCCCCGTTTCCATGCCCATGCAGAAGATCAGAGCTGAGCTGACTAGGGGTAGGCCATGCAGTATGCCAACTGTCCTTTCACATCTATGTTGGCATAGTGTATTCTCTTCTACATCATGGCTCCATGCAGAAGATCAGAGCTGAGCTGACTAGGGGTAGGCCATGCAGTATGCCAACTGTCCTTTCACATCTATGTTGGCATAGTGTATTCTCTTCTACATCATGGCTCGAATTGAAAATAAGGGGGGTTTTAAGATAATTAAAGTTTTTTTTATAAAATAATTTTAATTTTGTTTTTAAAGGTGGTTTATTGGTTTTGGTTTTGGGTTGTTAATTTATTTATTTACCTTCTATTTATAGAAAAATTGGTATTTAATTAGAAGTAAACTTTAAAAGTAATTGTTCTTTATTTATAAAATATTGATTTCAATTTAGTTATGATTTAATAAAAAAGGTAAAGATTACAATCTTTTTGTTTATTCTTAAATTTATTTCTAATATTAATAATTATGTATTTAGCTAGTTTACTTTAGTGTGTTAACTATAAAAAAATGTATGATTGCTATAATTTGTTATAGTTATTTTGATTTATAATAATAATATGTATATGCAACCAAAATATTTATTAATGGACATATTAAATATAAGCACGATTCAAAAATTAAATAGAAATGAATATTAGTGTATTTACAAAGTAAGTTGGTTGATATTTTCTTATGCATTAATGTATTTAGAAGATAGGATAATTCTTTTTTTCAATATATTATATCTTCAACTAAGTTTAACAACATTGTGATTTTAGTGACATTTTATTTCTTCTACTTGATCATATAACGATTTAAAATCTTGGTTTTTTAACCAAAGATTGGGAATCCGAAATGAAACAACCTTCCCGGATATATGTCACAACATGAAAACCACATATATTAGAAACCAATAATTCAACTTATGACCCATATGTTTAAATACACACCGAAGTTACAAAAATAACTAAAGATGAAATCTTCTCTTATAACTACCTCTTTAACTTCTTAATATTCTCTTATTTTAATAATGACTCCACACCATAAATAACACAAACTCCTTACCCATATAAATTTCAAAAACATTATTTTCTCATTATATCAAAACTATATATTATCATATAAATCTCCAACATTCATATTCACATTTTCTTATTTCAAAATATGAGAATGATATCACATTTATATATCACGAGTATAACTATGGCTCTAGCAAGCGCTGAGAAGGATCAAGTTCTCTTGAGATGCCAACTCTTTTTAATTTACAAAAATGTCTAATAAGTATTCCTACTTGGGAGGGAAATGATCAACTTGCTTAAATAATTTCAAAATAGGGTAAATATGAGTATAAGAATGAGGTGAGTAACATTAATAATTATTTAATCAAATAGTTTTCCAAAAATTGCTTTACTTGTCTCTCTTTAAAACTAATAATGAATGTCAAGAGTAGTTAATGAGTAAACTAATCCATATAAAATTTTAAAACTTAGATTTCGAAAATAAATTGGAATTTGAAAATCATTTTACCATCAAATGAATATTTTAAACATTTATCCAAATGTTTTTGAGAAATGACTTGTTTTTCTTTATAACTAAAAATGAACATTTACATGTTAGGGTTAACCTTGACATGGGA
>LPNX010979489.1:164868-176738 GCA_001517045.1 Pseudotsuga menziesii | reverse complement strand
ATATATATATATATATATATATTCTCTTTTTATAATTTAATATAATTTATTATTTATTAAAATAGAATTTACAATGGGATTCTACTCTATATATAAAATTTGAAATAATTATATGATAAATTAGCACACCCACATAGTTTGTGAATGGATTAGGTAGATAGGGATCAAATAGTTAAGAGATGGTTATGGAATGGTAGATAGTTTAGAATTATTTTTTATTCCTCATATTTTTTTAGTTAAACTGGTTCAAGTGTGAGTTATCCATGCCTAGCTACATGTTATCACCGACATTCTTCCTATTATCCATTTATCAAATTATTAAGAGATGGTTATGGAATGGTAGATAGTTTAGAATTATTTTTTATTCCTCATATTTTTCTTGTTAAACTGGTTCAAGTGTGAGTTATCCATGCCTAGCTACATGTTATCACCGACATTCTTCTTGTTATCCATTTATCAACTATAAGTTATTTTTTATATTCTTTTTATTTTTATCTCATATTCTTGTAATTATCTGCCATGAAGTGTTGGTTATCCATTCATCAACTATGAGTTATCCATGCATTACTACTAGTTATCTATTTATCAACTAGCTACCAATTATTTTTTATATTTCCTTTTTATAATTGTTTATTTCGAATTTTGAACAACTGCCATAGAATCAATCTCGACAATACACTTGTCTCATTCTAGTTAGTAGATGAAAAAACATAGGTTGTAGTCCACCCTAAATCTCAAATAAAAACGTCTATCAACATAAATGACTTGTCCTTACTTTTTTATTATTTAATTAGATATATGAATGACTTGTCTACAGACTTGATGAAACAAAACTAGACTCACACATTTGTGCTTTTTTCTTTTTATTTTATTTTCTAATTCCACCCTTGAAAAACTATTTAATTAAATTTGTTGGTTAATTACTATTCTTTATCATATTCAATGAAACCTCCAAACTAAGTCTCTGTACCAAAGTTAAAAAATTTCAATTCAAATTGTCAGTTTTCCTTGATAAAAGTCTTTTCACATAAAAGAACCAATTGGAGGACAAAATCAATTGACTTCATATTCACAATTCTATAGATGCCTTTGTCACACATCTTTGGAGATGGAACACCATTTTTTTTTAAATCGCCATTTTTCCTTAATTAACAAAAGTTTTTTCAAATAAGAGAACCAACTAGAGAACAAGATCAATTGACTTCATATTCACAATTCTATAGATGCCTTTGTCACATAGCTTTGGATATGGAACACCATTTTTTTTCTAGGGCTATAAGCGTAGGCTTCTCGAAGATATTGCTCGGATGCACTTAATTGTGGTTTATTATTGAAATTTTTTACTAAGAAGGCTTTTGGTTTTTTTCATTTTGTAATTGTGGTAGAGAAACCTTCTCATCTTGTTATGTTTGACTCAAAATTGATACGTTGGTGCATAAGTGTGTTCATCAATGATACATTATGGAAGGAATTTTTTGACTTTTCAAACTTATAGCAATGTGAGTGAACTAGAGTTAAATGTACATATATGAAAAAATAAAATTAAGAAAAATATTTAATTTTTTTATCTAAATTAAAAAAAAAAATAATATGTTTCAAATTTATAATTTATAACAATAACAAATTTAATTATTTATAATCTCATCAATATAATATTATAACATCATTAAAATCTTTTAAAATCTATATACAACATAAACATCGACATCATATTCATGTAAAATCACAAAATAAATAATAATAAATTATTAAATCCATTCAATAATAATAATAAATTTTACTTGTATATAATCTACCTCCCTATTATAAGATTGTGATACAAATCCATTTAAACACGAATAAAAGCAAACTATTTGAATTTATATTAAAAAAAACTCACCATGCCTTTACCTTACCAATGTACTAGGAATTAACGCTCAAGTACATGCCCATCACGTTGTACACTAGGCCCCATAACCATTGATTTATTTAAACATAATTTGACTCATCAACCCATTATGCAAATGGCTTGGTTGTTGAAAAATCATGCCATAAAATTTTATATTCTTTTAATCTAAAAATTCCAATAGTATATATATATAGGTACCATCCATGAAGATGTACATTCAAGAAGACCAAGGTATCGTCATTCGTCATCTTCCCACCCTAAATTCAAGAAGATGGGTTTCTCACGTGGTCCCTTGGCTTTTTTTCTTGTACTTTGGAGATAAAATTTGAGCTCCCGATTCATAAAGTATTAAAAAAAAAAAGTTGTGAATAGTTGGACCATATCCTCTAGTCTTCAATCCTAATAATAGTATTTAAAAAAAAAGTTGTAAATGGTTGGACCATATCCTCTAGTCTTCAATCCTAATAGTGGTAGTTGCATCTTTCAACTTCACACAATAATTTGTAAGAAAAGGATTATGATGTAGGTATGTTGGCTTCATTATGAGTGATTTCATATAAAGAAAATTTAGGGAATAATAAGAACACAAGTTTGATATAATATAGTGTGATATTTCATGTTGTGTGGATTGTGGTTTTATTGTTTCACAAAGATCATATAGGTAATAATATTCATATAAGTAGCATCTATATATAACCTAATTTGTAGCTTAATTGGTTGGATCTTTTATTGCCAAGCTTTTGGCTCTTTATCATGAGGTTGTGGGTTCTATCCTTGGGTCCGTCAGGGTCAGGCTCCCCATAGTAGGGCTGACAAGAGGTGGTCCCTTTTGGGTTGTACCTTCCTGGATTGTTTCAATGGCAAAAAAAAAAGCATCATTACACATGGAAACCATCATGATAGGCATATTTCCCAAGTAACTTAAGAGCCCCAATTGGACACCTTTGGATCCAATTCCTTCATATAGTTGTGAAATGTGAATCCAATCTTTCATATAGTTGTGAAATGTGAATCCAATCTTTCATATAGTTGTGAAATGTGAACCAAGTAAGTCAAATATTCAAATTCTAATTTGATTTTTTAAGGATCTTTAAATATTGTCTTATCCCGAATCTTCATTTGAAGATAACATTATCCGATTCTTTCTCTTTATAATGTATTACATTCTATACAAGTTCAAAGGTGTTACTAGTTTAGTTGTCAATGTAATTGATTGTCAAGATTTATGTGATTAATCAAATTAGTGTATTTGAATTTTTATTTTATTTTTCTTTATAGTTGTATAACACCCAAATGTGCAACAATAATTTCAAATGTGCATGTGAGTGGGTGGAAATTGTGGGGATTGTGGGTAGAGGTTGGGGTTCAATATCAAGGATTTGAATATGTCTTATGAATATTTCACTTTTGGACCCACGTGATTTAGTGGGTGAATGGGTGATTGATAGTGTAATATACCTAAAAGTATGTTACCATTACTATACTAAGAGAAACCTCCAGCAATAAATAATGAAAATGCATGATATAACAAAAATAACATAACATAGAAGGAATTTATTGATCGCAGACCACTTCGAGGGGGAAACCTCCTTTGAGAAAAAATACAAATAACTCGTGGATGCCTTCTATTATCAGGTGAAATGGAAGTCCAAGCCACCGGTAAGAATATGAGGAGGAAGTGACCACTTCCACCTTAGTCACTTCTCCCAATTGCTTTGGAAGCCTAAGCCTCCTAGGGGAGAGCCATATTAAAACTTTCAAAAGGACACTAAAATACCAGAAGATACCTCTTTCAAGGATGTTAGTGACCAGTGCCTTATGGAGTCTAGATAATGAGTAAAGGGGTTGTACGTTTTGTATAGTGATTATTACAACAATATATCCACCTTAAACAACAAGACAAGTGCTAGCATGTCCGATGATCATCTAGAGTATGTGAGTACAACAGTACAAGCGATAAGAGTTGGTCATATTAGTAAATAGCAAAGAGTATCAACATAGAGACATAAGTGACATGTATTGCATCATTAACATATGTAGTTTAGTGAGGTTTCATAGCAATAACAAAAGTATTAAAGCATACACAACAAGCATTGTTCAATAAAGTAAATATCTATGACAGTGGTAGTCTTAGTACAATCTTTAAGGAGTCGACACTACATGAGACAACACAATATTATCATATGGAATTATAATATATCAGTCCCGTGTTCAAGTATATAAGGATATGTTTCATAAGGAATAATAATAACCAAATATGTACTTCATCAACATGTCAAGATCTTATTTATTAGCAGTGTATCAGTCTTCATCAATAACAAGCACGATTACACATTGAAACATTAATGTTGATTATATTATTATAATAAATAACCACCATTTATCATGTGCTAAACAATTGAATTGTGTGTGTGTGCAACATGTATAGTAGTATATATTTAGTCACTTTCCCATAGTCAAATTTATAGAAGCATTTAGATCAATATGATAGTGTTAGTTATAAGTGTGATTGTTTAATGTTACTTTGTAACACTAACTAAAAATCATTGTGTTTGTTTATGTGCAGGCTGCATGTATGATAATACTGATAATACAAGATGCAAATGAGAACTAACGTCCTACCGTATCACTATGTAGGTTAAGAAGAAGGTATATCAACAAAGGGGAGGGCTTCCATTATAAGGGAAACCCTAAGGTATAGGTATGGGCTATCACAAAAGGTAAGAGACGACTTCTACAACAAATCGAGGGAGGAAGAAGGAGAGTAAATGAATTTAGGACAAGGGTTAGTTAGGGTAACACAAGGGCAACCCTTTTAGGGAAGACTGGAGCTGTTAGGAGTAAGGGAACATACACAAAGGTGGCCTTAAACCAGAAATGAGGATTGTGGGAAGGAGGATAGGCTTAAGGGCGAGGTTTAGGGAAATGAGAGAGATCAACGAGATAAGGGAAAAGCCTTGGGTAAGTAAGGTAAGGTTGTTGACAGCGTGGAAAAGGTTTGGAAGAGGGATGCGAAGTAGAAGCAATGGTTATGAGGTGAAGGAAAGTGGAAAGGAAAGGCAGCGAGGTCTAATGAGAGGTTAGCAAAGGGAAGAAAGGGTCTTATTTATTTAATTATTAATAGTTATTTAGTGTTTATTTATTATATATTTTTGTTCATTACATTGCCTCTCCCTTAGAATTGCTTTGTCCTTAAAGCATAGTTTATTGTATGAATTTGTTCTCTTGCTCGTAACGATTTTTCATGATGTTGTGAGCTTGGAACTACGATGCTTGATGAAACTAGGTGGTATAATCTTCGAATTGTTGAACTAATGTGTTGCATTTTTTGGAAAGTGATCCATCCCAAATCTACCTTCATTTGAATTGTTTGATGATTGACTGCTCGTACAAAACTTCTTAATTTAGGATTCCATAAAGTTGTCGATGATGTTTTTGTTCATTTTCAAGGTTGTAGTTGGTTTGCCTATAAGAAGAACGATGTTTATTTTCTGCTTTAATTTGATGTTGGTTGTATCGACTTCTGTGATTTGGGTGACGATAAGGCATTCGAGTCGTTTGTGGAACCCTTGTAGAAACATCAATTGTTTGTGATTCTTGAGACTTACTGGTTGATAATAACTCTGAGGATTTTTTTAACTCCTCATTTTTTAATTTTTTAATTTTTTCAGTCAGCCCTTGCATCAAATTTTTTAACCGAGAATTTTCTTCATTTTTTAACCGAGAATTTTCTTATTGAATTCATTTTGGAGATCCACTTCCTTTTGGTGGAATTCCTGTTGGATTTATTCTTGCGATCTTTTTTCCCTTTTTAATTTCTTAATCTGTGCGATCAAGTCTTGACTATGATTCTTGAAACGAGTAATTTCTTCATCCTTAGTAGCAACAAAAATTTCAAGTTCTTTCTGCTTCTTTTGTTCCGACTTCTGATTGCCTTGTGAAATCATCTTTTATATATCCTTGAATTCTTAAGATGTTGGAGTTTCTATATCTGAATTCATTGTAATATCTTGAAATGTGATTCTCTTTTGCTTATAGGAAAATGTTAGAAACTTCTTTTCTGCATTTAAGATGAAAGTCCCCAATGTTTTTATCCAAGGTAAGCCCAAAATTATGTCACCGTCAAAGCTCCATAAGGAACTAACAATGAATTTCGATGTGACCATATAATCTCCAACATTCAGTTGTAAGCCACTTATTTCAATTTGTTTTATGTCCCAAAAGTCTAGCTTTTCCCTTATATTTGAATGTTCCCTTCAGTTGTATAAGGAACACTTGCACCTGCTGAAAGTACTTATATACCGAGTCTAATCTAAAAAACTATTACTCCCCATGAATGTGGGATAATATAATATACTCATGGGATGAATTACAAAGCATATGTGTCCAACAACAATATACCAACAAAGTAAGGAGAAGGGTCGACACGGGTTCATAACATACCCTCCCTCTTAGAAAATATTTGTCCTCAAAGCTTTAGATGTGGAAATTATTTTTGAATTTGAAGTATTTTTTCCCATGTAGCATCCTATGGTTGCGTGCCATACCACTTAATTAATACCTCTATGATCGATGGAGAGTGAAGCTTACGAGTGCACCTATTGTGGATGGCCTCCGACTCCAAAATGATGGATCTTTTATTATCCAGTTTTTGTAAAAAAAATTGTGCTCTAATGTTGGTTCCAATCAATTTCCTAAGACAAGAGACATGAAATATGGTGTGAATGCGAGAAGAAGGAGGAAGTTCCAATATATAAGCTGCAGACCCAATCTTCTGAAGAACCTTATATGGCCCATAGAAATTTGGAGCCAGCTTATGACACCCTTTGAGTTTCAAGGAGGATTGCTTGTAAGGTTGTAGATGAATAAAAACCATATCATCGGCTTGAAAAGTGTGCTCAGAATGATGCTAATCAGCTTGTTGTTTCATTCAATTTATTTCCATGTGAATATTGTCCTACAAAATGTGAAGAATATGATCCTAGTTTCGAAGAACCGTGTCAACTTCTTGAACTTGTGAATTGCTGGGGGTGTATGGAAGGAGCACTAGGGATGCCTGACCATAGACTACTTCATATGGAGTCATTTTAGATGTAGTGTGGTAGGAGTTATTGTACCACCATTCAACAAGAGGGAGATTCTCAACCCATATTTTACTACAGATGCAGATATCATCAAAGAAGACTAAAATGAAGTTCTGGAAGTAGGGAAGGAATATTTTATTTATCAACGCCTGGGATGTGGAAGGAGCATTGTGAGGCCAAAGTGAATGACCAAAAAATCATGGTGTACATATATTTACGTAAAGTCATTTTAGGGATATCATCCTCATGAAATTGAATTTGGTGATACCTAGAACGAAGATCTAACTTGGAGAAAAAATGAGAACCATGAAGCTCATCAAGAAGCTCATCAACAACAAGAATTGGAAATTTATCCTTGATTGTGATGTGATTAAGTGCTCAAAAGTCAATGTAGAGCCGCCATGACCCATATTTTTTTTGGATGAGAAGAACTGGTACTAGGGAAAATAATACCTTGTTTCAGTAAGTGTCGAATGAGCATATCAATGTCTTCCTTTTGGTGAAATGGGTGGTATAGGGACTGATGTTGGGAGGGGCACTTCCAGGAAGGAGTGGAATATGATGGTCCTTTGGTTTTGAAGGTGGAAATCCCACTGGTTCAACAAAGACACATGCATATTGATCCAATATTTGTTGTATATCCAAGGGAGTAGTGGAGACCGCTAATGGTTGCATCTAAATGGAATGGAGTTGAGAGATGACACCATGTGAATTCTTCTTAAGGATATTTTCCATGCTATGCGAACTAATGATGTTGAGAGACCCTGGTTGTAATCCCTTCAATGTGTGTTTTTTTCCCATTGACTGAAAACTACATCCAAAGTTCAAAAAAATCCCATAAGATGGGTCAAAGTGTGTGTAACCATTGAGTTCCCAAAACAAAATCACATTCACATAAGGGCAAGGAAAACATGTCGGAGTGCAATTTATAATATCCAATAAAGATATGCACATTGCGACACTTCTCTTTGCAAGGTAAGGTTCCCCCATTGATAATCATGACTCCAAACCTAGAGCAAGGATGGACAAAATAGTCGGCCTATTTCACGATCCAAGGGTCAATGAAGTTATGAGTGCTACTAGAATAAATGAGTATTGTAAGAGGGAACTTCTTGAAGAAACCATTGACCCGCATGGTTTGTGGTGATTCGACTAATGCATGGAGTGATATCTTTGGGTGGTCGTCCCGAGAAAGAGGGTCAACAAGTGACTGCTGAATGTCGGCCTAATCATCTACTAGATCATGAGCATATTCACAAATTTTAGGTATAGATGGAGAATCCACATCCAAGAGATATATCTCAACACATCTATGTACCCAAGTGAATTTCTCATCACAATTATAACAAATCCCTTTTTCTCTACGTGCATGCATCTTAGCTTCAGGAAAAACATGCTTGATAGGAGTGGTTCTAAGAGTTGACTTGATTGGAGGTCTTTTGGAAACCATATTTCTAAATCTAACAAAACTGGATTTAGAGCACTGTTGAGCTATGATCTTGTCCTCTTCCAACATAGCTAACCCTAGGGATTCCATCATTGTGTTCCAACATAACATTTTAACCTTAGATCGAATTGCATCCTTTAGACCACTAATAAAAAAAATACTATGGAATGCATCAGACAATCCTTCTGTGTGATTGGTTAGTTTCTCAAATTATGTATGATACTCTCTCACAATGCCATTTTGGTGAAGTTTAGTGAGCGATCATATGAAGTCATCAAAAGCACTAGGGACAAATCGTTGCAAAAGGAGTTGGAAAAAATTTGTCGATTTTGGCTCTTCATGAGCCTTGATGTACCAATGGAACCATTGAAGGGTGTTATGTTCCAAATGAAAGGATACAAGTGGAACTTTGTTGACATCAAAAGTGTTATGAAAACTCAAATATTGTTCTTCCCTATATATCCATCAAGTCAAATCATCACCATTGAAGTGAGTAAAATCAAGCTTTGGCCCACGAAAATGGCTGGAAGAAGAGAACCCAGTGTCTACAGAAGGCTCTGGCTTTCGTCTATTGTTCATGGTTGAATGCTGAAGATGGAGGCCGATAGTTTTTTCATCGAGATCTTGGAGTTTGGTATTAAGGGTGGTAAGTTCGTCTTCCATTTGTTTGTTTTCTCCTGCATTGGTGTCAACCATAACTAGGATTTTTTTTTTTGGGGGGGGGGGGCGGGCGGGGGGAATGGGTAGAAAAAAAAATCATTTTTTTTAGAAAAGGAAAATTTGGAGTTGGGAAAAAATCTAATGGGTGATTGGGGTTTGACTAGGTTTTGGACACTTTCTAAGAGATATAGAAGCAGAAAATGGGGATTTTAGAAGCGGGGTGAAACAATGGGAAATTTTTCAAAGAGGGAATAGGAAGAAGAAATAGGAAATGAACATTGTGGAAAAATTTGAAGGCAATTGGGTGAAAATCGAAGAAGTTATGGAAAACCCTAAAAATAGACAAATGTAGGATTTCTGGCTTCAGAAAGTGGAATTTTGGATAGGTTTCTCAAGGGAGAAAATATGCAAAATGGAATTGCAGGGGTTCCAATGATTTTTCAAGGGAAATATAGCTAAATAAATAAATATATGGTGAAAGAACATAAATTTATTCTCTTTTTTTGTCAGTGGAATTTATTTGTGATGGCTTTGGACAAATGCAATCTGCTATTTATCATCTGGAAATAGATATGGAACCCAAGTATGTTCGAATTCCTAAAGGTTCAGGGAATTCACTTGGACACCAATGCTGTATAACGATTTGTGTATTGGGGAAGTACCCCTCACCCAACAACTTAGGTAAATTAACTGATAAGTGCTTTTCCATAAACGACAAATTTTGGTTTACCTCATGTGTGGGAACTAGTTAATCAAGTAGGGGTTGTTTCCCTTTTTGTTGGAAGGTCCTCTCAATGTCCAAAAAATTTGGAGTTCATGTGGTACTCCTCATAATTATTTTTATGTCTATGCCCACATACTTCCCCCAATTAAAAAGATAGGGGTGATTCCCTGATCCGAACTTGCAATTGAAATGAACAATATAGATGCAAAGAATTAGAACTACTGCAATAATCCACAGGGGCTTCACTTGTTGACCAATATCCTATCACGTTAGTTCATATTGTGGGTTTTAAAATTATCAAAAATCGAACCAATATATTGTAGGTATTAGGGGGATGCGGGGTTTAAGGTGGGGGTGGGTAGGGTGGTTTATAAGGATTGAGGTATACAAGGGGGTGGAGAGGAGGTTTTTAGTATTGGGAGGGGGTTTCAACAAAAATATTTTTGGTCAATATTTATCGAAATTAAGGGTATTCTTTTATATCCCACGATTGCACGTGCTATGTAAGAGGTTTACTAAGTGAAGTCCTCGTGCAATAATCACACCGCTAGGAAGCCATTGTAAAACAAAAATTGGCATAAATTCCACCCAACAAGCCCAAGAAAGTTCTTTGATACCATATGAGAGAAACATTTTGCAATAAATAATGAAAATGCATGATTTAATAGAAATAATAAAACACAGAAGGAAGTTATTGATTGCAAGCCACTTCGAGGGGGCATCCTCTTTTGAGCAATCTCAATACAAATAACTTGTGGATGCTTTCATTGGCCTCAACACATACTTTATACTAAGTCTAATATGAAAAACTATTACTCCCCATGAATGTGGGATAATACAATATACTCACAGGACGACTTACAAAGGATATGCATCCAACAACAATATACTAACAAAGTGAAGAAAATGGTTGACATGGGTTCCTAGCATATACATATTAATTAATTTATTATTTATTAGGTTAAAAAATAATTACTTGTTAAATAGTATACAACATGTCTATTAAATAAAATACATTTCCTTTCCATATCAGCCATATATAATTCACCCATTATCATTGTATTTATCATCATCGAATTATATAAAATATTATTAAATAAAAACTTTGAATTTTTTTCTTTCTCAAGTGGTATCAAAGCAAGGTTTACCACCATTCTCCATTCTCCATCCTTTCCATTCATCTCTATTCATCCCTCATCCTTACACACTTCTCTCTCCAACCTTTAATCTCCACACCCATTCATTTTCACTGCTCCACTTCTCATTCTCCTCACACACTCATCTCCACCTCTCATCCCTCTTTCATTTTTCTCCTGCATTCATTTTGGTCTATCATATCTCCATTATTCTCCTCTCCCATCTAAACCTCTCCACACCCTTGACTTTCCAGTGTTATTAAAATCCACACCTCATAATTATCCTGTGCACTCTCGCTCCCCTTTCCATAGCCTACACCATTCCACATCCAAGCAACTTCTACACTTATCCACCCCAATGCTTCAGTACATTCACATTTCCACACTCTACCCAAGCTCCATGTCTTCCTCCATTGCATTCATCATGTTTCTCTTCCCTAACTTTTGTCTTCCCCATTAATACAATGTGCCTCCCCATTGGACCCACAATCTTTAGTCCATCTCCACACTCCTGCACATCCAACCACCATTCAACTACCTCCATGTACTCTTGAGCATCCACACACCATTCGGGTGCCTCCATGTGTAATCACTCTTGCACTGCTCCACCCACAATTTGGATCCTACTTCCTCCATGTGCAGTCCCTCTTGAGCAACTCCCACATGCCCTTCCTCACACAACTCACTCCACACCCATTATTTGCAAGCCATCCTCCCCCCATCACACTCCATACCTCCTTAAAGTTCCATTAATCCATTCCCTCTCCTTCCATCCCATTCCACCTTAGCTTGAATCGTCTACACTCAACCCCCCACCATTCCCCTTCCACACCCCAGGGTTTAAAAAACCCTATTTCCATCCTATATATGGATGGAATTTGGGTTTCTTAAACAATGGGGCATGGAAGGGGTAGCAGTGGGGCATTGAGTG
>LPNX010979489.1:123180-164421 GCA_001517045.1 Pseudotsuga menziesii | reverse complement strand
TATATATATATATATATATATATATATGTATATATTAAAACTATTATTTTTATAATAAGTCATTATTATTATTTTTTTAATAGTTAAATTTCTGATAAAATTCCAATTTTTGAAGATTGATATTATTTGAGTTACCATGAATTCAGAATTTCTTGAAACTATCAATAGTATTTGTGAAAGACTTGAAAGAATTGAGAATATGAAAACAAAAATACGTAGAAGAAACACTAAGAGTTTTACTGGAAAGTGTGTTAATACAATTACAAGAGGAAGAATCTAGTAAGAATGTTCACAACAAAAGTGAAAATGCACACACTTTAAATTATAATGATGCAATGGATACTTATGTTTCTCACTCCTCAAATGAGATGAAGGGAGAAGAAGTAGTCACTGCCTCTAAATTCTCAAGTGAGATGGAGTAGGAAGACACAGTGAATAGTAATGTTGATATCAATCAAGAGGGTGAAAAAGAAACCAAAAAGGATAACCAACAAACTGGCCAAGAACCAAGTTAACAAAAAACGATTGATGAAGATAATGTTAAGGAAGATGGTAAGTACATCATGATAAAAATAAGTGATCAAAAGGATACAAAATATTTTGTGGCAAAGCTTTTGAACCCTCATTATGATATAGGGAAGTTCAAAATTGCTACCACACCCATGATAGAAGGAAAACAATATCGATTTCCTCCTTATATTCCTCCTCACCAAAGGATCACTACTACATATAGAAAAAAATAAAATAAAAAATATTATTGATCTACTCCTTATATTCCCCCTCACCAAAGGATCATGCCATCAAATACAAGGAAGGATAAGAACCAATATTTCAAATACAATACTCAAAATGTGATGCCAAGTCATAAATATGCATATGTACTAGAAATTAGTTGCATCTTCATACAATGAACACAAACGAGTTACATAAATGGTCCATGAACTTCTAATTTTATGGATATAAATACTTCTCATCTCCCAACTTGCAAATCAAACATAAATACTAACTCTACCATATTCAATTAAGACATTACACTCTATACAACTATAAAATATATAAAAATATCTAATGAAAATCCATAGAAAGACAAATTAGAATCCATGTCAAGAACCCAAACTAGACACAAGGACATTATAAGGAATATGATATAAATGGCAATGGAAATAAATATGTCAAGGACAAGAATAAATTCTAGAGTGTGGAAGATTAAGGTGAATTTGGAGAAGAGTTGGTTGAGAATAACAATGATGTAAACAAAGATACATATACAATGGATATCGATGAACATCATGCCAATGATGACTGCAAACAAGATGAAGACATAAAAAATTATGAAGCACAAAATTTAATGGCTGTGTAGTTAATGCTAATAACGATTGTGAAGAAGATAAATATGTAGAAGAGTATAATGATGAAAATAAAGACAATAAAAATGATCCTAATCATGATGATGTAGACGGTGATGATCTTGAAGAATATAATGATGAAATAAAGGCATTGAAAATAACTTTGATGATCATGACGAAGTCAAAGATGCAAAACTAGAAGACATGATTTTAAGAAGAAGTTGAAGACATCTTACATACCAAGGTTTTGATTCCTCAAGAAATGTCATATGATCCTTCTTTCCAAGTTCCCTTGTTCAAAATTCTTTCCAAATGTGGTCACCAATGTATGACTAGTTGCTCCAAGATCTATCCCTCCTACAAACATCCTTGTGAGAATCATCAGATACATAGTTATTGTGTTATTACTCATGAGTCAGAATCTTATGCACACCATGCATGGAGAAATATGAGTGGAAATATGAACAATTGTTTCAATAATTATAAAATCATGATAGTATTATTTGTAACAGGAATTTGTTTCAATTTCAGTAAAAAATGTAAGAGATAAAGATTACTCTTAGAATTTTACTATTTACTACTAGGCATTAAACCACTAAAAATAAGCTCTTTGTTTCATTTGTCGATGAATTGTTGAACAAGATTGTTGTCAAAAGGTATCTCATCAAGTTCAGTAACCTCCCTGAAGTAGCAATCAAATAAGAAAATACAGAGCTTAATTCAAGCGCTCTTCTGTTATCCAAGCTTCAAGGATGAATCTTTTCAAGGTGAGATGGCTTGTAATATACCTAAAAGTGGATTACCATTATTATATGCATTAATTTATCTATTATTTATTACACTAAATATTAATTAATTTTTAAATAGTATATGACATTTCTATTAAATAAAATACATGTCCTTTCCATATCATCCATATATAATTGGCCCATTATCATTGTATTTATCATCATTGCAATATATAAAATATTATTAAATAAATACTTTGAAATATTTTATCTTTCATAGAGATTAAAGGGAACCACTTTTCAAGATCAAATACCGAAAGTAAAATATTGAACCATGTATGGAATATATTGTTAGGTTTCATTTGATGGAACCTAGAACCTTGGAATTTTCAAGAGTTAAGAAGAAAATAATTTTTATCAACGATTTTTAATTCCAATCAATAGAAATGGGGTTAAATTTGAATTCTCAATTAATTTATGGTAGCTAGAGGGGGAAGGAGACTCGCACCTAAATATCCACCTTTTAAAGAAATTTCCATGACTAAGAGGTTGGATCTTAATAGGATTGATTGGAATCTAATTCTATTTTTATGGTGAAAAATGGAAAAGCTAGATGACTTTGAACAAATCAATTCAATCACACCAAAAATATAAATAATAAAGTGGTAAATGCTTTGATGAAATTTGGTGTCCAAGGTAGATTGGAAAGGTTTATTGTGCAACCAAATACAAGGCATATTGGAGAGGTTTGTTGTGCGACCAAATAAAAGGATTTGGAAGAGGAAGAGATTATGTAAAAAAATAAAGAATCTAATAAAAGAGGACAAACTAGGAAAATTTGATTCAATAAGAACACATTTTAAAGACACTACCATGAGCCATATTACTTGTAGGACCATGTAGGAGGAGCATAAAATAACATCAATGGAGATATAAAGAAATAAAAATACTAGAGAGAATATGTAGTGTATATTCCATATGAAAATATTACCACATACAAGTTATCCAACTTCAATATGGAAATGCTCCACACTTTGTTGATATAAAAACCATTAAGGTAGGGAAACACCTTACAATTGGTCC
This sequence comes from Pseudotsuga menziesii, assembly GCA_001517045.1. Classification (NCBI taxonomy): domain Eukaryota; kingdom Viridiplantae; phylum Streptophyta; class Pinopsida; order Pinales; family Pinaceae; genus Pseudotsuga; species Pseudotsuga menziesii. The sequence continues at coordinate 161,264 of LPNX010979489.1, read as the reverse complement.
TTGTAAGGAAGGAATTACTCTAGTTCACTTTCCTCTTATGGTTGGGTGACCTCTCTAGAGATAAGGTTCCCATTACAATACACTCAAAATATATTCATAATGAGTACTCCATCTTTATTTTGTAGATCACACGAGAATTCTAACCATAAAAATATCCTAACTACCTAGTGGAACTTCTTTAATGAGGCCCCATTACATTTCTTTAATAATAAATACCATAGTAGGAATTGTTTTACACAAATGCTTAAAATATTAATTTTACATGGGGCCAACCAAATTTTCTAGATTAAAAATTTGGAAGATTCAAACATGCTTTTTGTAGAAGAGATTTTCCTTTTATAGTGTGCATACCAAGAATTAATCATGTCTCAGACTATTAGGTCAGATTGGTTCATAGTTTTCTAGGTTCCCAAATGATGCACTCCACACTCTTTTAGAAAAAGGGCATTCAATAGTGAGATACATTAATGTTTATTCTACTCTGCTGTAGAGGGGGGAATGTGATGGACCACGTATTCCTCTTTTTTAAATTTTCTCTTGTTAGGATTTTTCCCATGTGCTAACAACCAACATAAAACTTTATCTTTTGTAGTCATTTTGTTTTATAGATGTTTATTCACTAATGATGTTTTGGAATATGTCCTTGCATTTCACTTAGCTTTCTGTATCCTTTGGAGACTATGTAAGTTCCTGTTGGTCCCCAATCTCAATTGTTAATAGTGTTTCAATTCATAGGGGTTGCTCCTGATAATAGTTGAACCAATTTTTCATAATATTTATTTAGTTTTTTTGGTACATTCAATTCTTTCTAGTCCATCAAGTCTCCACTCTCCCCACTCCAAAGACTAAGATCCCATAATATTTTAACTCCATTATCTTGAATTTGGGTTCTTAGATAGTTTAATTCAATATGTGTCTAAGGGAGGATTTAGTGAGAATATTGGAGTTCTAAATGTTGATGTTCCTACCATTACGAAGAAACCAATAAATATTTTCTTTAAATGTATGCCACTCTTCTTAACAAATTTCCAGATGTATGTGCATTGGCCAGCTCTGATTTGTCATTCTATCCCTTTTATGTGTCCTCCCCTTATATAGTTTTTTTATTAGCACCCATTGAACTTAATATTTTGTCGAAATAAGTATCCATAATAGTTTTGATCCAATTGCAAGGTTAGTAAGGTGGGAATCTCTTACATAGAGTCCACCTGAAGCGACCAGATGTTCAATTGTTGTCCAACTAACCATATGAAATTTGTGCTTGTTGCCTTTTCTTCCTTTCCATGGAAATTTCTACATGATCTTGTTGATTTGATGAATGGTTCCGTTTGTGGCTAGAAGAAGATCATATTGAAATATTGGAATTGTGGCTATAATTGAATTTAATAGAATGATCCTACCTACTGAATTAAGCCATTTGGACCCCCATTGGATAAATTTAAATTGAAGCTTCATCAGAATTCCTTCACATTCCTTTATTGTCATTTTCTGGGAAACGATTGGTAGCCCTAAATATTTGAAGTTGTTCTAGTTTGAGGGTGTAGGGATACCTAAGATTGTTTATATTTCATTTAGTTTGATTCGTGTTCCAACTATAAATATTTCTCTTTTTCCCGTTGATATTCCCCTGCGATGCATTATAGAATGATGTTAGATATTTTTCAAATATTTGAGCAATATTTATTGAATATCCTCCTACTAGTAACATATAATCAATGAATTAGGAGGGGTTAAGGTCATTTACTCTATTTTACATAGAAATTCCTATAATGTTTCCTTGTTGTCATTATTCTTGAAGTTTTTGCTTGAGTAAGTTGTCCATTATGATATAAAGAAAGGGGGAGAGGGGGCATCCCTACTTGAGTCCTCAACTTTGATTGAAAAATTTCGTTGGTCATCCATTCACATGTGGTGCAATCCATGAGTTGCTAATGCATGCTTTGGTACAATTGATGAAATTGTCGACAAAACCAAATCTATAAATAACTTGGTAGAGTAAATCATTCCTTAATTTGTCAAAGGAATTGGCCATATATATTTTGGTTACCATGCCTTTATCCCTCCGCTTTTTGCTTGAATTTATGTCTTTTGGTACCAGAATTACATTGTTCATTATTTTCCTTTTGATGTTGAAGCCTCCTTGATTCTCTGTAATGATTTTTGGCATGATCTGCTTCATTCGATTGGGCATTATTTTTGTTATACTTTTTTAAGAAGCATTGCATAAGGATATTGGTTGAAACTTGTAACAACTTGTTTTTTATCCTAGTTTGTAGATATGTAAATATTGATGGCATAGCTACAAGCTAGATATGAATGGTCCAACATGACCAAATTATGTATATATATATATAATTTTACTTTTTAATATAAAATCCATGACTATTGTAGACTAAAGGACAAACAAGAGCTAGGGGGTATCATTCCATAAGAGGGAGAGTGAGAGGGGGGTTAGAAGGGAGATGATCATAGTGACTTAGGATTTAAGTAATTATCCTTAATATTCATTTTATCCTATTTTTGATTAATCCGGATTTATAAAATTTCACTAACCATAATTCTGGTTTAATTATACGAAGCTTGGATTAGAGGGTAAAAAGATGTCCAATACCATGTATTCCATTTGTCTCGTTCCTATCATCCTTCATGTCACTTGGATAGTCATTAACATACATATAATTATTAAGAACTAGTCCATTCTTCCATTGGTCAAAAAATACAGTTGTGGTAGATTTGAACCACATTCACTCGTACCACCATCAATCACACTATATTTTTGGATCGATACCAATAATGACTAAGTTCCATAGATTCCTGGTACAAAGAGATCCTAGTCAACCTATGTTGGATATTTGGAAGGGAATTGTGGTAACAAACCCAAGGGACTACTAACTTAGAGAAGGGATCCTGAGGGACTGTTAAATCAGAAAAGGGAGCCCCATTTCTTGGATTGTGTAGGTTGATGGGCAAGGATTGCTAATAGATTGGGATAACAGTAGCTAGAGAAGTTGGTACCCTCTTGTGATTTAATAGTCCCACCTCGAGGGTGGTATGTCAAAGAAAGATATGGCTTGACAAAGTCCAGAGGTCGGAGGAATGCCCTTGGTTTGCAGTCAATTTTTTTAAGTAAGTCTCCAAAAGTATATAAAATGTGTTGTGTTTATTTCTAATAGGTGTTTAATATAATTATTGTTATATTATGATTTAATTGCATGGAATTACTATCTTTATGTGACTGCATTCATGTAGAAAATGCATGTAATAAATTTGTATATGTATACATATAAAGTCAAAGTGATTGTTAACACCACAAAATTGTTCACTAAGCTCACTACCCTTGTCCATCTCATCCTTATGCCCACTTTCCTAAAGTTAGGTCTCCACCAACCTACAAATATTAAACTACATCGTCATATTGGCATAACCATATAATTCTCGCATAAATATTTCCCCAAAAAACAAGAAATAAAAAAGAAAAACTAAAAATAAAATGGGGAATGCATTCAAAATCCAAAAGGAGCGAGAAAATCACAAAACAACATGCCAATATAATGGTTTTCCCCAAAACCTAAGGAAAATGTACTGCTATAAAATATCCCATAAAATGAGGGGTGTAGGCCCACATTTACACAAGTTCACTTCTCCTTACTAACACTTTGTGAGTTTCACTATAGAAAACCCTAGCCACCATTTCAGCTTGGAACCCCTATTGAGTTTGACACCCACACAGTCCTGAAGTGGAGAATCAGTGATAGTGGAAGACCAAAAGCATAGTCCACCATAGAGATGCAAGGGCCCATCGACATTCAAGGTAACTCAGAACCAGTTGTAAAGCATTATTCATTCCAAATAATGAAATATAACATTTATTTCTATTGCATGTTGTGTGAATGGGTTATAGTTTTTATTGTGTGTGGTTTCTCCTTTTATTATTGACATTTACAGTCGTCTTTTTAATATTAATTCTTATTGTTTAATTTTACTGCATATTTTCATGGCCAATCATTTACATTTAAGTTTCAAATTTATGGATCATGAGCCTTGATACTTTAGTCTATATTCCTTCTTGCATAGTTTAGTCTCTCTTTTACATGTTTTTACTGGATTTTACCACACTAGTTCCACACACCAAATTCTACAAGAGACACTCCCTTGTGTGCCTTATACCTTGTCTCATCTAAGCCGATAAAACCCAATTTTTCATATGTTGGAGTTTGAAATCACTGGAAACATAATTGGTGACCATATTAGGTCGATTCCCAAGGATCCTTGGTTATTTTCACTGCTTTTTTGACCGTGTTTTCTTACATAGTTTTTGTTTGATTAGATCTCTTAGTTTTCATGTTTTTCATCTCTGATAACCTCCTAATTGACCTCTGTCTTGCAAAACTGTCCTACTCCATCCCTCAAACCCCCTTCTTAGAACATACCTAAGTTATTATGAAAATTTCCTCACCTTCTTGTATGGAGTGCACATGTTTACCAGTTAAGGGTGCTTTATATTGCTCCTTTTTCCTAGTTAAGAGCTCCCTAGGCCACCCCTTACTCCCTGATAAGAGTTCCCTACTCCTAGTTTGATTTTTTTTCCTGCTTCTATTTCTAGGAATGACATGCCTTGGAATGATTCTATTCCTTATACATAAGAACTCCAAGAATTATTTATAGAGCTTTGATCCCTCTATTCATATCCCCAATCTGTTTAGTGTTGATGTATTTATAACTTCAGAATGTATTCACTTGTATATCCTATGTATTGTACCCCGACGTTTATTCTGTGAAGTCTCTATAATGTAATTGATTCATGTCATGCCTTGATGTTTTGATCGGGAGATTCACTAATGTAAACAAGTAATGTAAAGTCATTGAGGTTAACCCTCCTTGTTGATTGAAGGACAAAGTCCCCACAGTTGTGGGGCACTAGGGTTATTAGACTCTCCTAGAGAAGTCGACCCTAGTAAGTAATTATTAAGTGAGGCCGACTTGTTGGAGTAGAAATAAAGTGAATGGAAGAATATAAATAGAAGTGAGGATCTACTCATTTCTACACATCACACACACACTCACTCATTCGGGCGCATGAGTGAGAGAGGAGAAGCCCTCTCAAGTAAGAGAGAGAGAGAACAAGTATTGGAGATAATATTTTTTGTCTTTGGGTTTTACTGCTACCATTGGTGCTCATTCTGTCTCTGAGGAAGTTGCGAGGTTTTTTCCTTTATGGTTTCCTAGNTGTGTCTCTTGTCTCTTGTGTTTATTGTTGTGCATGTTATTCTCTCAGATAAGATCCTAAGATCATATTGCTTAAATGATAAAAATATAACATGGTATTATAGCTAACCTGAGAAGAAGACACTGTGAAACTGAAAAATCTATGGCTTCTTACTTTTTGGGTCTCTCTCCAAAATCCATAAGAAAAAGGATGCTAGGTTAACTCTCCATTGAAGGGCGCATCTTTCTATCGAAGCGAAATTTGATTCTGGGCATTTTCAGTTTTTGTTGTGAGAAATTAGGGATTTTCATAGAAGAGGAATTTTTGAGTGAGCTCAGCATAGGATTAATATCCTCATCAAAATTGAATTTTAGAGACCTGGGTCGATATTTTTGGTTAGGTGAAACTCCAGGAAAGTCAAACCCTAGTTTGACCCTGGGCCTGAAAAACCCTAAAATACTGAAACTGATAGTTTTGGTAGATTCGCTATTTCTAGATATTGGAGAAGGATTAGGTGCTGAAACATTCACAGGTTGAAGATAAATCCATGATGTACAATGTATCCAAGTTTTAGCCTCATATTCGCTATATTCTAGGAGATATGATTCCTCCAAGTTAGGGTGCAAAACTCTCCCAGGATTCCTCGCCAAACCAGACACATGGGGTGAATTGCTATATCTTGGGCTAAGAAGGTCCAAATGAAAATTATAAAGATGTTCCAGAAAGGACATGGAATTTAATTTCTATGATAAAATTTTCAGACCCAGAATATTAAACAGTGACACATGGCAGGTCGTACAACTTCGTTATGCTGAACAGTCCTGAAATAGGTCACCTTGGGAAAATGATCATAAGTCTCAATTGGTGAAAAAAATTCTGATGAAACCTATGGTGTTGGAACAAGGATAGAAGAGGATACCGTAGTACAAAATTTCCAACATAGAGGATCATTAATTTTGGAGATATCACAGAAATAGTATAAGGAATTTCTGCAGAAGAAATTGGTAAACTAGGGCTTCCTGTTTAGGGAGCTTCCCTCCACTATTTTTAGAAAAGGAGTAGATTGGAAAGATCACCTTGAAGAGGTCTATATTTCTATCTAATCAGATATTAAATATTCCAAGTTTTGAAAATTAGGGTTTCTCTGACAAACCCTAGATCAGCCAGCTCAGAAACTAGGACTGACACCTCAAATCGGTAAGATCTAATATTTTTCTATTTACATTTGAGGTTCTTATTTCAAAATGTCTAATCACACCAGCTTGATGACAAGCTTGGTGAAACTGACAATTTCCAAACATGGAAGTATTGGATCTCACTCGTTCTTGAAGAAAATGAATTGGACACCTACATAAGTAGAGAGGTTCCAGTTCCAGAGGGACATGAGGCTAAAAGCATTACACAAGAAGAACTTGGTCAAGGCCAAGAAAATCATTGCTGATTCAATCAAGGATCACATTATACCACAAGTGTCTTCCCTAAAGACACCGAAAGATATGTTTGATTCCTTGACCAAGATATTTGAAGGGAAGAACATAAATTAGAAGATGAATTTGAGAAACCAGTTGAAGAATGTGAAGATCCAGAATGCAGAGACCATATAGTCATACTTTACAAGGGTCTCTCAAATCAAAGAACAACTTGAAGTGGTAGAAGAAGAAGTGGAGAATGCAGAAGTGGTGATAACCACCTTGAATGGTCTCCCGGGATCATGGGATTCATTCATTCTAGGAATGTGTGCCGAAAGAAAGTGATTAGTTTCATCACACTCTGGGAAGAGTGCACACAAGAAGAAGCTTGAATCATAATAAGAGAAAAGAAGATGGGAGCAACTGAAGATCAAGCCCTCGTGATTCAAAGAAGATCCCTCAAGCAACAAGGAATACGAAAAACTAAATTATTGAAGAAACTCTTATCCATCTAAGCATTTGGATAAGAAATGATGATGCTATGAATGAAGAAAATGATGAAGATGAAAGAAGGAGTGTACCCACGAAACACATAAATATAATTATTCAATTGTCATTTCATGATATTATTTTGTTATTCATTTGTTTATGTTTAGTTGATGTGTTATGCATGATAGAATCTTTGCATTAATGACAGTGTAATACTAATATGCATGTGATGGGTAAGTAGCTCATGGTGCTATACAACTCTCCATTGCTACTTATCTAGAATGAAACCTCTTTTCTGACATATTGGATTAGTGCACAATATCAATGATGTCTTGGTAGAGATGGAAGGAATCTAGAAAAGTTTCCCTAAGATATGGATGAATGTTGTATTGGCTAAAATAGTTGCATGATCATATATTTACGCATAAGAATTTGCCACTATGAATATGCCTTATGAAATGTTTCTAACCATACAAATGCATTTGAATTGTAGGAAAGATCGTGTACAATCACCTACAAGAAAATAAGGATGGGACTTGTTCCGAAGAACAAGTGATGACAGTTCAAGATGAAGAATAATATGGCGAATGCAGCGACATCATTGATGCAGAACCTTCCAACTATGAAGAAGTAGCCAAGAAGATAGGGAAGAATAGTTCAAGAATAATGATGTCTAGGATGCAGTATCGAGACCTGAAGGGAAGTTCGTAGTTCCATCATGCAGTAAATGGAAACATCATGGGATACAAGGCAAGATTCGTAGCATGAGGCATAGACTATGAAGATACATTTGCATCCACTAGAAATACACATGACAGGTAGAATCATGTTTGCAAATGAAAGAAGGCCTTGCATGAGATCAGAAGGCACCCATGGTATAACACATACATGAGGAGCTTGAAGACCACCTAGAGTGATGAAGATCTTAACCTTTGCCACAAGGTTGAAGATGAAAGCCTATAGATGATGACAAGCTCACAAATGGGTGTGAGAAGAATGCTTTCAAAGATAGAGGATCTTGGTATCTAGTGACCCTATATGGATACACATAATATTAGTAGTAGAGGAAGCTACTTGTCACTTCGGTACATGAATTTTTCAATGCATAGAGTACGAAAGGCAGAGGGAGAATGATGTTCCACTTTAGAGGGAGTGACTACAGAAGATCCTGAGGTTTAGGATGATGGAATGCAAGGCCATGACCACACCTATGGAATCAAACCTAAAGCTATTGAGTGTTTCTTCATCAGAGTCGGTTGATGCCATGATGTATCATCAGATGCTTGGGTCCTTGATGTACCTGATAAACACGAGACCAGATATTTTCTTTGCGGTGAACACCTTGAGCCAGTTTTTGACAGATCCTAAACATGTTCACCTAATTGTTGTAAATCATATTCTGAGATACCTGAAGGGTACGATTGATTATGGGCTCAAGTATGATGCGAATCAAAAGTTTAACTTTGAGGGTTATGTTGATTCAGATTGGGAAGGCAGTGCTGTAGATAGAAAGAGCACCTCGGGGTGCTGCTTTAGTATGGGATTAGGTGTGATCTCTTAGTTTAGCAGGAAGAAATCCTGTGTAGCACTAAGTACAACCAAATAATATTATGTTGCATCTTGTTCGGCTAGTTGTGAGGCAGTATGGCTCAGGAAGCTACTGTTTGATTTATTTGATCTCCCGTTGGACTCTACTTGTATCTTCTATGAAAACCAGAGTTGTGTGAAGTTGTCTAAGAACCCAGTGTTTCATGATAGGTCAAATTACATCAAGATCAAATATCACTATATCAGGGATATGGTGCAGAGAGGAGTAGTGAAGCTTCAGTATGTTGCGACGAATGAGCAAATAGCAGATGTGTTGACCAAACCACTAGCCAGGGTGAAGTTTGAGTACTTCAGAGAGAGGTTTGGTGTTCTTCAGATAGAAGATACTTTGAGGAAGAAGTGATGGGACACATTTGCAGGAGCCATTCCAAGAATGGTAGGAGGATCCTTCCCATGGATGTGGATGTAAGCGTTGTGTGATGAGCATCAGGATGATGCTTCATTTTTTTCTATGATGATGATCAAGATGATCATATGATGATGATATGAATCAGGATGATGATATGATGATACTATATGGATAGATTGTACAGATAGCATGTAAAATATCCTGAGAGATCCGATAGTCTGTGCTCAGATGCTCTTTCAAGGTTTTGCTACAGGTTGGCTGTGGACAGGTTGTGCAGATAGCATAGAAAATATCTCAGGAGATCATGTATTATGTGCTAGGATGCTCTTTCGAGGTTTTGATACAGGTAGCATAGAAAATATCCTGAGAGATCCTATAGTCTGTGCTAGGATGCTCTTTCGAGATTTTGCTACCAGAGGCATGTAATCAGCCCTGGAGATCCAATAGGTTGAGCTATGTGCTTGTAAAATTCCTAGGATGCTCTTTAGAGTTCTTGCAGGTTGCAAGACACTCTTTTAAGGTTTCTCCTAACCACATAGAAAAGATCTTGGGAGATCCTATATTCTGTGCTAGGATGCTCTTTCGAGGTTTTGTGGTGGTAGTCACATAGAAAAGATCCAGGGAGATCCTATAGTCTATGCTAGGATGCTCTTTCGAGGTTTTGTGACGATCACATGTAAAAGATCCTTGGAGATCCTATAGTCTATGCTAGGATGCTCTTTTGAGGTTTTGTGATGGTCACATGTAAAATATCCTTGGAGATCCTATAGTTTGTGCTAGGATTCTCTTTCAAGGTTTTGTTAATGCACGTAATCAGTCCTGAGGATTCCACAGTATGGCCAAAGATGATGAAGACTTACAGAAGCCATTCTCTGGGAGAATGAAGGCACCTGGTCAGTTACCAAGAAATAGATTCAATCTGGGATTGAAGCTCAACTTAGTACTGAGAGGCCATTATCTAGGAGAGTGGAGGCACCTGGTCAGTTACAAGGAATGTTTTTTAGTCTGAGATTGACACTCATCCTAGAGCTGAGAGCCATTCTTTGGGAATGAAAGATGTAAGTGTTGGGAGGGCCATTCTGACATGGTTCTTGGATGTGTTCCTCTCATGGTTAGATATAAGTGATGAAGAATATGAAGACCTACCTGGAGGCTAGGCCTATAACCAGCATGAAAAAAGGCTGGATCTGTAGAACTTCCTATGATGAGAAGAATGAAGAGATAGCACCATTTGATTGAGATATCGAAAGCAGTGATGATGATGATAATCCAGTGATGATCCAACTTTGATGATGATCCATATCAAGTGATGATCCAAAATTGATGAAGATGACTTGATGATGATCCAGATGATATAGAGAAGAAGACTTGTGCTAATAAATTGTGTCGAGAGAATACCTTCCTAGTTAAGAGGGAGTGCTGATGTATTTGTAACTTCGGAATGTATTCACTTGTATATCCTATGTATTGTACCCCAATGTTTATTTCGGGAAGTATCTATAATGTAATTGAGTCATGTCATGCCCCGATGTTCCGATCAAGAGATTAAATAATGTAAACAAGTCATGTAAAGTCATTGAGGTTAACCCTCCATTGTAAGTCGGGGCAATAGTCCCCACAATTGAGTCAAGGTTAACCCTCCTTGTTGATCGGAGGGAAAAGTCCCCACATTTGTGGGGCACTAGGGTTATTAGACTCTCCTAGAGAAGTTAGCACTGGTAAGTAACTGTTAAGTGAGGCCGACTTGTTGGAGTGGACATAAAGTGAACGGAAGAATATAAATAGAAGTGAGGCCCTCCTCATTTCTACACATCACACACAAACTCACTCACTAGGGCGCATGAGTGAGAGAGAGAGAACAACTGTTGGAGATCATCTTTTTTGTCTTTGGGTTTTACTGCTTCCATTGGTGCTCATTCTATCTTTTAGGAAGTTGTGGGGTTTTCTCCTTTGTGGTTTTCCTGAGGAAAATTCTTTGTGTCTCTTGTCTCTTGTGTTTATTGCTGTGCATGTTATTCTCTCAGATAAGATCCTAAGATCATATTGCTTAAATGATAAAAATTTAACATTTAGTTTGACTATTTGATTTTCGACTGTGGAAACTTTTAGTCCCCATTTTTGGCTTGTTGTATTCATATAAGTGACTATTATTGCATGGTTTATTTTCCTAATTTGCTTTAGCAGTAGATGAATGTTTCATTGACAAGTAGTTGCTACTTGGCATTCTTTGAAAAATAATTAGATGGTTATTACAATTGATTTTTAGTTTCAGTTATTTAGTTCATCATTTACATTTAGCAGTTATTTATTTTCAGCATACATTGGGATTGTTCACACCATTTGTGCATCCACTCACCTCCTAATAACAAAGTGACCCTAGAATTTACTTAATTGAACACACATTTAACCCTACTTGGGTACCAAAAAAATATTGTAGATAGGTGGGAAACTAGTGGTAGGAATCCAAATAATCCCCCTTTACTATTCACATATAAGACATATTTTTGACTCTTAGGGTGCCAAAATGCCCTAGTATTCGTTGACACAGTTACAACCAATTTTCTAGGTAGACCTCTCCCTTAGGAGGGTTGAAGTGACTAGACTGGTTCCGAAGGTCTGAGTGTAATGTTGCACTCAACTCTATAATGAAGCATACCTACTTGTAGTGCTTGTTGTATTTCCATGCCACCTTACTAGGGGTGCAATGGTTAAAATATTAAGTGGAATATTCACCTACTCAAACATGTCATGAACAGGGGTAGCCTAGTTACCATTCTTCTAGGGATATTGTACTCGAGATCCCTCTTAGTAGGGGGATGTCCCATATCCATTTTTGGTCTTTAAGGATGTATTGTTTGACTCATATTTCATCACCATGCACATGATACAGTTTGCAATGGCTTGCAAAGGATATGTTTTGCGATGGATTCCATCTCTTTAATTAGGTTTTTTCATGCTATCATACGTCATAGGATAACCAGTCTTTTTGTTACTAGGTAGTTACTTCTTTTTGTATTTCTAGTCATTTTTTGCCACTTACGAAAGGTGACACAGAATTATAGTAGAGTCTTAGAGTATCTATTTTATTGAGAACACTGATTTGGCACACATGAATTTAGTTGGATGTTTTTATCCTTTTCATATCCCTCTTTCACACTTATGTCACTCTACCATCATTGCTCCTCCAAGATTCTCTCACAGTATTCGATGGCAGCCACCATAGCTCAGTTTGTTAGATCGATTCTGCCACATCTCTAGCCAACATCATTCAATTTATCTGGTTTCTCTTTCCAAGAGAATCATGTTCGAGATCGATCCCTACCACTTAGGTCCTTCACCCCCACATAAATACATTGTTGGTCACACCTCTTCGTCCAGCACCAGACCTTTACCTATAGGAACTCCCTTCATTGGAAATCCACCTACTAGGAACCCTACCATAGGGAAACCACCTACTGGGAACCATTTCATTGGGAGCCCACCTACTAGGAACCCTCCCATCGGGAACCTACCTATAGGAAACCATCCCATGGGAAACTCACCTTCTAGAAATATTCTCATCAGCAAACTACGAGTTATTTTTTTATGGGAAACCCATCCTCCAATAAAACCCATGTAGTAAATCCACCTATCAAGAACCCTCCTCTAGGAACCACTCCATGACTATACCTTCACATAGATCCTTCGATCCCATGACCCTACAATTCATGGATATCCCTAAATTTCTTGATATGGCATAGTTGACTAATGACCCTGATTGTCATGATCCTTCCTAGAAACTGATTCCTACCAAAATCCCTTTGCATATCCCTAAATTTGAGGGGAAGGCTAGTGAATATCCCCATAACCACATCATGTCTTTCCACTTGTTGTTGAAATATTATAAATTCAAAAAATATTCTAAATGTATTTTACTGATGTACTCCAAGGGAGATGCCTTATTCCTCTGTTGGGATGTTACTATTGTGTTTGGTCATCATAAATTCATGAGCTATAACCTCCATTTTAAGTTGGTTCAATAGTACCCTAATGAATATACTATAATACTATTTTGAGTCTTCCTAGGAGAAATCGACCCAGTCAGTTTAGTGGGGCCGACTTGTTAGGTTAAAAGTCAGGGGACATAAAGAGTATAAATAGAGGAGTTGTGTTCCTCATTTGAACACAGGAACTCACTTCTGTATTGTGCATAGGAGAGAGAGATACATACCAACAAGGAGGATTATCATATATTTTGGGGTTTTACCTTATACATCTATATAGAGGAAGTTTTGCTAGGTTTTCTTCCCCTTGAGGATTTCCTAGGATATATCTGTGTCTATCTTGTGATTGTGTTTCTTTCAGTGATTCTGCATATGCTACTATTGTGGATTTGAATTAAAAACTAATGATATCTAGATAAGCATATGAAATATTAACATGGTATCAGAGCTATACTCAATAGAACAACTTTCACAAGGTGAAACTCTCTCTCCTCTCCCTCTAGCAAGAAATTAGGGTTTCTGCAAAATTATGGATTTTGAATATCTGCTTTCATATAAAGTTGTGCATCCCTAGAGAGAATCTATTGAGCCCTAGATCAAATTTTTTGAGTGGTTGAATCTCTGGGAAATCCAAAGCCTAGTTTGGCACTGAACTAGAAAACTACAAAAAACCAGAACCATAAATTTGCAGAAACTAAAATCTTGCAAGCAAGTTTTGAAGGGTGAATATTTGGAATCTCTAGAAACCAAGTGAAACAACTAACTTTCCCCAGTCAAACACATCTCCTGGAAAGGTTATATTTTCATTTTGAGAAATTTCAAGTTTTAGTGACCTCTTGGATAAGATGGCCCCAAGCCCTAAGCTTGAGGACACAATGGAAGGTCTGAGAAAAATTTCGAGAATAGAAGTATACGATTGGTCTCATTCTTATAGATAATGATATTGACAAATACATCAAATATGAATTTTCAAAACCATAAGAAGATGAAGCTAAGGAGAATCACCATAAGGACCTATTCAAGGCAATGAGGATCATTGTTGATTCTATCAAAGATTACTTGATCCCTCAAGTGTCATATAAAGAGACACCAAAGAAAATATATGATTCCCTTTCTAGAATGTATGAGATAAGGAACATCAACAGAAAGATGAATTTGAGAGCTCAACTGAAGTGCACGAAGATGAGTAAAGGATGATCCATACAATATTACTTCACAAGGGTCTCCTAGTTCAAGGAACAACTAGATTCCATTGGAGACTCCATTGATGAAGATGAACTAGTAATGACTGCTCTCAATAGTCTCACTAGACCTTGGGATTCATTCTTACAGACTATGTGTGCTAGAAAAGAGAGTATGAAGTTTGACATTGTATGGGAATATTGGATCCAAGAGGAAGATAGAGTAGCTAATAGAGAATCTCTACTCAAATAATATGATCAAGCTCTAGTCACCCATACTAGAAGAATAATACATTCAAATTTAAAGAAGGATAGTCACAAGGAGTATATACCTCCAAATAAGTTTCAAAGGAAAAGAGAAAACAACCAGAAGAAAGTGTTGTTCAGGATAAATCACCCTTGTAACCTAGGGTCTGGGGTTACCAACTTACTACTAACTTGTAGACAACCAAATTTACCAAAGAATGGAAAGGGAATAGGAAGAAAGTCTTGACTTACCTGATTACCGACATTTGATCCAAACTTGATCTTCTCCCGCTCCTCTTCTCTCTAAAGCTTCTAGGGATGCACCTCTTCACCTAGAAAGAGTAAATCTTTCAAGTAATATCTCATGCATATATATATCATAGGTTATATGAACAATATATCAAACATATGAGTAAACATATTCATTAACCAAAATACATGAAATAGACTCAATAAAAGACTGTAATAAGAATTCTCTTTATTAACAATCAATGAATGAGATAAGAGTACAACCCAGCTTCTGAGACAAGGACTCCTCTGCAACCAAAGGAATCTGAGTTCTGTTGCTCCAAGATTATGAAGATATACCACTAGCATAACTTTTCTCTCCAAAATTGATTCCTTAGTCCCCACCCCAAGGCCTCTATTTATACTTTGGGAAATAGAGTAGTTTTGAAGGTTGGGATAGTTGATATAGTTTGGATAGTTATGGATTAGGGACCAACTAATCTCATCTGATCGTGTTTTATATTTTTTAAAGTCAAAACAAGGTGTACATGACTATTAATATAGGAAACCCACATATGACACATGAGTTGCTCGAAGGAAACCCGCGTACGCAAGTGTATGCGGGTTGCAATGCAAATACTCGCATACGATATGTGAGTTGCAATGCAGATAGTCGCATATGCAACTCAACACTTAGAAAAAATATATATAAAGCTGGTTTAAGGGTAATGCATCCCAGGTCATTCGCATCTATAGTGTTTTGGCCACTTCAATCCTAATTTGTCCTTTTGTGTACCAACATGAAGAATGTTGGCACTCAGACAGAGAAGTGCCATTTGGGTTGATAAAAGATTCCCCCTAATGTGTGAGGTCAGAGGGAAGCGATGGCCAAAACACATTATAATCATTATCTTGGAGAACTCAGAAGTCCAATGAAGTAGAGGAAGTACCTGAAATAAATACATAGCAATGTCATATACAAAATCATATCTTAGGTTTCCATGTTCAATATATTGGAACACTAGCTCCTTTACAATATTTGAGTACATCATATGATACAGGTTCAAGACTGCATATATTACAAAGGTGGATCGAAGCCACAATATAGAATAATGATGAGTCTTCAAAGTTATGGGAACTGTGTAAGTGAACACAACATAGTCTTACACAACTTAGGTTATGAACCTAAGGTGTTCACCAAAAATCCAAAAGAACCAGTGTTGATGTATTTGTAACTTCGGAATGTATTCACTTGTTGTTACAGAGAGAAATTCCTATGGCTTGGGGTACCACAATAGACAGCTTGACTCCAGAAATCAATCCTTTCCAATATGCAATAGAAAATAAATGTCTAACACTAAAGGATCATACCTCGTACCTTATTTCGGACGGTTGAAGTAGATCCCCGTTGAGCTTTCCAACTTCAGCTTGAATTGATATATTACTTCCTCAACAACAAGTAAACAATACAAGCATTCTATATATCATGGTGTTAGATCTATTCTAGAATATATAATCAATAATGTATAATCATTTGACATAATCCAATGGATAAAATATTCATTCAAACACACATTATTGGACAGGAAAAGATAGTTCTATTAATATAAATCAGATATCACAATAGATACAACCTCTGATGGCACATCTGTGAACCGAAGAAATTGAATCCCCCACTTGGGCCTCCACCGCCTCAATCCTCCATCTCTCGATAGCAAGTGTAATGTCCCGGTTTTGACCCCGTCACATTAAATGTATATGATGTATATACTGTAAATGATCATGGTGTGGAGCTAAAGGCCAAGGCCCCACTGTTGATCGGTTATGCTATGTTCTGGATTTAAATTGTCACCTATTGAATATCAGGGCATGCGACATATATTATGTTGGTTATTATGTAAATATGCATCATAATTAATTGAAATAAACACAACCAGCTACGGTCGCGGTAACTAAATCGAAGGGGGCATGATTTTCACAAGGATAAGGATATGGGGAAAGCCAAAATGTCTATGAGAAGACCCATCAAGCTGTCAACTACCTTTCTTGTCTTTTTCCCCAATCATTTATTTCTGCCAGAATGTGGTTGAGTTAGTTATTGCATGGAATGGGAAGATTATGGGAAAAAAAATTCGAATTGGGCAGAGAACCATTTTTTTTTAAAACATGTTCTGACTTCCTTGGCAAGGAAAATGCCCAAAAACGTATGCCATTCTGCCATGCATCCATGTTTTTCCATTTTTCCTCACCATTCTCCTTCACGTTGGGGCTTTTGGGAGCAGCTGGTGTTTTTCCTGTGTTTTTCATTTCCACGTTTTTGGTGGTTGGCTTCATTTTTCCCATGGATAGGAGGTCGTTTTTGTAGTGCTGGGGATTGGGCTATTTTCCTCACGTTTTGGGAGCTGCTGGTGCATTTTCCATTCACGTTTTTGTAGCTTCATGTGTTTTTACCATGGCTGTGAAGGGCCATTCACGTTTTTGGTTGTCTCACGGACTATTGGTCTCATGCACAGACTATTTGGGGCATTTTTCCCTGCTGTGAGTTGTGCTCACTGATAAGCTTCAGGACTGTGTGTTTTCCCCCATGTTGTGAGTCATTTTTGCTATTATGTTTGGGGACTGTTGTAGATGGGTTGAAGTTGTTTTTCCCTGGTTTAAGCTGTAATAGCTAAATTAATTGTCGGAGTGCAATGGTTGGTCTTCGGACTGTGAGAGGAGCAGAGATGTTGGCTTAGGTTTGCTTGATAAACCTGGTGGCTGGAAACCACACAGACAGAGCTAGAGGGCTGGCCTTCTTCTCCATCACCCCTGAATAGCACTGGAAGGGAATGCAGGGCCTGAGGGACTATGTAGCAGAGAAGGGACTGATTCCTTGTGTTGGGTGTGGATGGGTGTCTTAGAGGTCAGGCTAGTTCTAGTGTAGGTGTTCTTGGCTCTGTAATGAGCTCATCAGCTTAGCAAATTGCCTTCATCAGCTCCTTAATGGCCTGATAAAACCAACTTTGTTGGCTTGGCTATATGTTTTGTGTATCCTGGCTATGTGTAAGCCTCCTAGTTCCCTTATTCCTTGGAGAATCATGCCCAGCTCGGGGGTGGCAGCGCTGTTGAGAGATTAAGGAGCACGATGGCCTATGGTTGGGTGGAACGTTGCAGCGACGTAGCTGGTTACGGAAGAAGTTCTTCATAAGATAAGTGCTCTGTCCATTTTACTTCTGCAACTGTAAATTTTGTTAATGAAAATGAAGTGAACATGTTGAAAGGATGCTTGTTGGATTGTATGATGTTTCTGCTGTGTCTAATAGATAATTGCATCTGTGCATGATAATTTCTCATATGAGCATAATTAAGCTCAATGCATATGTTTAAGCATTTTGTTTGCAGCAATTTGTAAGCCTGTACATGTTCATGGGCAGTTAGCCCGGTCTGATAAAGCTAGTAGTCGCGTCCTCTACGCCGGTCGGAGGCATGGGGACGTTACAGCAAGCTCACAAGCAAAAGGAAAGCTTGGGAAGAACACACTAGTGCTCTAAGGGACAAAGGGATGCAGACTCAAGCATAAGTTTTGGCAACAATGGACTATAGTTTCTTTGCTCTCAATTCTCTCATATGCCTTTAATATACCATAGAGTTCCTTATATAGCTTTTGAAAGGGGTAATGAAAGGTCGAATCCGAGCAATCTCAAGGCATAGGGAAGGCTAGGAGTCAAGTGAGTTGGATCCATGTCAAGTAAAACTAAAAAAGTATTTGGATTATGTACACATCCCGATGTACAGGGTTTTAGTGGTCAAACCCGCATATATACGTGCTTATAGGTTTAAAAGTCATGTGTATCATTTTTCACATGTTTTTAGAGATGGTTAAGGAAACATCAAAGGACAAAAAATGGTCCATGGGGTCTAAGGAGTTTGCAGCAGGACAGGGGAAGGCCATACAAAGTGTGATTCACATGGAGTGGTAAAATCAGCTATAAAAAATGCCCCCTAATGTGTGAGGTCAGAGGGGTCATACGATGGCTGAAATACATTATAAGTCCATCCCAGAAGTGGAGTGATGAAGTAACCCAAATGGAAGACCAGCCATCCAATCAGCATAGTACAATAACACAACTCTGCATATAATTGTCAATACATATAGCAGTCCCGGATACATAAGAGTACAATGGCCATGAATAGGTATGATACAAGATATCACATAAGTGGTCATCGCCACGTACAATATACATAGATCAGAATCTCCATGATGAAGATATACAAAGGACCATGATCTCCATAATGGCTGAAGATATATAACAGATCAAGATCTCCATAATGGCTGGAAATGTCTGACATATACTAGAATCAAGTCATGAGAGCTGAAATCTCATGAACACTGGCACGATCAAGGAGGTAGCATATAAGAGATGCCACCAATATGGAAGTTCTTCTCCACAAACCGCTACAAGTACATGTCCTACTATGCGAATAGAGGTGTCGAGGTCAAACATTGTAGTCCATCGTTTGATTACCGGTCATTAATGTATACCGTTAACAGATGCAAGATCACCCATTGATAATGAAAATGGGAATCAAGGTACTAGAGTGCAAACTAACAAGTGTGAATAAATGTGTTGAGGTCGAACACTTGAGAGGATCCATCGATCAGGGGACATTGATATATTCCCAAAGACTGTTGATGGCGAGAGAACCTGCCACTGATGACTGCAAGTCTCAAGGCACTCAAAATGACTCTAGATTCCAATCCCAAAATAAATGATCTGAAGTCGATGGGATGAAATCCATTGGAAGGAGGGCATTAAGGCATCCCCCATCATCCAACATGAGGTACTCAGCAAGGCTGTATAATGTGGAAGGACTTGATCATAAGGTGCACGAACCAGTAACTGTACTGGGAATGGCCGACATGCAAAGTCAAGAGAATTGAGGAATGGCCGACTCAGGTTTCAAATTCCTTTGAACAAGAGCATAACGATGTATGGTGACTGAATGAAGGCAGCATAGACTCAATATACAAACTGGGAAATCTCTGTGACATAGGAGGCATCGACAGAGGCTCCATAGGGACTGGAAGCTTAACCAGTCGGTGGAGATAAACTCAGATAAACGAGTACAGCTCCTAAAGTCAAAATATAAACCCAACCTATGGACATGATATACAGTGCTCTGTTCGAAGGCGACACAACTCAACAGCTGCCACAGATAACGTCTTTCCTTGTCCGGATTTTTGGTTTTTTGATCTTTTTTTTTGGACTTTTTCAGTTATTTAAAAAGCTTGAAAAAGAATAAAATGGCTTTATAGTTACAAACTAGGAGGAGATGAGTGTCATAAGGGAAAACAAACTATTTCCAAGTAGTTGAACATACCTATTCTCAATGCAAGGAGACATGTGTAGGATATCGACACTCGGGGGAAAATCCCCTCTCGGTAAAAGGGAAACAAGCTGCGAAGGATATAAAAGATGGCTCTGCATGGCTAGACATGAGACGAGCTCGGGCTATATGGCTGAATACACAATGTCAGGGGAGCCAGCAAAAATCTCAATAAAGCAGCCAAAGCTCATGATAATGCATTCACAACTTGACATGAGGGAGTCCTGAGGAAAATAGGCCAGCAAAAGATCAAGAGGAGTATGAGGCTCTTGCAGAATGTCATGGAGGTACTATACAATGGACTCCCACACCCTAAAGGAGAAAACGTCAGCATGGGAACCAAATGCAAATAAGGTGCTAACTAGGGTACCCATGTAAGGTGAAGCTCTACCACTCATATCATGCCACTTCTAAAGCAGCAAGAAGGTTCTGTGACATAATAGAGTGGGTTCATACCTAAGGTCATGATGAGGTGGTCATAAGGTTATGCAAAATGAAAATGATGATGAAACCTAACCTATGTGCCATTTTAGACATGATACTTGAGATCGGCACGAACTAGTCAATCCAATGGCTGAAATGACACTGAAAAAGGTCCTCTACATCATGAATTATGTCAAAAACGGTCCAAAATGGTTAGAAAATGTCGAAACTATAGGAAAGGGGGTAAAAATTTTCAAATATTTGAAAATTTTCTATAAATAGTAAATAATTCAAAATATTATAAAACATTTGAAACTTTTACCCATTTGAGCTCAGATTTTCAACAGCGAATTCCAAGAGATCCAGCCGGCAGAATCCACTACCGTTTCTTCCAGGTATTTACCCATGCTCTTCTCTTTCATTTTGATGCAATTTTTATGAAATTCCATGGTCAATTAAGCTTTCTAGGCCAAACTGAAATGGGCGCTGCGGCCCATGAAGAAATCGAGGGTTTTTCCATGTATAGGGCTAGATATATGCGGAAAATGCTGCCAAACCCACGTACATACACGGCTATTTTGAAAACAGTTGTGTATGAGGCCGCGCATAAGGTTTTTTAAATAATCTATTGGGAAAATTTGTAATTTCTTGTGTAGGATGGTCCTAGAGTGGAGAGAGATGGTGAGGTAGAGGAAGTAGTAAGGGCCGATCTAATGGCTCAACAAGCTCTATGTACATGCGGACTCTACAAGTTTTGGTGTCTTGGTGGTTTGAGGGCCAAACCAAGACTATTACAGATGCTAGTGGATTACTGGGATCCAGACTTGGAATCCTTCTAGATAGATGGGATGTCCCTCACTATAGAGGTGGAGGACATATACTTCATTACAGGGATTTCTAGACGAGGGGAAGTAGTGAACCTTCATTCTCGTGGTGGGCTAGGAGGTGGCCTGACTATCGACGAGTACATTGCGGTGTACTGCTATCCAGACAAAGAGAAGGTGGGGATTCAGATCCCTACCAATGCTATACAGGTGCTAGGCCTAAAGGCCATACTATTGACATTGGGCAGGATAGCAGGCTTGGCATCACTCCACCAGGCCTCATGGCCTCTGATGTTCTATGTAGTGGAGTGCATGATCCAGGGGGTCATTCGCCTTTAAAAGTTACACTGATCCAATAAGAAGAAATGGTGCAATGGAAAAATGGAGTGGCAATGCAATACTTTACCACATTTATAAAAAGGGTTAATGCATTTCAAGATGTTTAATGGTTCTTAGCTATGATAAAAAACATATCTAAGCTGAACCTTATCCCATGGGTCGGCTAGACCATATATCATGGGTTGTTGCTTGCCCACATGTCCCAAAACTAGACTTTGCATATATGTTATGAACCCCATCAAATGAAATGCTAAGCGGTTCAACGGTTCTAGCACCATGGAAATAGCACATAATATAATGTGTTATAACCAAAGTCCATATGTTAAGTTGGATGGGGATTACATTATATACCAAATGAAACCATGATATAACACACACACACACACACACACACACACACACACACACACATATATATATATATATATGTTGCAATGTTGGCGGGATATTCATGTGACGTATATTGCGTAGCTCGGCGATATTGTTGTGAAAAGGTCGCGCAGTTAATGTTTAACAGTTTAATGTTTGGTTCACGGTCTATTGACAACGTCGAAGGTCAGAAGAATATTTCATTCCGCAACGTTAGAGCTCACAAGAGCTTTTTCTTTCCGCAACATCAGAGGTCGGAAGAGCATCTCTTTCTGCAACGTCGGAGATTTAAAGCATCGGAGAGAAAGCAGATCGGGAGCCGCAACGATGGAGAGATAAAGGATATCGCAGTCCACGACAGGCACAATCTTGATCGGAAGAATAACGCTTTTGACAGCCGCAACGGTGGAAGCCCAAGAATTACGAAGCGGCGCACACAGCGATGCGAGGTTTGAAAAGTCACATTAGAGGAATTTTGGGGTCTAAAATGGGCCTCCTAAGGAAAATAATAAAATAATAGTTAAAATAGTAAAATAATAGTTAAAATAATAAAATAATATTGATTAATTTTGGAGGAAGAAAGAAAAAAAACTACTTTTTGTGTTCGTATTTTTGACATATCTCCCTGTGTTTTTACTCAAATTTCGATCGGGAGAGCTCGTTCGATGCGTAATTTGATTCCGCATCCAACGAGTACCCACACTGCATACTTTTGATGGACCCCGCTACCCTAAAAACAAGAAATACCTGAAAAAACGTGATGATGACATCATCATCACGTTTTTTCAGGTATTTCTTGTTTTTCGGGTAGCGGGGTCCGTCAAAAGTATGTACTGTGGGTACTCGTTGGATGCGGAATCAAATTTCGCATCCAACGAGCTCTACCGATCGAAATTTGAGTAAAAACACAATGAGATATGTCGAAAATACGAACAAAAAAAGTAGTTTTTTTTAATGACAAATATGTCAATTCAACCATTATGGTTGACTTATTTTATTGAAATTCTATTGGTTCTTGAATTCCAACTCACAAAAACTTATTTTGGCACGTTTTATTATAAGGCCCATTTTAGACCCCAAATTTCCTCTAATGAATCATGAGACTTTACCATCTGCCATCCGCAACTGCGGAAACCAAAGTAACAATACGTTCCGACTTGAAAACCAGCCGACAGCCGATTGAGACAGAGTCCATCGGTGGAAAAAAAATCAAAGCCGTTGCTTACCACTATTCCGCAACGGCGGAAGCCCAGATGACTAAAACTTCCAAAAGTTTAGTTCACATACGGTTCCGTTGCCGGGATAGCTCTGTTATATACATACAACGTTATCACAGAGGTCAGATCCTTGGCATGGCGGGAATATCCCTCATGTGGAACATTATGATGTGGCAGGATATTTCATCATGTGTACAGCTTATTTGGTAGTTATAGTATTCGATCCATCGCCACAGTTGAATAACGCTCTGGCAGGTATCATATTGGCACAATTTTGTTGCCACATTTGGATAGTATGAATAGCCTGTTTGTAACGTTACGGGAATATGGAACGGTCGGTTATGATGAATGAGTTGGAATTTGGTAGGAGGATGCGGAACAGACTCTTTGGTAACGTTTTGGCGAGTCAAACCGGTGACGATTCCTCCCACTGAATGCTTCAACAGCTCGATTCTAGCCACGATACAGGGGCAGCTTTATATTCTAGTTGTTTTCAGCCAGTACCGAGTAAGGGGGAAGGAAGAAAAAAAATTTGGCTGTAAAATTATTCCAGATGCTGTTAGTGTAAAGTCGACCATTCTCTGTTACATGTTGGCTTCTTTGTCTTTTGAAGACCAGATTGTAATTTCTAGAGAGGAGTCTTGAAGACTTTCTGTTCAACCTTCTGTTTTATAGTTTTCTGTAGTTAATTTTGATAGAGACAGAGGATAGCAGGAGAGTTTTTGCTGCCATTTATCCAGAGTGTTTTTTGTATTTAGAAGTCGACCATTTCTCTGTTATAGTTTGGCTTCTTTATCTTTTGAAGTCCAAGTTGTAAGTTTCAAAGAGGGGGTCTTGAGGACTTCCTGTCCAGCATTCTGTTTCTGCAAATGCTGAAGTTGATGCCAGAACCATTTTGTACCATTTAAAGCCATTAATTGGATCGGTACCCATTGGAGAGGGACCCGGAGACGTAGCCCAGTGGAGGGGGTGAACTCCATTATCAACTTCTGTTTGTGACTTTGTTTCTGTGTTTTCTTCCTTGTATCTGTCTATCATTGTTGTGGTTTTTCATTCTTGTTCTGAGCATTTAATTTCTGCTAATACTGTCCATTAATTAACCTGTTGAATGCATTATTTTACAACAAAATTTTAATGCACTAAAGTTGAGGTCCGACGGATCATATTATGGTATCAAAGCTGGTTAACTGTTGTGCAAGTTTGTGAATGCTTACCAGGTCCAGGTCAAAGGTTGGTGAAGGAGAATTAGTTGAAGGAGATATTGAGATTGGCTCCAGGAGAACATTCTCAAGAACCATGTCTTCTCCATGAGGGGAAGAAGAAGGACATACAGAACGGGAAAAACCTGTCATTTCTGAAACTGAGTTTCTGGAGGCTTTTATGAGCATGAAAGCCATGATGGAAATTCTACTCAATGAGCGAGCAGAAAGGAAGAAGAAAGAAGAAGGATATTCATCCAGAGATGCAGAAGTGAAGCCAGAAGAAAAGGGTAAAGGAGTAGGAGGTGATGGTGGTCCTCCTGACACTAATCAGACTTTCTCTTCTTCTCATACTTCTCATAATGCAAGTCCTAATATGCCTTATTTCAAATTGGATGTAAAATTTGAATTACCTATTTATAATGGAGATTTAGATGCTGAAAAATTAGACAATTGGATCAAGCAGCTTGAATTATATTGTAGGGTGCAGGGAATTAATGATGACCCTTCCAGGATTCAATTGGCCACTTTGAGAATGAGTGGAATGGCTCTTACTTGGTGGGAGAGCAAGATTCAGCAAGATCTTCGAAAGAATGGTAAAATTATTTCAGTTTGGAATGAATTCATTGAAGTATTAAGGAAGCAATTTTATCCTTTAGGTCACATGCAGCAATTAATAATGAGCTGGAAAATGTTTAGACAAGCTAAAGGACAAAGCATTCAAGAATATACTCATGAATTTAGAAAGAGGGCTATTGCATTGAATGTTGAATTGGATACACAGGAAACTCTTCTTAAATATATTGGTGGCATGCATTCTTATTTGCGACATACTTTGTTGATGTTTAACCCCAGTAATTTGGATGATGTATGTGTTCAAGCTACACATTTAGAAGCTAGGGGTAAGCATGATGATGATTTGTTTATGAAGAAGTCATCTAAATTTGACAACAAAGATAAAAGCAAAGATAAGGGAAAGGAAACAGCTACCATCATGAAATAGGGTGAGAGACCCACATGCTCAAATTGTCAGAAAGGGCATGATGTTTCAAAGTGCTGGAAACTTCATCCAGAATTAAAGCCAAAGTGGATGGGAAGAAATAAAAACAAAGATAAGGATAATCAAGCAGCTACTGCAGCAATAATTCAAGACTTGGGATCTGACTCAGGTGATGAGACTAAGATCACAACAATAGGGATCTGAGGTAAAGATAAAGGTATATCTCTTTCCATTGATGCAAGTTCAAGTTCTAATTCATGTGCAAGTACAAGTACAAATCTGCTATCTACTTCTATGCAAAGTGAAAAAAGAAGAAGTGAACTGTTTCATGTTCGTGTCATTACAAATCATACAAAAATTGATACATTGTTTGATAGTGGTTCACAAGTAAATCTGATATCAGAAGAAGTGGTTAAGAAATTGCATTTAGTTACTATGCCTCATGAAAAACCCTATCCTCTTGGTTGGGTTACTAATGATACACAATTGCAAGTTACAAAGAAATGTGTTTTGAAATTTGCAATCACTGAAAAGTTTATGGATGAGGTAGAACTAGATGTAGTACCACTTGACATTTGTGGAATTGTACTTGGGAGTCCATATCTGTATGACCGGAAAGAAGTATTTTATAGAGAGCAAAACAAATATCATCTCTTTAAAGGTGGTGTGGAATATATTGTTCATGCACATCGTATGAAAACAAATCTAGCATTAGTCGCTACAAGTCAAATGAAAATGATAGTGCATGCTAGTAGGAAGTTTGCATTAATGACAGTTAAATGTGAATCATTGGAAAGTGGTAAATCACTTAATAGATATGTACAACATGAAGTGCAGTTGCAGCAAAGCATGCCTCTTCCAAATCTTGGCATGAATCGGATGGTTATTCAAAAGACTGTTCATGATTATTGTAAGGCTTGGGGTGAACAGTTGCAGCACATGCAGTGCAGTAAATCTCCTTTCGAGACTTGTTTTTGTTATCTGTTGAAGTCACATGTGGACTTTTCTTTCGGCACAAAATATGTGAGAGGTGGACATCATGATGCAAAGGAAACTGTGCAGCAGATAGTGCAAGAATAGTAGGAGACGAGTCAGGCAATTTGCAAAGCCAGACATGAAAACCATCATCCTTTTGAAGTTGAAAAACAAATTTGGTTGCAGATCATCAAGGGAAGATTGAAAGGTAAAATGCTCAATTTTGTTTATGATCATTTTGATATCTTTAAAAAGAAGTGTAAACATTCTTTCTATTTGAGCTTATCGCCGGTCGCATATGCAAAGAATTTTAAATGGTATGAACCTCCTTTGGTCACGGACAAGGAGACTAATATGCAGATTCTAAGCAAGGCAGGATGTATGGATATCAGAATGGTGAGGAAGTGGTACCCTCACCTTCCTGCAAGATGATCTAGGATTTTGGAGGTCTAAAAGCTCTCCAATGGGGAAGAATGATCCAGGGGGTCATTTGTCTTTAAAAGTTACAATGATCCAATAAGAAGAAATGGTGCAATGGAAAAATGGAGTGGCAATGCAATACTTTACCACATTTATAAAAAGGGTTAATGCATTTCAAGATGTTTAATGGTTCTTAGCTATGATAAAAAACATATCTAAGCTTAAACTTATCCCATGGGTTGGCTAGACCATATATCATGGGTTGTTGCTTGCCCACATGTCCCGAAACTAGACTTTGCATATATGTTATGAACCCATTATAAACCCCATCAAATGAAATGCTAAGCGGTTCAATGGTTCTAGCACCATGGAAATAGCACATAATATAATGTGTTATAACCAAAGTCCATATGTTAAGTTGGACGGGGATTACATTATATACCAAATGAAACCATGATATAACACACACACACACACACACACACACACACACACACACACACACACACACACATATATATATGTTGCAATGTTGGTGGGATATTCATGTGATGTATATCGCGCAACTCGACGACATTGTTGTGAAAAGGCCGTGCAGTTAATGGTTAACAATTTAATGTTTGGTTCACGGTCTGTTGACAACGTCGGAGGTCGGAAGAATATTTCCTTCCGTAACGTCGGAGCTCACAAGAGCTTTTTCTTTCCGCAACATCGGAGGTCGAAAGAGCATCTCTTTCCGCAATGTCGGAGCTTTAAAGCATCAGAGTTAAAGCGGAACAGGAGCCGCAATGGCAGAGAGATAAAGGATATCGTAGTCTGCGGTGGGCACAATCTTGATCGGAAGAATAACGCTTTCAGCAGCCACAACGACGGAAGCCCAAGACTTACGGAGTGGCTCACACAGCGACGTGAGGTTTGAAAAGTAAAATTGGGAGACTTTACCATCTGCCGTTCGCAAGTGTGGAAACCAAAGTAACAATATGTTTCGACTCGAAAACTAGCCGACATCCGATTGAGACGGAGTCCATCGGTGGAAAAAAAAATTGGAGCCGTTGCATATCACTGTTCCGCAACGGCGAAAGCCCAGATGACTAAAACTTCCGGAAGTTTAGTTCACATATGGTTCCGTTGCTCTGTTATATACATACAACGTTATCACGGAGGTCAGATCCTTGGCATGGCAGGAATATCCCTCATGTGGAACATTATGATGTGGCAGGATATTTCATCATGTGTACAACTTATTTGGTAGTTATAGTATTCGATCTGTTGCCACAGTTGAGTAACACTCTGGCAGGCATCATATTGGCACAATTTTGTTGCCACGTTTGGATAGTATGAACAGCCTGTTTGTAACGTTATGGGAATATGGAACGGTCAGTTATGATGAACGAGTTGGAATTTGGCAGGATGATGCGGAACAGACTCTTTGGTAACGTTTTGGTGAGTCGAACCAGTGACGATTCCTCCCACTGAACGCTTCAACAACTCGATTCTAGCCACGATACAGGGGCAGCTTTATATTCAAATTGTTTTCAGCCAGTACCAAGTAAGGGGGGAGGAAGAAAAAAAAGTTGGCTGTAAAATTATTCCAGATGCTGTTAGTGTAAAGTTGACCATTCTCTGTTACATGTTGGCTTCTTTGTCTTTTGAAGACCAGATTGTAATTTCCAGAGAGGAGTCTTGAAGACTTTCTATTCAGCCTTCTGTTTTACAGTTTTTTGTAGTTAATTTTGACAGAGACAGTGGATAGCAGGAGAGTTTTTGCTGCCATTTATCCAGAGTGTTGTTTGTATTTAGAAGTCAACCATTTCTCTGTTATAATTTGGCTTCTTTATCTTTTGAAGTCCAAGTTGTAAGTTTCAGAGAGGGGGTCTTGAGGACTTCTTGTCCAGCATTCTATTTCTGCAAATGCTGAAGTTGATGCCAGAACCATTTTATACCATTTAAATCCATTAATTGGATCGGTACCCATTGGAGAGGGACCTGGAGACGTAGCCCAGTGGAGGGGGTGAACTTCGTTATCAACTTATGTTTGTGACTCTGTTTCTGTGTTTTATTCCTTGTATCTGTCTATCATTGTTGTGGTTTTTCATTCCTATTCTGAGCATTTAATTTATGCTAA
Organism: Pseudotsuga menziesii; assembly: GCA_001517045.1. NCBI lineage: Eukaryota > Viridiplantae > Streptophyta > Pinopsida > Pinales > Pinaceae > Pseudotsuga > Pseudotsuga menziesii. The sequence goes on along the minus strand of LPNX010979489.1, from coordinate 132,307 downwards.
TACTATCCATTAATTAACCTGTTGAATGCATTCTTTTACAACAAACTTTTAATGCACTAAAGTTGAGGTCCGACGGATCAGTGCATGAGACCCACTATTTATGACTAGAGCACTACACTACTGAGCAACATGAAACATCAGCTCAGTGAGTGTAAGGAAGGTAGAGTATGGAACTTCGGGTTCAACAGTATTTTGAGCATGTTTTTCTTCGAGCGTGTTCCAGGATTGAGCCCCAGAGTGGACGTTCCTCTTCATGAGGTTCGAGATCCGACCCAATGGTGTTGGGTAGATGCTATGCACAGATTGGGGGTTGGTATGGTGGCCAACCCATATCCAATTGATTTCTTTCCATGGTGGTGAAAACAAATAGTTGCCATCGATGACTACCCCTATGTGGGGATATATTTATGGGGGGACCTGGACATGCCGCTACCACCAGGATTGGCATATGGAGATATAGGTAACGAATCTCGACCCTCTCTTCTTTAAAATTTTTTTTTTGAGTTATTTAATTTTTTTTGTGTTTTCTTGATTATACGGAATAAAAAAGACATATTTTTGTGTGACAATACATAGTGACATCTACCATTTATGTGCAGATGTGGGACCACGGCCGTCAGAAGGCTTCCCTCGTCATAGAAGGAGGGGAAGAGGAGATGATATCATGGGTGTGGATGCGGAGCGAACGCTCCAGATAATTCATACCAATTTTGTGAGATTGACACATAGGGTTCCCATGGCACAAGTCGAGGACTTGCCTGAGGCTATGCAATGACAGGTGGTGGGTGTACCACACCCATGGGTGCAATTATTCTGATGGCTAGCTAGAGCCGTGGTGACCTTCCATGATCACAACCCTCCTCCTCCTCCATAGGATTAGATACCTGGGAGTGTATAGATTTTGTACTACCGTGCATTATATGTTGGTGGCTCAAGAGCCCCAATTTTGTATCATGACACTATGTATTATCACATTTTGGTTTTTATATAAAATTTTTATGGTGATCGGTTTATTTATTTATAAGAGTAAAAATTGTGTTTGTGATTAATTTACTGTGAATGAAACAAATGCCAATCTAACACGTAGTTAGCATATGAGTCAGCAATTTGATTATTATTTCTTGGAATATGTATATATGTTATATTGTCAAATTTTCGTTCTAACCATCTCACATGTAAGAATCTTCTCAATAACGTCGGATCTCTAACATGGTACAAACCATTAAGGTGTGACACTACTAACTCTGAATCAAGACGTACCTCAAGAGAGAGAACTCCATGTGAAATGGAATCTCGTAGAAGCTCAATGACGGCACTATATTCAACAACATTGTTCGATGATGGCCGTATACATACACCTCCTGAAGACAGTGACTGACCCATAGGAGTATAAATCACCCAAGCAGTAGAGGCTGAGTGTTGATTGTGACGGCTCACACCATTCACGAATCCTATGTAGGTGGAAGATTCCATTGACATCTGGCAAAAGAAACATAAACTAATCACAAACCCGATCACGATAAGAAAAAGACCTAACTATGGAAAACTGTACAATAATATACAATAAGTAGCCTTGGATGAAGATCATGCATAGTATTTCTTGAGATAGAGCCCATTTCTAGGCTCCACCAAAGCCATTCCTTCATAATCCACTAACTCATACGCACCCTTCTCTAACACACGTTTGACCATGTAAGGACCCCACCACATAGGATTAAATTTCCCTGCCCCCAAGGGTTCTTTTGGTTGATCCCACGAAAGGACCAAGTCTCCTTCACTAAACCTCCTTGGATGGACAGACTTATCGTATTGGACCTTTACGCGATGTTTATTGACTTCTAGAGCCACCAAGGCATCTCGACGCTGCTCATCAAGTTGCTCAAGGTGAACCAAATGCTCCTCCAATGGTGAAGTGTCTGGTAAGAGTTCTACAACTAGCTTCAAAGAAGGAATCTCGCATTCAACTGGAAATATCGACTCCACTCCATGTACAAGTTGATATGGAGAAAAACCAGTGGCAGTCTTAACAGCGGTTTGATATGCCCACAAAGCAAGATATAACATGATGTGCCAATTATTCTTGCTTTGTGCAATGGTTCATTGGAGAATGGATTTGAGTGATGTATTCACTACTTCTACCTGTCCATTCGCTTGAGGGTAGTAAGAAGAGGAATGCTCTTGCTTAAACCCTAACTTTGATGCCAACTCTTCCATCATACAGTTCTGAAAGTGTGAGCCATGGTCAGTGACAAGCTCTTTTGGAATCCCAAACCGAGTAATAATTTGGTTGAATACGAAGTGAGCGGCTGTCTCACCATCAAATTTTACTATAGGCATAGCCTTAGCCCATTTTGTGAAGTAATCAACAGCCACTATAATATGATGGTGCCCCCTAGCCGAAACTGGGTTGCAATCCATAAAATCAAACCCCCACTTAGTGAAGGGATTGGCGGTGATAATGGGATGTAACGGGGTAGGTTTGGAGTGCATATTATGTGTGAACACCTGGCAGGGGTGGTACCTCTTGACTGCATCCACACAATCCTTAAAGATCGACGGCTAGAAATAACCCTCTCTTAAAATATTTTGAGCTGTAGAAAGCCCAGATAAATGACCACCACACGCCCCTTCGTGGCAATCATTCAGCACAACCTCAGCCTCTTCATGAGTTAAACAACATCGTAAAATGGAATCTACCCCATGACAGTACAAAGTGTTATCCACTATGAGGTAGTTCTTAGAGACGTGACATAATCGTCGTCATTCATCTCACGAGAGGTGAGTAGGGGTCTTCAATGTTTGTAAATATATTATGATATCCTCATACCATGGGTCTAAATTTGAGATTAAGAAGATGTGTTCGTCGAAAAATGTATCTTGACAAACCAACTCCTCGGCCTCACTCGCGAAATCTGATATAAGCTCTGCAAAAATTAAAGACTTCTTCGATTTTGCCGAAACAAACTCGAGATGGAATTCTTGCAGAATGACAATCCATTTATTATATTTTCCCCCAATCATCCTTCGGGTGAGGATGAATTGAAACGGATTGAAATGGGCTATAACTAAGGTCTGGCGAAGGAGAATATAATGTCTCAACCGCTGAACCACATGTATGGTAGCTAAAGCAAGCTTCTCGACCTGAGAATAACGAATCTCTAAGTCAATAAGGTTTTGGCTCAAATAATATATGACATGCTCTTGGAGCTCCTCATCCTCTTGAACCAAAACCATACCAATAATCTCTAATGACGCGGCCACATATAATAGAAAATCACAGCTATAGTCTGAGCGACTAATCACCAGGGCCGATGCTAGGGCTCGCTTGAGTGCATCGAAGGACTCCTGGGTTCGCTCATCCCAATAAAAGGGGGTGTCCTTCTTTAAGAGACGCATGAAGCCTCTAGTCAAATTGGCAAAGTTGACAACAAATCTTCGTAAGAATTTTTCCATGCCTTGCAAACACTGAAGATGACGAATGTTCTTCGAGGGAGACAACTGAAGTATTGCCTCAACCTTCAAAGGGTCAACTCTTATACCCTCTTTAGAAAGGATGAATCCTAAAAAACAACCTGAATTCACACAAAAGATGCACTTATGAGGATTTAATCTAATCTAATAGTGCCGACATCTTTCGAATACCAACTTCAAGTGATAGGGATGACGCATTCTCATACGAGAATGAGAAGCAAGGTCATCCAAAAATACTTCGATAATTAACTTGAGATCATGGAAGATCAAGGTCATTTCCCACTGAAACTTAGCTCCGGCGTTTTTAAGGCCAAAAGACATTTTTCGATATGCAAACATTCTCCAAGGACAAATAAATGTAGTCTTATGTTGGTCCTTAGGTTTAATCTGTATCTAATTATATCTAGAAAATCTATCCATGAAGGAAAAAACCTCTCTACCTGCACACTCATCCAAAATTTGATCAATAATTGGTGTGGGGAAATTGTCCTTAGGACAGGCACGATTCAAATCATGGAAATCAATACATATGCAGATCGCTCCCTGCTTTTTATCCATCGGAATGGGGTTTGAAACCCACTCTGTCAGGGAATGGTATAGATGAAACCGGCTTTCAACAGCTTCTCTATCTCTGCCTTAATCACGGGTGCTTTCCTCGGATTCACCGCACACAACCATTGTCGAACAGGCTTAGCGTTGGGGTAAGTCTTAATCTCATGCTCGACAATACGAGGGTTAATACCTGGCATCTCATCGTAATACCAAGCAAAAATATCATGGAATTCCTTAAATAGCTCGGTGTATTCTAGAATCTCATCATGGGAACATTCCGCCCCAATATAGACATTCTCTATCATGCTAGGATTGTGAAAGATGTTGATAGGAATCATTGAAGATATGTTCGCCATGTTTCCATTAGCCATCAGACCAGGAGAGCATAATGGAACCATAGGACTACCAACTCTCTCACTAAGAACCGCCCTAAAATCCTCATGCTCCAAGCGGTCAAGCTCAGGAAGAAAGTACGATCTATGATAGAGTTCCTCCCATGGTGGCTCAACTCCCGACATAGCCTCAATAATCACTTCATCTGAAGGGAAAACTGTATCAAGGCAGTTGTGTGCGTGAGAAGACTGTACTGCCCATGCCAGCAGCACATAAGGGTCCTCCTCTTCCATCTGCGAAGAGGAAGGACTAGGCTCTGCAACACACTTGATATTATCTTGATAGGCTATCATAGTTGTAGGCAACGGCACGTCCTTCACGATGGGCTCACTCGGAGTACTCGGTGTAGGAAGAATCCAAGGATTTTTCATATGAATTGTGCGAAAAGACACCGATCTCATAGATGTCGAAGCCTCATCGGAACTAGATCCTATCATAAGGATCGGTGCAAGACAACTAAAGCTTCCCATGAGGTATGGATACATGCCTACACCCACACTCCCGGTTACCAGCTGAGAATGTTCAACGATAGGGATCGAAGCTCCCGAAGATGTAGAATAGACGGATTCTTGAATGTCGTTTGATCAATCATTATGATCTTCCCATTATGTGGAAATCATACAATGTGAAATAGGGAAGAAGCAATGGATTGCATACTATACATCCAGTTCCTATCCAGCAAGAGATTGTAGTCAAGGGGTGCATCAACCACCTCGACCTCTATCACAATGATCTTCCCTCCCAAACGGACTTTAAGGGAAGGAAGGATGCTGTGCGGCCTAAAATATCTCCCATCGAATGCAGTTAACATGGTCACTGGATTATATAGCTCAGGGGAACCCATACCCTTCCAACACGATAAAGACATCATAGAAGAAGCAGCACCTTCGTCAATCACAATACGCTTGATGGTCATATTAAGACATTCTACGTGAATAAAAAGAGACACATAGTAGGGAAAGTGAGGTTGAAGTCCTGCAGTTTCAAATTTAATCACAGAGGAAGTATCATCATCATTCACACCAAGGGCAGAAAGCAACGCCTTCCTTTACGAAGGACAACTCTGAAGCACTTCCAATGCAGACATTGCACAAGGAGTGTGGCCCAAATCCTCAACAACTGAATAGTTCTAGGCGGCTCAGGAATTTGGATTATGCCCTGAATGCTTAAGGACTCCCTTAGGAATGCGAGGTGCAGCTTCAGGTTTATCCACAGGTTTCTCAATACGCAAAGGGGACCCTGGTGGATCAGGATATTTTCTTGGGCTGGGTTGTGACGAACATGATATTTTGCATGGGTCACAACTTTCGCGGCACATACCATATTAATACAACCATGACCATTACCCTTCGATGGATCTTGATCACCACTAGACTGGTCATGGGACCTCGAGTTCATATTTTTATTGTGCGATAAAGGGTTAGTTATCACAGCTGGGCCCTGTGCCAAGAATCTCGAGGCTTCCTCAATACGAGGGCACAAGTAAGTTAGGTGATCGTCCTTGCATAACTTGCAAGGGAACTTAACCTTACATTTAGCTTGCTTGTCCCCCTAAGCATTTCGGCCATTATTTTCATTACTATTAGCATTCTCATTCTTATTCCCACCCTTACAATTATTTTTACCCTTTTTTCTATTCCGTCCGGGCTGCTGGTTACCCTTCTGGTCCGATGATTGCACAGAAGTACACTCATCGTTTGGGTGGGTTGAAACGAATTCGTAGCTTGTCCCAAAGCATATTGGTTGATTGACAATTAACTAACTTGTTTTGCAACCAAATCCACAGGTTTCACACTTGCACAACCCACAATGCCATCGACATGTGGTCCAGGTTTGACTTTGGGGTCGAAACTAGAATGCAGAGAGTTGGGAATAATCTCATATAACAAACTAGACTGAGCATAGATCAAGTCTAATTCTTACACCCTAAAAATCACTTGTTCCTCATTCTGCACTCCCGATGTGGAAACATCCTTCTCTATATATGCAGTAATGACTTGAGGAACCACTCGAGGAGGAAATCCGATAGTATAAAGGCTTTAATTAACCTCTTCCATCTATGCCACTCTTGAATATGATTAGAGATATGTGTGGCTTTATCTTGCCGAAATGTCTACAAGAGTTCAATACCAATGTCATAACGCACTGGTAGCTATAAGTGGTTAAGAAAATTCATCGCAAGGTCATCGAACAAAGCGAAAGCTCCCCTAGGTAGCTCTATATACCATTTCACAGCAGGCCTTGTAAGGGTGCGTTGAAATATCCTCAAATGAATGGAGTCATGATGTAAGGAATTTGAAGAGCACCATAGGTGAAACGTAGTAATGTGTTTGCTCGGATCCTCTCCTGGTTTTCTCTCGAACTTAGGTATGTCTGAAGGAAGCTTGGTAGGGATAGCCATCCCAGCTGGGTCATGAGCTGCAGGATCGTTCATTAATCTCGACAAGTTAGGAATATTGAGCATTGTGAGGAAAGGGAGCCTAGGATGATGAGGTCAATGGACTGCTCCTTGATTCATATAGGTCTGATTACCACCATGGCCTTGTCCATAGTGCCCTCCTCCCATATGACCCGTATAGGGTGGCGTGGAAACACCATAGTGTGGTGGACCTTGACTATTAGGAGCTACAAATCCGTAGTTAGGAGAGTAAGTAGGTTGTTTATACCTGCCCCCATAAGGTGAAGAACCCTGTCCATACTGCATCGCATAATAGGGTCTGTCAAGTCAGTAAATTTTCCTCCTTTATTGGTTTATTTTTTCCAATTTTTGTTTGTTTTTCCAATCACCCTAGGTTACATTTTTGGTTTGACTTTCATTTTTGAGTTTCTTTAGAGTTTTATTTATTTCTTTTTAAATGATTTGTTTAAGATTTTATGAAGGGTAAAGAAGGTCTATTTTCAAATGTTGATTCAGTGATATGTTTAAAGAGCAAAAATACACTTGTTTATAACCCTAAAAATCCTCTAAACATCCGACAGTTTGGTTAAAAGTTGTAAAAGTGCGATAAAAGGGCACAGGAAGATTCTTGTAGCGCTGACAGGAAAATTAATGAAGAGAGCGCTACAAGAAAATCACGCTTCTCAATTTTTCAAATTTTTGGGCAAATTTTCGTCATGGGTGTCAGCTGGTAATGATTAATGGTATTTTGCAGTATGATTTAACATGTGTGGCTACAGATTAGACGTGTCTTTAGCAGATTTTAATCACGCATACGAGCCAAAGTCCATCATTGCTAAAAATGTGGGAGCAGTTGAGAAGACGAGCCAATCTTGGCTTAACCGTCAAGTTTTTCATTCCATATGCATTATTGTAGGAGAGACGAGTTCGTGGAGGAGAACTAAGGAGCTAAAGAACCGGGTAGTGTTCCCATAGAGAAAAGACAGCGTTCAGTAAATTAGGGCAAGTTGTTTCTTTCATTTACGGTTGAGGAGACAAGCTGGAGGCAGTTGTGTATTTGAGGAAAGACCGTTGCCACTTCAAACTGAAGCCTTAAGCCACGAGATTTAAATTTTTTTGGTATGTACAGCGCTGCAAAACCCTTTAGCTCAAAATTTGGGTTTTTATGGTTTCTAGGTGATTTGCAGAAATTGATTGTTCAGAATGATAAAATGGTGCATAAGATTGAATTTCCAGCTCTCAAATAATCACTAGGCTCCATTACAAAGCATTTGAAGGAACAAAGCAGCCAGGAAGTCTTGAATTCAAAACATTTTCCTGTAGAGTTCAGTCATTGATTGAGGGAAGAATATTTATAATTGATCCTCTCATTTATGTGATACTTTGCTGATGAGTTTATGGTGGTAAGAAGCTGACTGAAGGGTTTTTCCTAAAGACCTAATAATACAAGAAATTGCAGAAGACACTGTTCAGGAAATTCAGCGAGTTGTCTATTATGCTAGAGGCTGTTCTGGTTAATGTAGCTGACTGGTTTTAAGAAGCTGTGAAAGGATCATAATCTATGAAATTTCTGCTGGAGGAATCATGTCTAAATTGATTGCAGAGCCTATAGACAGAATGTACCCGAGTTGATGACAGTTTGGGGCAAGGATACAGATTTTGGCAAACTCTGGTGTTTTGACTCTTTCTTTTCATACTGACAGTCCAAGATGCTTTGGTGAACTTATGACTGAGGTTGTGTTTGAAATTTGATATAGTGAAGCTGTTTTTAGGGTTGGAGCTGAAGCTGTTTTAATGTTGTTTGGACACAAAGATTCAAATGAAACTTTAATACAAACAGGAAGTTGATTGGCTAATGTACTCAAACATTCAACAGTGTGCTGAAACCTCAAATTACATTATTTCTATCAGCTAAAATAAGAATATGGGGAAGAGTGGAAAGATAAACAGAGCTGAACCTTCAGATTTAACCTGGGTTAAAAAACTTCCAGATTGTGCAGATATGTTTGAACAGGCAGGATGGTTGAATTTTTTCAAAAAGATTGATGGTTTTAATTCTAAGGTATCTTGCAGGTTTGCCAAATCACTCAAGGAGGATATGATTATGATGGATGCACTAAAATTTAAGTTAACTGTGGAGCTGATATCAGAGGCTACTGAAATCAGAAACGAGGGAGAACACTGGTTTAAGAAGTCTCCCTTTGAATTTGATCCTCACAGATATCTACTGTCTGATGTCATTCCTAATTAGAGCAAAGGGATACCTATTCAAAGTTTTAGAAAGGAGTGGATTGAGCCATTAAGAATCCTTTA
>LPNX010979489.1:90235-112235 GCA_001517045.1 Pseudotsuga menziesii | reverse complement strand
TACTTTCAGGCTTATTCAAAGATAAGTGTTGTGACTCTCTTGTACATTTACTGATAAAACTATGGATATATGACTCTTTACCCTACTTTTTGTCTGTGTTGTCTTTACTGTGAGTTTGTTTAGCTTATTAATTGACATTTTCAGTGCTGGTTAATGTGTGTTTTCTAGCAGTGCTTGTCCATTATGTGTAAACTTTAATACAGGCTTTTTGTTAGACTTTTATGATATATATGCATCTTTATCAGTGATTGTGTTTGATTTAGTTGTTACTTATCTGATGAATGTATTCCCTATATGCTCTTGATGTTTACAACCAAAAACACATAAACAAAACCCTAAACCCTAGTTTGAATTGAGTTTTTCTCTTGAGATTGTGTTGGCTTGTTCCCCTAGCCTTAGGAACAATTTCTGGCACAAACAGGGTCCATAAGTCATCGCATGCGATGTCCCATGGGACACTCCAGAAGTAGGAACATACGTTCCGGAAGTAGGAATATACATTCCAGAAGTAGGAATGTGACCTCTAGAAGTGTGAGCATGACCTCCCGAAACGACGGGTGGTGCATGAAGTTGAGACACAACCGGTCTAGTAACCGTAGTACGAACATAACTTGTAGCAATGTTTCGGCCCGAAGGACCATGTGAATAAGGTGGAGGGTGAACATTTGAATAAGTAGGGACCGAGGATGGAGGGACCTGAGTAATAATGTAAGTACTATTCCCTATCATTACCCATCTCGGGTCTGGTATCCTAATAGGATCGCTAACCCTAGACCTAGGAGGAATATGTGATGTGACTTCCACCACTGGGACGAAAGGTGCAATGTGACTAGTGCTCCCAAACCTCTCTGTATGGTAAGGAATGAGAGTGCCCCCAGGCGTAGTGTTAGGCTCGAAGTCAGATTCGACATGAAATTCCAAATCATGTGTAGGAAAACTAGACATACCATAACTACCATAGCTAGTGCTTGCGGGTTCAAAACGAGTCTCGGCATCCTTTGGAATTCCATACCGGTAATGAGTCAATGGGGAATCAACCCTAGAGTGAGTAGGTCTATCATGAAAGGATCCTATCTCGAAAATCACAGGACCTAACTCAGCCAAGTCGGGTGAACGATCGTAAGTAGGAGTAAACTCCCCATCGTCAACACGAATGGGAGAAGGTGGTTCAAGAATATCCTCTATATGGTCTCCCATGGTGTGTGAATCAATGTGTGAGATAGTCCGCCTAGACTGTCTAGGTCTCTCTCCCAAAGGAGGAGGAGAAGTAGAAGGCAGAAGGCTTGCTAAACGACAAAAATGACGAGGAGTCGTACCTGAATCCACAATGACTCAAAAAATAAAAAAGACTCTCTATTTACACAAACCCTAGGCAAACTATTTTGCACATAGCAACCACTAATAAAATCTAAAGTCAAATGCAAGCAAACACGGGCTGGATAAGTGAGCTCCCAAATGAAGCAGGTATGTCTCGCCTAGGAGAGGCTTGAGACTCCCATACACAATAAGCAGAGGTACGTAACCAATTATTTTGGCCCTCAGCTTCAATGCGTAAAGAGACTGTGCTATCCAACCCCAACCTGGCTGGGAGACCCGTAGAATAACCCCTGCAAAGTACCCCCTTTATATCCTAGGTAAGGCCACTAAGGTCACCTCAATATAATCAATGCTCAGGCGGACAGTCGCAGGCGGGATTGACCGTATGGGAAGGGTAGCAAAGCTATAAACTCTCGAAAGAGCCCCCATATATGAATACAATCCTGGAAATATCTCTGGTGCTACTCAGTTATGACTAGGGGTCATCCCAATCAATAACCTCTCACACTGCCTCGTGCTTAACTCCCTTTTGAGAGGAGGATCCTAAGAAACACTGGTTATACCAAGGATTTCACACACTCACCTGGACAGACACATACATGTTGTTGTTTAATGGCCTTGGAGAATTTACTCACAATGAACTATTCCAAGACCCTAAAACCTAAGCTTGTTGGTGCACCCTAGAAAATAAAAGAGTGTAATTCATTTTAATTTAGCGTTGATTTTAGTTGGCTTTATTACTCAAAATAGGGATATGACCATGCAACTAATGGTGTTATGACGCAACATGAAGTAAAATGCACACCTAACAATCAATGCAAATGCATTGTGTCCTTGAAAACAAGGTATGCTGCTACGTGAAATGCACAATCTTTCTTCAAATGTTGAATGCAAGCTTTCCTATATGAAGTCCTAACTAGTACTCCAAAGCAAATCTAGTGCAAGTACAATGCAAGATGCAAAATGCAATGCATGATGACAAGAAAATGTTTTTGTATTTTTTGAAAGAAAATGAGATATAAAAAGAAAAATAATGATTCTACGACCCCTAGAATCTGCAAGCACACTCAAAAAACACTCAAGCAAAGCACTAAGGTAAAAGAACTCTAATGTACTAATCCCAAACAAAAAATCGAAAATGCCATGATAAGAACCTTAAAAAAAATTTAGCCTAAAAAAAATGTTTCTGGTTAGAAACAGAGGTATAAATAGACTCAGGTAGTGCCAAAGGAGACTCAACAATCATCAAACTTCACCCAGCAACCATTTAACTTCCACAAAAAGGCAAAACTAAGGGAATACGTGACTGTTCGTAGTAAACCCGCGTGTATACGTGGAAATCACAGAGAAACCCGCATGTATATGCGACTGTGAGTTAAAAACTTGTGTACAGGAAGAAAGGTGCATAAAATCAAGCAAACATACAAGATGAGACAAAATTTACACCAATAAGACACTACTAGGCATACATGCCCCCAGACCTGACACAGAAACAAGAGAGAAAGAGAAATTCAAATTCATTGAATGCCGATTAAACAACCCCCAAAGGACAACTACTAGGAACTCCCCAGCGGAGTCACCAATTCTGTTACAAAGAGAAATTCCTATGGCTTGGGGTACCACAATAGATAGCTTGACTCCAGAAATCAATCCTTTCCAATATGCAATAGAAAATAAATGTCTAACACTAAAGGATCAGACCTCGTACCTTATTCCGGATGATTGAAGTAGATCCCCGTTGAGCTTTCCAACTCCAGCTTGAATTGATAGATTACTTCCTCAACAACAAGTAAACAATACAAGCATTCTATATATCATGGTGTTAGATCTATTCTAGCATATATAATCAATAATGTATAAGCATTTGACATAATCCAATGGATAAAATATTCATTCAAACACACATTATTGGACAGGAAAAGATATTTCTATTAATATAAATAAGAGATCACAATAGATACAACCTCTGACGGTACGTCTGCGAACTGGAGAAACTGAATCCGCCACTTGGGCCTCCACCACCTCAATCCTACATCTCTCGATAGCAAGCTCACAAGCAAAAGGCAAGCTTGGGAAGAACACACTAGTGCTCCAAGGGACAAAGGGATGCCGACTCAAGCATAAGTTCCGGCAACAATGGACTATAGTTTCTTTGCTCTCAATTCTCTCATATGCCTTCAATGTACCATAGAGTTCCTTACATAGCTTTTCAAAGGGGTAATGAAAGGTCAAATCCGAGCGATCTCAAGGCATAGGGAAGGCTAGGAGTCAAGTGAGTCAGATCCATGTCAAGGAAAACTCCAAAAGTATTTGGATTATGTACACATCCTGATGTACACGGTTTTAGTGGTCAAACCCGCATATATACGCGCTTATAGGTTTAAAAGTCGTGTGTATCATTTTTCACATGTTTTTAGGGATGGTCAAGGAAGCATCAAAGGACAAAAAATGGTCCATGGGGTCTAAGGAGTCTGCAGCGGGACAAGGGAAGGCCATACAAAGTGTGATTCACCTGGAGTGGTAAAATTAGCTATAACACTTGTATATTTTATTTATCGTACCCCGATGTTTATTTCAGGAAGTATCTATAATGTAATTGAGTCATGTCATGCCCTGATGTTCCGATCGGGAGATTCAATAATGTAAACAAGTCATGTAAATTCATTTAGGTTAACCCTCCATGTTAATTCAGGGCAATAGTCCCCACAATTTTGTCAAGGTTAACCCTCCTTGTTGATCGGAGGGCAAAGTCCCCATAGTTGTGGGGCACTAGGGTTATTAAACTCTCCTAGAGATGTCGGCTCTAGTAAGTAATTGTTAAGTGGGGCTGACATGTTAAAGAGGACATTAAGTGAACGAAAGAATATAAATAGAGAGTGAGCCTCTTTATTTATCACACACACACTCACTCATTGGGGCGCATGAGTGAGAGAGGAGAAGCTCTCTCAAGTGTGAGATAGAGAACAAGCTGTGGAGATCATCTTTTTTGTTTTCAGGCTTTACTGCTACTATTGGTGCTCATTCTATCTCTGAGGAAGTTGTGGGATTTTCTCCTTTATGGTTTCCTCGAGAAAAATTCTTTGTGTCTCTTGTCTCTTGTGTTTATTGTTGTGCATGTTATTCTCTTAGTTAAAGATCCTAAGATAATGCTAGCTTGAATGATAAAAAAACTATCATGGTATCATAGCTAACTTGAGAAGAAGACATTATGCAGTTGTAGAAGCTAGGGACTCTTAATTTTTGGGTCTCTCTCCACAATCCATCAACAAACGTATGCTAGGATGACTCTCCATTGAAGGGCACATCTTTCTGTCGAAGCGAAATTCGATTCCAGACATTTTCAGTTTTTGGTGCGAGAAAATAGGGTTTCTTACAGAAGAGGAATTTTTGAGTGAGCCCATGATAAGAATTTTATCCTCATCAAAATCGAAGTTTAGAGACCTGGGTCGATATTTTTGGTTGGGTGAAACTCCGGGAAAGTCAAACCCTAGTTTGACCCCAGGCTGGAAAAACCCTAAATACTAAAACTGATAAGTTTCGGTACATTCACTATATATAGGGATTGGAGAAGGATTAGGAGCTGAAACTTTCACAAAAGGAAGATAAAATACTTATTTACATTGTGTCCAAAGGTCAGCCTCATATTAGCTATTTTCTAGGAGATATGATCCCTCCAAGTTAGGGTTTTAGGCTCTTCCAGGATTCATCCTTAAACATGACACTTGGGAAGAATTGGTATATATCAGGCTACAAAGATGAAAATGAAATTTCTGAGGATGTTCAAGAAATTTTATATACTGTAATTTCTATGGTCCAATTTTTAGACCCAGAAGATGAAACACTGATGTGTAGAAGTCCGTACAACTTTGCAATGTTGAACAGTCCTGAAACAAGTCACCTTGGGAAAACGCTCATAAGTCCCAATTGGTAAAATCAATTCTGATGAAACCTGTGGTTTTGGAATAAATATAGGCTAGGATACCTCATTGCTAATTTTTAGACATAGACGAGTAGTAATTTCTTAGATACCATAGAAACAGTATCAGGAATTTCTGCAGATGAAATTGGAAAACTAGGGCTTCCTATTTCGGGAGATTCCCTCCACTATTTTCAGAAAAGGAGTACATTGGACAACTTTCCTTGAAGAGGTCTATATTTCTATCCAATTAGATCTGAAAGATTCCAAGTTTTCAAAATTATGGTTTCTCTGACAAACCCTAGATCAGCCAGCTCTGGAACTAGGATGGACACCTCAAATCGGTAAGATCTAATCTTTTGCTATTTTCATTTGAGGTTCTCATTTCAAAGTGATCTATCACATCAGCTTGATGATAATCTTGGTGAATTTGACAACTTCCAAGAATGGAAGTATATGATCTCTTTGAGAGGTTCCAGTTCCAGAGGGAGATGAGGTTCAAAGCCTTACACAAGAAGAACTTGGTCAAGGCCAGGAAGATCATTGCCGATTCAATCATGGATCAACTTATACCACAAGTGTCTTCCCTAAAGACACCAAAGATGTTTGATTCCTTGACCAAGATATTTGAAGGAAAGAACATAAATCAGAATATGACCTTAAGAAACCAGTTGAAGAATGTGAAGATCCAGAATGCAGAGACCATACAGTCATACTTTACAAGGGTCTCTCAAATCAAAGAACAACTTGAAGTGGTAAAAGAATAAGTGGAGAATATAGAAGTGGTGATAGCCACCTTGAATGGCCTCCCAGGTTCATGGGATTCATTCATTTGAGGAATGTGTGTTAGAAGGAAGTGATTAATTTCAAAAGACTCTAGCAAGAAGAAGAAGCTTGACTCATAATAAGGGAAAAGAAGATGGGAGCAACTGAAGATCAAGCTCTCACCATCCAAAGAAGATCCCTCAAGCAATGAGGAATATGACGAACTCAACTCTTGAAGAAACTCTTATCCATCTTAGCATTTGGATAAGAAACTATGCTATTATGAATGAAGAAGACGATCTGAGCCAAAGGCTCAAGAAGGAGTCTACCCACGAAACAAATAAAGATAAGTATTCAATTGTCATTTCATGATATTGTTTTATTATGCATTTGTGTATATTCAGTTGATGTATTATGCATGATATAATGTTTGCATTAATGATAGTATACTACTAATATGCATGTAATGGGTAAGTAGCTCATGGTACTATACAACTCTCCATTTCTACTTATCTAGAATGAAACCTCTTTGTTGACATATTGGATTAGTGCACAATCTCAATGTTGTCCTAGTAGAGATGGAAGGCATCTAGAAAGTTTCCGTGAGATAGGGATGAATGTTGTATTGGATAAAATAGTTGCATGCAATCATATACCTTGATGCAAATGAATTTTTCCATTATGAATATTCCTTATGAAATGGTTCTAAGCATACAAATGCATTTGACTTGTAGGAAATATCGCGTACAATCACCTACAAGCAAAGGAGGATGAGACTTGTTCCAAAGAACAAGTGATGACAGTTCAATAAAGAATCCAAGATGAAGAATAATATGATGATAATTTCAAAGAAGAGATCTCAGACACAGTGTAGTTATGTAACACTTCTGAGCAACATCATTGATGAATAACCTTCCAAAAAGTAGCTAAGAAGAAAGGGAAGGAGTGTACCCGTTCAAGAAGAATGATGTCTAGGATGCAGTATAGAGACCTGAAAAGAAGTTTGTAGTTCCATCATGCAATAGATGGAAACATCATGGGATACAAGGCAAGATTCATAGCACGAGGCATAGACTACGAAGATACATTTGCAGCCACTAGAAATACACATGGCAGGAAGAATCATGTGTGCAAATAAAAGAAGGCCTTGTACAATCTCAGAAGACACCCATGGGATAACACATACATGAGGAGCTTGATGAAGACCTGAACCTTTGCTACAAGGTTGAAGATGAAAGTATATAGAGGATGACAAGCTCACAGATGGGTTCGAGAAGAACTTTTGAAAAAATTCAAGATAGAGGATCTTGGTATCCAATGATCCTAGATGGATACATAGAATATTAGTAGCAAAGGAAGCTACTTGTCACTCTGGTACAAAATGTTTCAGTGCATAGAGTATGAAAGATAGAGGGAGAATGATACTCTGCTTTAGAGGGAGTGATCGTAGAAGGTCCTAAGGTTCGACATGGTATGACAGGATGGATAGATTACTGATGTCTCTAGGCTTTACTAAGAGTAAAGAGGATTCCAACCTTTGCTTCAAGGTTGACGGTGAAAGACCAGTGATGCTCCTATAATATGTCGATGACTTGTTTCTGACAGAAAAGAGGAATTTATTAAATTTGCAAGAAGATGAATTGCTGCCGAGTTCGAGATAAAGGACTTGGGGATGATGCACTACATTCTAGGCATGGAATTGTGGACAAGGGAAGTATGTAGTAGAGATCCTGAGGAGGTTCAGGATGATGGAATGCAAGGCCATGACCACACCTATGGCATCGAACCTAAAGCTATTGAGTGTTGCTTCATTAGAGTTGATTGATGCCACGGTGTATCGTCAGATGATTTATTCCTTAATGTACCTGAAAAATATGATACTAGATATTTTCCTTGTTGTGAACACATTGAGACATGTTCACCTGATGGTTGCAAAGCATGCAGTGAGGTACCTAAGGATATAGTTGATTATGGGATCAAGTACGAGGCGAATAAGAATATTAACCTGGAAGGTTATGCGTATTTGTATTGGGTAGGAAGTTCCATTGATAGGAAGAGCACTTCACTGTGCTACTTTAGTATGGGATCAAGTGTGATCTCTTGGTTTGGCAGGATGGAGTCCTGCATGGCGCTAAGTACAGCTGAGGCAAAAGATGTTGCCACTTGCTATTTGGGAGGTAGTATGTTTCTTTTGAAAACTACTATTTGATTTGCTTGATCTGACTTAATTTTTTGTATGATGCAGAGAGGAGCAGTGAAGCTCCAGTATGTGATCCAGATCAAGATCTCTTGAAAGAGGGAGTTCTAGCATAGTTAGTGAGACAGGTTGTCTGAGCATAAATCCTGGCAAAGCTCGTAGGTTGCTCAGATGTAAATAGACCTGTAGATTGTCCTCGGATGTAATCAGTCCTGGAGAAGCTCGCAGGTTATCCTTGAACGTAATCAACCCCAATGTGATTCCATGCTAGAAATGACCAAAGTGAAGTTTGAGTACTTCGGGGAGAAGCTTGGTGTTCTCCAGATCGATGTTCCCTCCAAGGGGAAGTGATGAGTCCATGAGCCGTTCTGACATGGTGAGAGGATTAGGTTCCTTCCATGGTCAGATGTAAGGGCTGAGCCATTCTGTCATGGTGAGATGATTTGGTTCCTTCCATGTCAGATGTGAGTGCTGAGGCATTCTAATGTGACTGTAGGATTGGTTCCTACATGATCAGATATAAGTGTTGAATGCCATTCTTGGAATGGAGGCACCTGGTGAGCTACCAGGAATACTCATCTTGGTGTTGAGATGCCATTCTCTGGGAGAATGGAGGCACCTGGTCAGTTACCAGGAATCCTTAGTCTGGGACAGAGAGCCCTTCCATTGCGGTGTGTTCGCACATGGATGGATGTAAGTGCAGAGCCCTTTCGATGTGGTGTGTTCACACATGGTCAGATGTAAGTGCAAAGCCCTTTTGATGCGGTGTGTTCACACATGGTTGGATGTAAGTGCATATCCCTTCTGATGCAGTGTGTTCGCACATGGTCAGATATAAGTGTTGAGCCATTCTGGCACGATGTGTTTACACATGGTCAGATGTGAGTGCTGGGCCTTTCTGACAAGATGAGGTTAGATGTGAGTGCTAGGCATGCCTTTCTGACAAGATGAGGTCAGATGTAAAAGTTGGGTGGGCCATTCTGACTTAGGGTCAGATATAAGTGCTGAAGAAGACCTACATGGAGGTTAGGCCTACAACCAACATGAAAAAGGGCTGGCTCTGCAGAACTTCCTGTGACGAGAAGAATGAAGAGATAACACCATTTTATTGAGATAGCAGAAGCAGTAATGATTATGATGATTCCATGATGATCTAGCTTTGATGATGATCTAGATCAAGTGATGATCCAGACTTTATGATGATCTAGCAATGACGATCCAGATCAAGGGATGATCCAGACTTGATGATGATCCAGCAGTGACGATCTAGATCGAGTGATGATCTAGACTTGATGATGATCCAGCAATGATGATCCCTATCAAGTGATGATCCAAACTTGATGATGATCCAGCAGTGACGATCCAGATCAAGTGATGATCTAAAATCGATGATGATCCAGTGATGATCTAGATCCAGTGATGATCCAGACTTGATGAAGATGACTTGACAATGAAGATGATGAAGATGATGAATATGACTTGACAATGAAGATGACTTGAAAATGAAGATGACTTGAATATGAAGATGACTTGAAGACGAAGATGACTTGATGATGATCCAGATGATACAGAGAAGAAGACTTGTGCTGATAAATTGTGTCGAGACAATACCTTCCTAGTTAAGAGGGAGTGTTGATGTATTTATAACTTCGGAATGTATTCACTTGTATATCTTATGTATCATACCCTGATTTTTATTTTGGGAAGTATCTATAATGTAATTGAGTCATGTCATGCCTCGATGTTCCGATCGGGAGATTCAATAATGTAAACAAGTCATGTAAATTCATTGAGGTTAACCCTCCATTTTAAGTCAAGGAAATAGTCCCCACAATTGTGTCAAGGTTAACCCTCCTTGTTGATCGGAGGAAAAAGTCCCCACAGTTGAGGGGCACTAGGGTTATTAAAATCTCCTAGAGATGTCGGCTCTAGTAAGTAATTGTTAAGTGGGGCTGACATGTTAAAGTGGACATTAAGTGAATGAAAGAATATAAATAGAGAGTGAGCCTCTCTATTTATCACACACACACTCACTCATTGGGGCACATGAGTGAGAGAGAGAATAAGCTGTGGATATCATCTTTTCTATTTTTTAGGTTTTACTTCTGCTATTAGTGCTAATTCTATCTCTGAGGAAGTTGCGGGGTTTTCTGCTTTATGGTTTCCCCGAGGAAAATTATTTGTGTCTCTTGTCTCTTGTGTTTATTGTTGTGCATGTTATTCTATCAGTTAAATATCCTAAGATAATTCTATCTTGAATGATAAAGAAACTAAAAAACGGTACAATCCAGGCCATGTGAATAGATGTGTTGAATTCAAACATGGATAGGATTCAACAGATTGTCAACCAATAGATGATAATTGACAACTAAAGCAAAGAAATTCACCAATAGTGAAAGTGAATCCTGAGGTACTATCATCAAAACTCTCAGGTCTTCGACGTTAGGAAGTGCTGATGAGAAACCATACTGTAATGAGGAAGGCAAGAGATCCTTCAACGGACCATAAGAGTGACTAGGAACTGGATAAAGGAAGGGAGAC
The DNA here is from genome assembly GCA_001517045.1 of Pseudotsuga menziesii. Lineage (NCBI taxonomy): Eukaryota > Viridiplantae > Streptophyta > Pinopsida > Pinales > Pinaceae > Pseudotsuga > Pseudotsuga menziesii. The sequence goes on along the minus strand of LPNX010979489.1, from coordinate 101,499 downwards.
ACAAGCAATATCAGATAGGACAATGATGGGATCAGGATAAAAATCAGATGTAGGGATAAATCCTTGAATAGTGATCACAACACAGAGATGATCCAAGGCAGATTTTAACTTTACAAATAATACAACTAGACTTATATGTCATGTAGGAGACATGATCATATTCCCCAGGTATAATGGACAAGTGGAGGAGTAAGAAACTAGAAGTGATAGCTAAACTGAAAGTGAACACTGAGACATGAGTATCGAAAAGTACAGAGAGTGCTATGTTCAAGGATGACATGCTGCCATCAACTGAGAATCAAAAGAAAACTTCTTCCTTATATTTCCTGTTAAATTTTAACGAGTCCAAGAAAGTCAACTCGAGTCTCTCTTCATTTTTGACAAGCTTGAAGAGAATAGGGAATAATTCTTGATAATGTTACTGATTCATGGATTTTATGAGCCTGAACTAGTACATGCTCACTTGGTGTTTTCGTGTTTAGAGAGTCTGAAAACTCCAAAGAAGACTCCAAGGGGGTCCTTTTTCATCCAATTTAGTCTCCTGAGGCCGAGAAAGTATAAAACATACCACAAAAGAACACTCTTAACTTCCGTAGAAGAAAAAGTGAACTTTTTTCGTACTTAGTCAGGGAGGTCTGAAAAAGGTTAAAATACCACCTACCCAAATCTCCTTCAAGAGCAGTATATAGCTTGAGTTTTTCTAGTGTGAAGGAAAGGAAGATCACTCAGAAAGATCCATTTGAGTATGAGGAATGGGGCTTACAATAATAAACTCAATGCTTTGTTCTTAGTGTTCAACGAGCATGAAAAAGACATAAAGTCCACTTAGAATATTTTTCATGTTTAGGTCTAGAGCATGAAAAAGAGAAAACTAATCTCATACTGGAAATTCATTTTTCATAAATTTCATCCCTCGGGTCTAGAAAAGTGATAAACCTATGCCTGAGAATACTCTTCTCAATTCTGTAGAAAAGAGAGTGATTCTTTCTTGTATTATTCCACATGGTTTGAAGAAAGAGATAACCTACCACCAATGTGGATGCCCATTAACATATTATTAATGAGCCTGAATGGACAAGTTTACTCGGTAGTCAAGTCTATTTTGAGGAGTTAGACCTGGGCCTAAAGAAACTCCATAAGGGCGTGGAGTATTTAAAAAGGATAGCTTGTAAAAAGAGATGAAAATGAGGCTCAATTTGGTGTGAAAAATAGCTAAGGAGACTCCCCTAAACCTATGAAAAACACAGCATGACTACCAAAAGACAATAAATGTGTTCTAATCTAGGGTACTAATGTGAGGAAAGCCCTATCCATGGAAGAACAATGGCATAGACAAGGTACTAATGGTTAAAATACCATAGTCCGTGGTCAACGTAGTAATTCTAAGGTTAAGATGGATTAGGTATAAATGAAAAAATGCATATGAATGACCAAAATCCTACCCTATATGAGTGAAAAACAACTTTAAGTGACCTTATATCTGTTTCATTGAAGAAAAAAGACATGGTATTAGTTTGATTTTTATAAAAAATAAGAACCATAGGTTAAAATCCACTTTTGAAATAATATTTCTATAAATAGTTCAAAATATAAATCAAAACTCACCATTTGACATTTTTACCCAATATAGACAAGTTTTACCTCTGCCTTCAATTGATCGGTGTGGACAACTCAGTGGACGATTCTCAAGACCGCAAGTGCCAGGTAAATCTACTCTCCATGCTCTTTCATTTTATCCAAGCAAATTTTTAATTTTAGGCAAAAATTTGATGTTTTCAACAATTTTAAAGGTAGTTACGATGTGTATGCAGGTATGATATGTAAATAGGTGTGTACACTCATTTTATACATGGGTTGCTCGAAATCAAGTTGTGTACGATACACGACATGTCCGAAGGACAGTCACGTACACTGTGCGATATACAAAAAAGCTATGTAGGGCCAAAATCAAAATTTTTCATATGAATTTAATGTTTGATAATGGGCTTGTTAACAGGTTGAAACATGGTGTTGGAGTGGAGGGAGAGGGAGCATGAAGACATGGACCAAGATGCTCTTCAAAGTGCCCCTACAGTAAATGCTTTGCGGCGAAGTGGGTTGCTCAAATTATTTTGTACCTCACCTTTGTGATCCAATGTCCGCTTACTAGAGTTTTTGATAAACTACTGGGATCATGATCTTGGTGCATTTGACCTATAAGGTGATTTTCTAGATATTACCTTGGAAGACATCTATTTTATCTCTGGTTTTTCACAATGAGAAACTCCAGTCAACTTGGAGGGTACCGGTGGAGGCGGTGACCTTCTAAGTGTGCAGAACTACATTGACACATACTGTGCGCCCGGTACTCACAAGAGGGGTAGTTGCATCCCTATTGTTCATATTCATAGCTTGCCATTATAGGTGTTGGAAAGCACTATAGTGAGGGTTGCAAGGTCATCATCACTTCATCTTGCAACTCAAAACCAAATGAGACTTGCAGTGGAATGTCTACAGGGAGCCCTATTTGACTAGTGTTCGGGAGTAATCCTGATAATGAAGAAGCAACTCTCTTACTGCAAAAGAGTCCGATGAAAAAACTTTGGTTATTCTAGTATTCTGGTGGCCTTTTTCTTTGAGAGGGTGCCCAGTTTGAGTCCTGCAGTACCTCCACTAGTTTCTTTTCCCCTTCAGCCTAGACTGAGTAGGTGGGGGGGAATCTTCCTCTGCCAGGGCGGCGGTGGATCGATTCAGAGTGTATATGATGATGAATTCTACTTATGGTGGGAGCGACAGTTACCAGCACTAGATAAGTTTCCATATGATAGGATAGATTTCCGAGGTGACAACGACCTTGTCCTCCCTCCTGGAGGAGCATGGGGAGCATCAGGTATTTGTGTTTTCGATTTTTTAAATTTTTTTGAATTTTTTAACCATAAAGATATATACATATGTATAAGATTTTTTAATCCTATAAAATGTTAAAATGCATATTTTGGACCAATCCTCCCTGTTGGGAATCCACGTATGTATGTGTGTCCATGTATGTATGTGCATCCTATGGAAGGAGAGGATCATGGCCATTATACAGGAGCTAGTGGTTGGTATACCAACTGTCTGGATACGCCTTATGAGGAGGGTAGCTAGAGTGGTGCTTGTGTACATCGATGCCGCTGAGGCTGCTGCAGCTGAGGAACCTGAAGAAGCCCGAGAGCAAGATGATCAAGGGGACCAGGGTAGTCCAGATGACCAAGGTGGTCAAGATTAGACCTAGGAGCATTTTATGGACTTCGATGCATTTTTGTATAATTTTTGTATATTATACAGTTATGACTAGATCTGAGGATCAAAACTTGACCTATCTATATGGACAGATATTCACACACACACACACACACACACACACACACACACACACACACATATTGCCGATTTTATTTACATGTGTTTTGTAATGTATATGTTGTATATTTTTATGAAAAACGTGTTAAGTGCCAATCCAAGATATAATTAGCATATGCATCAATTAATGAATTTTGATTTCTTGGAATATGATTGAATGTAATAAAATAAAAATTTCTTTCCAATAACCTAACTTGCATAAACTGACGTAGTAAAATAGGGTCCACACCTGATAAGCTCAATTGAGCTGGGAAATTACCAGTTGAGAGTTAAGTCTGACTTCCAGCTGGGTGATGCCACATGAAAAAACATCCCATAAAAGCTCAATGACAACCCTGTATTTGGCCACATTATTGGTAGCAAGACCTAGGAAAGCACCTCTAGAGGCAACTAGTTGTCCTGAGGGTGAGTAAATAACCCATGTAGCTGAAGCCAGGTTACAAGTGTGGCGAATAGCGCCATATGCAAAACCTATGAACCACTTGGAAGACATTTGTAAAAACCAATAGATGGTATAAGAACACAAACCAACGAACTATTGTACATAAAGTTACATACAATAAAAATATAGGAAAAAGCGTTAAGCCTAAGAATAGTACTTTTCAAGTAGAGCCCATTTCTAGGATCAGGTAGCTTATTCCCCTCCAAATCAGTTAATTCATATGCACATTTATTCAAAAATTTTGATACGACATAAGGTCCTAACCACATAGACCTGAATTTCCTTGCCCCCAGGGGTTCTTTGTCTCGATCCCAGAGCAAGACAAGCTCCCCTTCAGAAAAAATCCGAGGTTTGACAGATTTATAGTATTGATTTTTTACCCTATTTTTATGAGCCTCATTCACTATCAGTGCATCTCTACGTTGTTCATCTAGATTTTATAAGTGTAACAAACTTCTTAAAGCTCAGTCGTGTCAGGTAACATATGAATAGAAATCTTTAAGGATAGGATTTCGCATTCAACCGGGGTTACTGCTTCCACCCCGTGAATGAGTTGGAAAGGAGAGAACCTTGTAGTAGTTTTCACATTAGTCTGATAAGCCTAAAGGGCAGGATACAACATGATGTCCCAATTGGAACAGGCTGCATTAATAGTGCACTTGAGAATAGTCTTCAAGGTTTTATTTACATCCTTGACTTGACCGTTCGCTTGAGGGTAGAAAGAAGACGAATGTTCTTATTTAAACCCTAGCATAGTGGTGAATTCAGTCATCATACTATTTTGGATGTGACTGCCATGGTTAGTGACAATCTCTTTAGGAATACTAAACTGTGTGATAATTTGGTTTAAAACAAAAAAAGATGTAGTTTCTCCGTCAGCTTTATAGGTGGGAATTGCCTCTGCCCACTTTGTGAAATAATCTACAACGACAATGATATGTTTGTGCCCCCCAACTAAGACTGGGTTGCATGTCATGTAATCTATCCCCCTTTTCATGAAGGGGCCCACTGAGATGAAGGGAAATAACGGAGCAGGATGCGACCACATCTTTCTGGTGTAACGCTGACAAGGATGACAGTGCTTCACGAATTCCACACAATCTTTAAATATCATGGGCCAGAAATAACTGACATGTAAGATCTTCTGGGCCGTTGCGAACCCAGATGAATGACCCCCACACACTCCACTATGGGCATCATTTAGGATAGTCTCTACTTCTTCATGGGTAAGACATTGACACAAAACATAATCTACCCCCCTATGATATAAAGTATCTCCAATAATGAGGTATTTTTTGCATGGAAGCGTAGTTTGCGCTGTTCTTCCCGCGAGAAGGATGCAGGGTACTTCAGAGTTTGGAGATAGACAAGTATATCTCCATACCAAGGGTAAGAGGTGGAAATAAAAAAGATGTGGTCATTTTGGATTTAGTCTTCTTCAATGGCTACATCTTCTTCAACCGTAAATTCTGTGATGAGCTCAACAAAAACTAAAGATTTTTTGGCTTTGGCAGATTGGAAATCTAAGTCAAACTCCTGAAGAATGACTATCCATTTGTTGAATTTTCCTCCAACTATCCGTCGGGAGAAAAAATATTGGAAAGAATTAACAACCATCACCACCATCGTGGTCCTCAATAAGATGTAGTGACACAACCTCTAAACAACATACACAGCTGCTAATGCCAACTTATCGACGTGGGAATACCTAAGTTCAAGGCCAGCTAAAGCACAACTAAGATAGTAGATGACATGCTGTTGGAGCTTATCGTCCTCCTGGACTAGTACCACCCCTATGGTCAACTTGGATGCAGCCAGATACAATATAAAATAATGAGAGTAATCTGGCGAGCGCAGTAATGGTGCTGAAAACAAATATTTCTTTAATTCCTTGAATGCAAGTTGTGCAATTCATTCCATACAAATGGGGTGTCCTGCTTCAACAGGAACATGAAACCTTTATTTATATTGGAATAATTTATGATAAAATGTCGGAGGAAGTTGGAATTACCTTGCAGGATTTGAAGCTTCCTGATGGAACAAGGAGGAGGCAGATTTACTATGGCCTCAACTTTCAAAGGATCCACCTGAATACCTTTGTTGGAAATAATGAGTCCGAGCAGTGTCCCTGACTTGACACAAAAAATTCACTTGTGGGGATTCAAGCAAATTTTGTAGTATCTACATCATTCGAAGATTAAATGCAAGTGATCTGGGTGATCGATCCTCTTACGAGAATGTGCTAGTAGATCATCAAGGTAGGGTTCGAAAATAGATTTAATATCATGAAAGGAAAAATTCATTTCCTGCTGAAAGGTAGCCCCTGCATTTTTCAATCCAAAAGGCATTTTCTTGTATGCAAATGTACCCCTAGGAAAAACGAAAGTCATTTTATGTTGGTCTTCCTGTTTAATTTGAATTTGATTATACTCAGAGAAACCATCCATAAATGAAAAGACTTCAGTCCCTGCACATGCATCAATGATTTGATCTATGAATGGTGTGGGGTAGTTATCCTTAAGACATGCTTTGTTTAGATCATGAAAGTCAGTACAAATGCGTATTGTCCCTTGATTTTTGTCGACAAGAACGGGGTTGGATACCCATTCTGTCAAAGCTATTGGGTAAATGAAACTAGCTTTCAGCAATTTTTCAACTTCAACCTTAAAAACTGCTGCTTTACGCGGATTGGCAGGTCTAAGTTTTTGTCGAATAGGTTTGGCATTAGGATATGTTCAGATTTCATGCTCGACTATTGATGTATCTATGCCTAGAATCTCCTCATATGACCAGGTAAACACGTCACAGGATTCCTTAAACATGGTTGTATAGATAACAATCTCCTACAGAGATCAATTTGCACTGATGTGTACATTTTACACAATGTTTGGGTTTGCATAGATGTTGATAGGAATAGTAGTGGAAATGTTTGCCATGTTCCCGTCAGCAAATATTCCTTCCCTTGGTAAGGGATTAATAGGTGTATCAACATCACCTTCCAGTATCATATGGAACTCTTGGTTCTCAATCCTGCTTAACTCTGGAAGAAAATAGGATCGATGGTGAAGATCTTCGCAGATATTATCTTGTCTGCACATAGCTTCCAGAATGGCTTCATCAGAAGGAAAAACCATATCTAAGTAGTCCCTAGAATGCAAAGAGTTCTCTGCCCAAGAAGGAAGATAGGCTTCTCCTGGCTCCTTTGAGACTGTGAGAGGGACCGAAATGGGATAAACACTGGTATGAATGATAGCTTGATAAGCTACTTCCGTTGTTGATAAGGGCACTTCAGGTTCATGACAGGAAGGGAGAACCCAAGGATCTGTTCTATCAACAACTGTTGCAATAGACTTCCCTACACTAGTAGAACCTAAATAATTAATCGGAGATGGAAAATTGAATGTTCCCATCAATGATGCATACATTCTAGCCCCTAATCTCTCTGAAGCAGGTTTAACCTGATCAACAAATGGCATGGTGGACTCGTTAGTTTCCATGCATCCCTTTCGAGTAAAACTGAGTTGGTCCACAGTAACCAACTTCCCTTCATGCGGAAACACTACTAACCGAAGTATGACCGATGCAATAGAGGAAATGGCATAAGTCCAACTTCTCCCCAGGAGAAAGTTATAATCTAAAGGTGCATCAATCACCTCTACCTCAATAGACATTGCCTTCCCTGCCAACTTTATTTCAAAATCTGGTAGGATACCATGTGGACAAAATGACCTTCCGTCAAAAGAAGTAAGTAGGGTGTTCGATGGAACTAGCTCTAGAGATCCAAGAGCTTTCCAACAAGACAAGGAAATGATACATGTGGAATCTCCCTCATCGACAAATTCCCTTCCAATGGTTTTTCCTCCATGTATGACATCTATCGATAATGACACATGATAAGGTAGGTGAATTTTGACATCAAACAAATTAAACTTCACAATGAGGCTCGATGAATCCATACTACCTAATGCTACTAAGAGTGCATCTTGCTAAGCATGAAAACTCTGTAACACCTCTAAAGCCAACATTGCACAAGGGTTCTGGGCTAAATATTCAACTATAGAGTATTTGGCTACAGCCCTAGCATTAGGATTGTGTAAGGTTTTCTTGAAGACACCCTTCGGTATCTTGGGCATAGGTTCGACAAGTTTTTCAATCGTGAGAGGGTTGGAAGTTTAACCCATAGACTTACCCTTCCCTGGAGCCTCAGTCTCATAGTTCTTGTTCCTAGTCTGGAGTAAAGTCTGGGATCGAACCATGTTGATATAATTTGGGTTAGGAGTGTTTGGGGTGCCCCCTTCTACATTTGAAGCTGAAGCAAAATTCTGTCCTTGGGGAAAAGGATCCTTCATGACAGCTGGTTGTTGGCCTTTTAGCAGCTTCTAAGCTTGGTCAATAAGGGTACATTGATAGGTCATGTGATCTTCCTGGAACAACTTACATGGGAATTTCACCTTCTTCTTTTATTTTTTACCCCCATTAGCATTGTTTGTGGGTTTTGGATTGTTTTGGTTTCCATCACCTTTCTTTCCTTTCTTATTTTTCCCACCAAGCTGCTGATTTCCCTTTTGAGAGGATTATGCAAAAAAATTTGCATTCTGGGGTGAGGGGGAAACCTTTGCTTCCTCCACCGTAGAATGTTTGACAGACAACTCATGGAGTTGTTTAGCCAAAGACTCTACAGTGGGAGATTTCACAGAAACAACCACACCATCGACATGGGGTCCAGGCTTAGGTTTCTCTACATTATGCATTGGCCTTGGTGCATCAGGGATGATTTCATATAAAATCCCAGACTGAGAATATATCAAATCTAGCTGTTGGGCCTTGAGGATAGCCTCTTCCTCATTGGTCACTCCCGAATTAGATACATCCTTATATATATATGGCAATAGGGATTTAAGGAACCATTCTAGTAAAAACTCAGGAGGAATAGTGGCCTTAATAAGGCTCTTCCATCTTCTCCACTCTTATATGTGATCCGAAACATGAGTGGCCTTGTCCTACTGAAATCTAGACAACAAGTCTATTCCAAAATCATACCGGACAGGAAGTTGGAAGTGACTAAGGAATACATTAGCCAAGTCCCAAAAACTATCAAACGTAGCAGAGGGTAGTTCAATGTACCATTTTTCTGCGGTACTAGTTAGAGTTCTTTGGAACAATCTCAATGGAACTGTGTCATCCTTTAGTGAGTTGGAAGAGCACCACAAGTGGAAAGTGGTGACGTGAGCTTCTGGGTCATCACCAACTTTGCCTTTGAATTTTGGGATATCCAAGGGAAACTTGGTAAGAACGGGTGGCCAGGAGGATTTATGTCTCACCGGGTCATTCATTAGCTTCGACAAGTCTGGCAAGTTTAAATTTGCTAAGAAAGGGAGCTTGGGTCTAACTGGAGCATGAAAAGTACCATATTGGGGATTAGAGGTACTTGCCCCCATGTTCCCAGATGTGAAGGTGGGGTTTCCCCCTGTTGCTGGTTGTGAAGTGCTTTGAAAAGGATTCCACCCATAAGCCAGTGGATTGTTCATGTGCGGTGCAATGTATGAGGTTTGAGCTGCCCCAGTCGAAACTGGGGTTTGGAAAATAGGAGTGGGTATCCCTCTGCTAAAAAGTGAGAACGGAGAGCCCATGAAAGGATATAAAACCATAGTTTGAAAATATTGACCATAAGGATTATGGTTTTTGAACTGCACCCCTACATACGCATGTGTTGGACCTAGATATGGAGTAGATGGGGGAATGTGCCCCCCATTCCAAGGAAAACCCTAGATAAATGATGAGGATCCTATAGGACCACTCTGAGAAGTGTGTGCAAAGGAAGTAGAATCATAAGGTACACTAGGAATCCGAATGACCACTCCACTAGAAGTGCTTGCTAAATTTGTGGAAGCCGGTGGTTGAACCACCCAGCTAGCTAGAGTTAAAGGTGTAGTAGGTATACTTGTTCTAGGGGCACCAACCGAGGGAGGTGACACCCCTTCAACTGGAGTGGCTGAGGTGGATGTAGAATAAATTTCTCCTGTAGTAGACATTAGTCTTCCCAGAGGGACACCAATTACAGGTGAATTGAAAGGACGAACCTGGATGATCACTGGACCGTTTAGGTCAGTTAGAGGTGAATTAAAGTTCCTTTCAAACTTGTCAGCCTGCAATTCTTCCATCTCTACTGTATTTAAATAAAACTGGTTTTTCCTAAGTTATGGTTCACCCGGAACTTCACTAACTTCTATCGATTCGAAAGAACCGTCCGTGTCTAATCTCCGCCTTTGAGGGGGAGGTGGAGGTTCCAATGTAATAAGAGGAGGAAAGTTTTTCAACCTTCATGACCTTCTGAGAGATTGGTCCTCCATGATTGTAAATTTAACTCTTCACACCCTAATGTCAGCTAAACATAGACAAACCACAGAGCAATCACTACAAAATTTCCTAAAGTCTCAACAATCACAAGAGGTATAAGATATGCTTTCTCGAAGAAAGTTGAGAGACATTTTCTTGGTGTCCTTGAAGAGGTTCTTAGGCATAAGCGGAGGAATCACCCACCGCTCTCCTACATTTTCAAAAAGGGTTACCTTCCAAGGCCGTCCAAGGTCAATGAGAAATAGTCTTCCGGTTTACCTGTGTATAAACTCTAGATGTCAAAGAGACTAAAGGCCACCTTAACTATATCAATAGTCTGGGGGGACAGTCACAAGCCTATTTTGTATGCATGGGAAGAGTAGAAAATCCCAAAACTCTATCTAGGATAGAATCCCCAAATGTGCAAAAACCCTGGTCAACGTTTTAACAAGGAATCAGAGGGTTATCTCCTCAGTCCAAGCCTCCATGCGGCCTCGTGCTTAACTCCCATTTGAGAGGATATTTTGAGATACTACCAACATAGAAAAGGATTTACCTATTGATTGGCCAACTATGTCTAAATTTAAACACTTGTGGAGAGTTTACACTTCCTATCCCACAAGTCTAGCCTAAGCTAGTAGGTGTATGTCCCTATAAAACAAAACTTGCTAATAAATTTTAAATTATATCGTTCATTTTAAGGGTTGTTCTTAGTTAGAGGGTAAGTGGCGTGCATGAGTATGATATTATATACTTGATATGAAAAGTAAAAAAGGTGTATAAAATGAATTCCAAAACAAATTACAACTACTTAAATCAAGCTTTTTTATTTTTTGTAAATATGAGCTAATGAGATTACAACTAAGTATGAGAATCGAGTTCCTTGTAACGGAAGTGACAGTGATATAGTTTCTTATTGCGGTGAAATAAATAATTATTTCTATAAGAGAATTGATTTTCACCCCCTTTTTACCAGCAATTTATGATCCTAAATCCTATACTAACAATAAATATAGCCAGCCAATTTTCCGCTCTCCGAAATCAGATAAATTTTGGTCAGGATTCATGTTCTTCCACTATTTTATTATATAGTATGAATAAGTAT
>LPNX010979489.1:51763-89062 GCA_001517045.1 Pseudotsuga menziesii | reverse complement strand
ATGTTATACTATTTCGATCGAAGAATTCATTAAATCCGTTAGTTAGATCCCGTTACTCGATCTGATTTTATCAATTACATTTATTTCATGGATCTTGAAATATTCATCTCTATGAGATCAAATCTCGAGCGATCTATTTTTGATCTTCTTATACGATGAATTGGAGACAATTTTGAATCCATCAGCCTTTCAAAAAAAATGGGTTCCGAAGATTTGTTGTTGGAACAAATATTTTGAAACTGGGCTGAACCGATCCAATATAGGTAAATGCATGATAGCTCGATCCTGAGTTTTCAGAGTTTCTATCTGATCTTCAAATAACCTATTGAATTACATTGATGGAACAATTTAAGGGGAAGGAACCCCCCGCCATTGACCATATTCTATTCACAATATCTATTCCATTCAATATTTTTTATCCATTCTCGTCTTGAACCTTCTGTAATGCAACAGAATGAAAAGGAGTATTCTTATTCTCTCTCATCCATCTCTATGTATATTCTTACTACTACATCGTGGTCCGATACGAATGAGTCCACGAGCAGGAACGAATAGGTGTTTTCAGAACTCATAGAGCTAAAGGGACTAAGACTTGTTTTTTTATAATTTTTGAAAATTTTGTTCGAAAATACTAAAAATAAAACTACTTATATGCAATTAAATGCAAAAGTATCAAATTTTTTTCTTCACTTTCCAAATTCTTCAAAAATGATCATGCACCTAAATGCAATTTTTTTTTTAGTATGTTTGAATTATCAGACCATAAAGAAAGCAATATGAAGTATAGCAGACTTGCAATAACCAATTTCAACCACTTAAGGAGGAGACTTGGTAGACACCTAACTTGGGAAGAATCAATGAATAAAATACATTGAAATTTCTAAAGGACAAGTGACAAACTGATACCACTTGAAAGCAGTACAGAGTACAAGGTATCCAAAATCCTGATCACTGACTCAGATACACAGCACTGAACCTATCACCCAAACATGAGAACCTAGCTCAAATTGCTAAGTGAAAGAATACTCAAACAATAAAACTCAAAGGCTTAATAAAAAGCACAAAGCATGGTGTACATGACTTTCAAACTTACAGGAAGATGCTAGCAACAGAAGACCTTCAAGAAGACAAAAATCCAAACAAGAAAGGGACAAGCAACCCTCCCTAAAAAATTTTGCTGCTACAAGCGTATGCGACTGTCTTATAGAGCAACCCGCGTACTATACGCGACTATCTTACAGAGCAACCCATGTACACAAGTTTCTATATGCAATTGTGTAGCACAACAACCCGCATAGGCAACAAAAAAATTTCATAAAAGAAAAATAATAAAGGTCTCTGGACACACTTGTAACCTAGGGTTTGGGTTACCAACTTACTACTAACTTGCAGACAATCAACTTTACCAAAGAATGGAAAGGGAATAGGAATAAAGTCTTGACTTACCCGATTACCAACGGTTGATCCAAGCTTGATCTTCTCCCACTCCTCTTCTCTCTAAAGCTTCTAGGGATGCACCTCTTCACCTGCAAAGAGTAAATCCTTCAAGTAATATCTCATGCATATATATATCATAGGTTAGATGAACAATATATCAAACATATTCATTAACCAAAATACATGAAATAGACTCAATACAAGATTGGAAGAAGAATTCTCTTTATTAACAATCAATGAATGAGATAAGAGTACAACCTAGATTCTGAGACAAGGACTCCTCTGCAACCAAAGGACTCTGAGTTCTGCTGCTCCAAGATTCTGAAATATACTAGCAGCATAATTTTTCTCTCCAAAATTGATTCCTTAGTCCCCACCCCAAGGCCTCTATTGATACTTTGGGAAATAGATTAGTTTGAAGGTTGGGATGGTTGAGATAGTTGGGATAGTTATGGATTAGGGCCCAACTAATATCATATAATCACATTTTATATTTTTTTAAGTCAAAACAAGGTGTACACTACTATTAATATAGGAAACCGGCATATGACACACGAGTTTCTCGAAGGAAACCCGCGTACACAAGTGTACGCGGGTTGCAATGAAAATACTCGCATACAGTACGTGAGTTGCAATGTAGATAGTCGCGTATGTAACTTAACACTTAGAATATATATATATATAAATATGGTTTGAGGGTAATGCATCCCAGGTCATGCCCATCTATATTATTTTGGTCACTTCAATCCTAATTTGTCCTTTTGTGTACCAACATGAACAATGTCGGCACTCGGATGGAGAAGTGCCATTTGGGTTGATAACAGAAAGAATACTCCAAATAGTAATGTTATAATTTTCATAAGAGAGGACACCTTTCCAAAGAGTGTCCATTGAATAACAAGACCAACAAAAGACATCATTCTCATATAGATCAAGAAGAGGATGATGAGGAAGAAGAAATACCTCAAAAGAGATAAGAAAAAGAAGAAGATGTCGAAGAATATGTAATATTCTATGCACTCTCTGGGTTTATAATACCTGGAGAATATACATGGCTTATTGATAGTGGTTCTTCAAAGCACATGATAGAGAAGAAGAAAAATCTATCAAGATTTGAAGAAAATACCTCTCCTTAGAAAGTATCATTAGGATATGACTATCAATATCCAATCAAAGGAATTGGTGAATCAATCTACAAGCTTGACTCTGGAACCTCCATGAAGATGAAGGAAGTACTATATGCACCAGGTTTGATAAGAAATTAATTTCCATGTAAACATTATATAATAAAGGATATATAGTTTCTTTTATATAGGGACAAGTACTCATGTGGACCAAAGGAAAGACAATTGAAGATGTTTTGGTCATTAGTGAAGAAGAAGGAGGATTGTACAAACTCAAGGGACATCCATAAATGACCATTGTCCATGAGATCACTAGCTCAAGTGAACTATGGAATACAAGGCTTTCTCACATCAACTACAAAGAATTACCCTATATGAGTAAGGTGGTAACATGTTTAACATATTTGAAGATCGATCATGAAGGTACTTGATGCGCAAGAGGAAAGAACGTCAAGAATCCATTTCCAAAGAGTGAAACAAATACTAAAGGTATATTGGAATTAATTAATTCTGATGTATGTGGTCCTATGCCCTCCACAGATTTAAGTGGATATGAATATTATGTTACATTTATTGATGACTATTCAAAAAATACATGGATATACTTCTTGAATATAAAGAGTGAAGTGTTCAGGAAATTCAAGGAATTCAAAGCCTTGATAGAGAACCATTCAGAAAGAATAATAAAGACACTCGGAATAGATAATGGTGTAGAATATACTTCAAAATAATTTGAAGCCTTCTGCAAAGACGATGGAATCAAGAGAGAACTAACCACTCCCTATAATCCCCAACATAATGGTGTTGCATAAAGAGAGAATAGAACCATTATGGAATCAGTGAATACAATGATTCACGATAAATACCTTCCCATGAACCTATGGGATGAATAAACTAGAACAACTGTGTATGTATAGAATAGATTATCTCATAGTGCTCTTGGATTCAAGACTCCTGAAGAAATGTATACAAGAACAAAACTTGAAGTGAGCCATATCAAGATATTTGGTTGTCCATTATATGTTCACATTCCAAAAGAAAACATAACCAAGTTGGATCTGTTGGAAAGGGGTTGGGGCAAGTGAGTTGTGCAACATCGTGGCAGCTGCACAAGCTCACACGGCACCATGCAAGGGCCATGTTGAAATATTGTAACTTCGAAGAATTATCTATATGTATATTTTGTGGTCCTCGATGGTCCTACCGGTGGAACCACTTGTATTATCTTGTACCCCGATGCTTCTAATCGGAAGAACTAATAAGAGTCATGAGGTTGTCCCCTCTATTTGTAAAGGTGGGTCATTAGCACCTCAGTGTGGTTACATGAGACTACATGTGTAACTCGAGCCTACATCATTAACTCAAGCCTACATTTCGGATGAGTTAATTCAAGTGAATGGATGAATATAAATAGAGGTGTGGTGATCCTCATTTGTGACACACACACTCTCACTTGTGTAGCACATTAGTGGAGAAGAGAAGTAGCTGAAGAAGGAGGAGGATCAGGCTTTGATCTCCTTGCTGGTTTTATCTTTATCTTTTTGGGGCATATATATTGAGGAAGCTTTTGCTGGGTTTTTCCCTTTAGGGTTTTCCCAGGATAAATCCCTGTGTTCCTTTTGTATGGTTGTGCTTGTCTATCTTTCAGTGATCCTGTTTATATGCTTTTGTTATGAATATGAAATGAAATACTGATGTCTTAGCTAAGCATATGAAAATTTAACATGGTATCAGAGCCACCCTGAAAGAAGACATTATGCAGCTATAGAATCTAGGGATTCTTATTTTTTGGGTCTCTATCCACAATCGATCAACAAAAGAAGGCTAGACTGACTCTCCATTGAAGGGCGCATCTTTCTGTTGAAGCAGAATTCGATTCCAAGCATTTTCAGTTTTGGTGCGGAAGATTAGGGATTTATTTAGAAGAGGAATTTTTTTGAGTGATCCCAGCAAAGTATTTTTCTCCTCATCAAAATCGAAGTTTAGATACCTGGATCAAGAAATTTGGTTGGGTGAAACTCCGGAAAAGTCAAACCCTAGTTTGACCTCGATCTGGAAAAACTCTAAATACTAAAACTGCTAAGTTTTGGTACATTCACTATATCTTGAGATTGGAAAAGGATCAGGAGTTTAAAATTGTAGAGGATGAATATAAAATCCTGATTTACACTGTGTCCAAAATTCAGCCTCAAATTCTCTATATTCTAGGATATATGATCCCTCCAAGTTAGGGTTCTATCCTCTTCCAGAATTCATCCCTAAATAGGACACCTAGGGATAAATACTGTACCATGGGATATAGAGGTCCATATGGATTTCCTGAAGATGTTCCAGAAAAATCATGGACTTTAATTTCTGTGGTCCGAATTTCAGAACCTGAAGATGAACTAGTGACACGTGGCATGCCGTACAACTTCACTATTCTGAACAGTACTGTAACAGGTCACCTTGGGAAAATGCTCATAAATCCCAATTGGTGAAACCAATTCTGATTAAACGTATGGTGTTGGATCAGGGACATGCGAGGTTACCTCAATGAAAATTTTCAGATATCGAGGAGCAGTAATTTCAGAGATATCACAAAAACTGTAACAGGGATTTCGATAGAAGAAATTGGAAAACTAGGGCTTCCTGTTCCGGGAGATTCCCTCCACTGTTTTTAGAAAAGGAGTACATTGGAAACCTCCATTTGAAGAGATCTATATTTCTATCCAATAATATCTGAAATATTCCAAGTTTTTAAAATTAGGGTTTCTCTGACAAACCCTAGATCAGCTACCTCTGGAAGCAGGACGGACACCTCAAATTGGTAAGATCTAATCTTTCGCTATTTGCATTTGAGGTTCTCATTTCAAAGTGATCTATCAGATCAGCTTGATGATAAGCTTGGTGAAGTTAAAAAATTCCAAGCATGGAAGTATTTGATCTCTCTGAAGAAAATGAATTGGACACCTACATGAGTAGAGAGGTTCCAGTTCTAGAGGGAGATGAGCCTCAAAGCCTTACACAAGAAGAACTTGATCAAGGCCAAGAAGATCATTGTTGATTCAATCACGGATCAACTTGTACAAAAAGTGTCTTCCCTAAAGACACCGAAGATGTTTGATTCCTTTATCAAGCTATTTGAAGATAAGAACATAATTCAGAAGATGGATTTGAGAAAACAATTGAAGAATGTGAAGATCCAGAATGCATAACATCTTGAAGCGGTAGAAGAAGAAGCAGAGAATGTAGAAGTGGTGATAGCCACCTTGAATGGCCTCCCATGATCATGGGATTCATTCATGTGAGGAATGTGTGCCAAAAGGAAGTGATTACTTTCAATTGACTCTAGGAAGAAGAAGAATCTCGTCTCATAAGAAGAGAAGAAGAAAGATGGGAGCAAATTGAAGATCAAGCTCTCACCATTCAAAGAAGATCCCTCAAGTGATGAGGAATATGAAGAACTCAATTCTTGACGAACCTCTTATCCATATTATCATTTAGATAAGAAATGACGATTTCATGGATGAAGAAGATGATGAAGCAGATTGATCAAGAAGGAGTCTACCCACGAAAAAAACAAAAGATAAGTATTCAATTGTCATTTAATGATATTGTTTTGTTATGCATTTGATTATATTCAGTTGATGTGTTGTTTGCATGCATGTGATGGGTAAGTAGCTCATGGTTCTATAAAAATATCCATTGTTACTTATCTAGAATGAAACATATTTGCTGACATATTGGATTAGTGCACAATCTCAATGATGTCATGGTAGAGATGGAAGGCATATAGAAAGTTTCTGTGAGATATGGATGAATGTTGTATTGGTTAAATAGTTGCATGATGCATAAGAATTTGTTGTTATGCATATGTAGTTATAACCATGCAATTGGTGCATTTGAATTGTAGGAAAGGTCATGTACAACCTCCTAAAAGAAAAGAAGGATGAGACTTGTTCTGAAGAACAAGTGATGACAATTCAATAAACATGAATCTGAAGCTCCTAGGGTCAAAGACACCATGACGAAAGAAAGAGCTTCAAAGAGCGGTAGATTCACCTCGAAGGATGAAGACCACCATGGGTATGAGATATAACTCAAGATGAAGAAAATAATGCTATGAAAGAATCTATGATCAAAGAATAACAGTTGATTATATGGAATGATGTATACGATATGATTTCGAGACATAAAGGGAAGTATGTAGTATCTTCCATATGGATTTGCAAGATAAAATATGTTGCTGATAGAAGTAAGGAAAGACTTGTGGCTAGAAGTTTCTATAAAAAAGAGGGAAATAATTCTGAAGAGACACTTACTCTAGAAATCAAGGTGTACTTCCTTTATAACTATGATGGTAGTTGCTTCCATGATGAAGTAAAGACAATCCTTCCTTAATGGTATGATTGGGGAAGAGTTTTACATCAAATAGTCACAAGGATTTGAAGTTGAAGACAGATGGACTCATATATGTAAGTTGAAGAAGGCCCTCTATGGCATGAAGCAAGCTCCCAGAGCTTGGTATGGAAGGATAGACAATTTCCTGTCAAATATGGGCTTTACCAAGAGTAGAGCTAATCCTAACCTTTATCCCAAGGTTGTAGAAGATGAACCTGTCATCCTGTTATTATATGTGGATGACTTATTCTTGACAGGGAATGAGAAACAGATCATGGAAAGCAAGAAGAAAATAGCAGAAGAATTTGAGATGAAAGACCTTGGGTTAATACATTATTTCATAGGTCTGGAAGTATGGCAAAGTTCAGAAGAAATCTTTATCAACCAAGGAAAGTATGCGGTAGAGATATTGAAGAGATTCAATATGTTGGAATGCAAAGCCATGGCCACACCCATGGAATCCAACCTGAAACTGTTAGTTGATAATTCATCAGAGTTAGTGGATGTGACTCATTACAGATAGATCATTGGGTCATTGATGTACTTAACAAATACCAGACCAGACATTTTTTTTTCCGTGAACACCTTAAGTCAATATCTTGTTCAACCAAGATGGGTTCACCTAGTAACTGCAAAACATGTGGTGAGATATCTAAAAGGGACTATAGACCTTGGTCTATACTATGATGGTAGCCATGAGTATAGATTGTATGACTACATAGATGCAGATTGGGCTAGAAGTATCTTAGATAGAAAAAGTAAATCAGGTGGATGTTATAGTCTGGGATCTGCTATGATTTCATGGTTTAGCAGAAAGCAGTCTAGTATTGCTCTAAGCACAGCCGAAGCAGAATATTTAGTAGCTTACTCTACTAGTTGTGAAGCCATATGGCTTCAGAAGCTGATGTCAGGATTATTCAACCTAGAATTGGACACTACTATGATTCTATGTGATAACCAGATTTGTGATGACAGAGAACCCTATGTTTTGTCGTAACACATAGAAATCCAGTATTTCTACATACGAGATAAGAAGGAGATGATGATGCTTTAGTATTTACATACTGAAGATATAGATGATATTTTTACATACTGTAGATGTAGATGATGGTGATTCTGTATTTCTATACTGAATATATAGATGATGATGCTTTCAGTATTTCTATACTGAAGATATAGATGATGATGCTTTCAGTATTTACATACTGGAGATACAAATGGTGATAGTTCAGTATTCACATACTGAAGATATAGATGATGATGGTTTAGATGATAATGTGTTGATGGAACCTTTGTCTCGAGTAAATTTCGAACACTTTTGAGACAAGCTTGGTGTGGTTCGGAAAGACCTTCCCCGAATTAGGGGGAGTATTGATGTTGCAGTGGGATTTTATCATCCCTAGGCACTTTCCCTAAAGTGATCCAGAGACCTTGGTCTTAGAGAATGAAGAGGGATTGTATCATCCTGGGACATATGTCCTAAAGTGATCTGGAGACCTCTGTCTTCGAGAATGAAGAGGGATTGTATCATCCTGGGACATATGTCCAGAAGTGATCCAGAGACCTCGGTATTCAAGAATGAAGAGGGATTGTATCATCCTGGGAAAAATTTCCAGAAGTGATCCGGTGACCTCGGTCATCGAGAATGTAGCAGGATTGTATCATCCTTAAACTTCAGTTCAGAATGGATCCGATGAACTTCGGTAATTGAGAAGGTGGCAGGATTGTATCATCCTTGGACTTCGATTCAGATGGATCCGGTGAACTTCGGTCATCAAGAAGGTGGTAGGATTGTATCATCCTTGGACTTTGGTTCAGAACAGATCCGGTGAACTTCGGTCACCGAGAAGGTGGTAGGATTGTATCATCCTTGGACTTCGGTTCAGAACGGATCCGATGAACTTCAGTCATCGAGAAGGTGGTAGGATTGTATTATCCTTGAACTTCGGTTCAGAATGGATCTAGTGACTTCGGTACTCGAGAACGTGTGTTCATCCTGTAATTCCTAGAGGAAGGATTGTCTGAGTTCCACATCTGTGTTGATCCCATAATTCCGAAAGGAAGGATTGTTAGTAACTCCGTAAAGACCTAAATCCCGTAATTCCAAATGGAAGGATCGTTAGTAACTCTGTAAAGACCTAAATCCTGTAATTATGAAAGGAAGGATCATTGGTAGCTCCGCAAAGACTTGATCCCATAATTCCAACAGGAAGGATTGTCTGAGTTCCACAGATGTGTTGATCCCATAATTCCAATAGGAAGGATTGTCTAAGTTCCACAAATGTGTTGATCCCATAATTCCAAAAGGAAGGATTGTTAGCAACTCCGTAAAGACCTAAATCCCATAATTCTGAAAGGAAGGATCGTTAGTAGCTCCGCAAAGACTTGATCCCGTAATTTCAAAAGGAAGGATCGTCTGAGCTCCACAGATGTGTTGATCCCATAATTCCGAAAGGAAGGATCATTAGTAACTCTGTAAAGACCTAAATCCCATAATTTCGACAGGAAGGATCGTCTGAGTACCACAGACATGTTGATCCCATAATTCCGAAAGGAAGGATCATTAGTAACTTCGTAAAGACCTAAATCCCGTAATTTCGACAGGAAGGATCGTCTGAGTACCACAGAATTTTTGATCCCATAATTCCGAAAGAAAGGATCATGTTGATGTTTTGATGATAATGATTTTATGATGATGATGATGATGTACTGATCGAAAGATCAGAGTGTGATGATGATGATATTTTTTTTTTTTATGATGTTGAATGTTTTGATCATAATGATGTTTTGATGATGTTGATGTTTTCATGATGATGATGTTTTTATGATGATGATGATGTACTAATCAAAATATTAGAGTATGATGATGATGTACTGATCGAACGATCAAGAGTATGATGATGATGATGTAATGATCGAAAGATCAGAGTGTGACGATGATGATGATCAGTATGTGATGATGACGACATACTGATCAAAAGATCAGAATATGATGATGATGATTCTGTTCGAGAGTTGAATTATGATGATGGTGCTGATCACGATGTTACTAATCAGAATGTGATGATGTTGTTGATTGAAAGGTCAAAATGCTGAAGATGTCTTTACTGATCGAAAGATCAAAGTGCTGAAGATATTGCTGATCAAAATGCTGAAGATATTGGTGATTATCGAAAGGTCAAAGTGCTGAATATGTTGTTGCTGATCGAAAGGTCAAAGTGTTGAAGATGTTGCTGAAAATGTTGCTGATCAAAAGGTCAAAGTGCCAAAGATGTTGCTGATCGAAAGGTCAAAGTGCTAAAGATGTTGCTACTGATCGAAAGGTCTAAGTGCTGAAGATGTTGCTAATTGAAAGATCAAAGTGTTGAAGATGTTGCTGATCAAAAGGTCAAAAGATGTTGATGTTGATTAAAGAGTTGCTGTCGTCAAATATTGAAGATGAAGACTATATGATGTTGAAAAGCTTCCAATGATTTATAGATGTGTTACCCTGATGATGTTGATGATGTCATCTCCTACTATTGTTGTTGATGATGTTGTTGTAGAATACCCTTCTCGTTAAGGGGGAGTGTTGAAATATTGTAACTTCGAAGAATATTCTATATGTATCTTTTGTGGTCCCTGATGGTCCTACCGAGAGAACCACTTGTATGATATTGTACCCCGATGCTTCTAATCAGAAGAACTAATAAGAGTCATGAGGTTGTCCCCTCTATTTGTAAAGATGGGTCATTAGCACCCCAGTGTGGTTACATGAGCCTACATGTGTAACTCAATCCTACATGATTAACTCGAGCCTACATGTCAGATGAGTTAATTCAAGTGAACGGATGAATACAAATAGAGGTGTGGTGCTCCTCATTTGTGACACACACACTCTCACTTGTGTAGCACATTAGTGGAGAAGAGAAGTAGCTGGAGAAGGAGGAGGATTAGGCTTTGATCTCCTTGTTGGTTTTATCTTTTATCTTTTTGGGGCATCTATATTGAGGAAGCTTTTGCTGGGTTTTTCCCTTTAGGGTTTTTCCCTTTAGGGTTTTCCCAGGATAAATCCTTGTGTTCCTTTTGTATGGTTGTGCTTGTCTATCTTTCAGTGATCCTGTTTATATGCTTTTGTTATGAATATGAAATGAAATATTGATGTCTTAGCTAAGCATATGAAAATTTAACAAGCCATTTAGCACGATAAGTGGAGAAGTAACCACTTTTTGAATATTATATATATATGTAGACCTAGTTTTGTTGTAATAGGTCAGTAGCGGTTAGAAATTTGTTAATAGTGGACCCTTGAGGTGAAGGCGTAAGCCTTTTTATAGATCCAATTTTGTAGTGATAAACAAACATGATTTTGGCATTGTAACTGGTGCACTCTATGCTAGGGATTGTTCTATCCTCACTGCGATTTTTTCTGGGTTTCTTTTGATGAACTCTCTGGTTTTGGAGAAGGATGATATAATGTGGCATGCTCACGCAAGATTAATATAAGATGTGCTAAGTATGGTTCAATCCCTATTTTGTTTTTGTTATGATGCAGAAGCATTGTTTTTGTTATAATGATGCAATACGAGTTATGTATATCTGTTATGATGCTATGATTCTACGTCTGATACAATGATCCAACTTAGCTTCTCCTTGCTCTGTTAATGTGATCTGTTAAATATCTGCAATTGTTGCATGTGGTATGGTGTTTCATGATTAATGTTGTGATAAGATAGGATGATCGCATAAGTCATGGTTTTCCCCAATCAGATCCCCAGGTCCTCCTTCTCCACTGTCGGAAACTCAATTCTGATAGCTCTCCCTTGAACGCATCGGGTGAGACCTTGTCTATTTCGTAGATGTTTCTAGGCAGGGTAAAACCTGTTCGGGCCGGTGCTCAGGGAGATTGCGCTGCAGGGTGTCGACAGAGCTGGAACCCCTGTCGATGAGGCTTTATTGGTGGGTTGCACCAACAAATGGTTCCATTTCTGGGACTGAGTTGCAGCTAGGAGGGGGATATGTTTTGGCATCTGACTCGATCAGAGATCGAGGACTGGTTTGATCAGAAGTTGTGGTGGTTTGCTGAAGCTGAAAACCAGAACCTGAAATTGTTGACAAGTCAATGGCTGGCTAGATATATCCATGATGGTCCTCATGAGTGGTAATTTTATGAATTTTTGGTACTTTTGCATGAATGGTTGACCAAATTTTCTAAGCGGCAGACAAATTTCCAAGGAGGAGAGACAATGTCCTGGACCCGAGAATTGATCCAGGCGCTGCAGGAAACTAGAAACAAGCTGTCGCGGGTAGTTGAGGTATGGTTGGATAGTATCCTAGAGGGATACACCACTGAATTTTCTATTGATACTAATAAATCTTTCAGTGAAGTAGAACGGGAATTTTTCATTGGACCTCATGGACGGTTCTTATTGTTGCTATAGCTATCAATTAAGCAACTAGTTTGTGAAAAATGTATCCTAAAGATGGACCAAGAGTAGTGGACCTATGGTGTGTGGGGGATGTAGGAATTATGACAGAAAAAGGGGAAAATGCATAAGGAAACAAGGGGTATATGGGCATGAGTTATGGTGAGAATACAAAGGTCGTTGAAGAAACAAGTGGACGGTACGAGGGGAGGAGCAAGGTTTCGAGAAAATAGGCAGAGGATAGGAGAAGGTCCTACTGAAGTCGAATTGAAATACTGTGAAGAACAACCACACAGGATGAAGCAACCTTTTTGTGACGACGAGGATAAACAAGCCCAGGATACACTTGGAAGAACGACAGGATCAAACCCCAGTGGTAGCGTGCCTACCCCTCCACGCACTACTCAACCACAAGGAAGGAATGGGAATTCTACGTCGACTTGCCTGACATGTCAACAACACTCTAGTAATAGAGAACCAGCAGGAGGAAGAAGGCCCAGGATGGTGGGTGACGAGATGAAGTTACCAATATTCAATGGAAATGGAACTGATGATCCAAAACATGTCGAGAACAATACTGGCTATTATGTGAAGCTATCTGGATTGCTTGACAAACCACCGATGATGATGTCAAGAAAAGTCAATTGGGCACCACTTTGAGGGGTCGCGCATTGGAATGTTTTATGAGATTCACTCGAGTGCCTTAGGGAGGTACTACAGAAACATTGGGTGAGATCAAGATAGGGTTATTTGAGGAGTTTAAGAAGCTGAAGTTTGAAGCTCAGTACATTACTGAACTGAAAGAGGTCAAACAATTCCCCAATGAGACCATTTGGGATTTTGATCATTGATTTAAGACATTAATGGCTCGGGTCAGTTTTCAGATGAGCGATGTTCAACACAAAGAATGGTTCATTGGAGCACTTGTCCCGCATATTCGACAACCATTAATGCAGCAAAAGATCATGACACAGAGTGATTCTCTGGAGACCATGATGAAACTTGAAGCATCACCAGTAGGAGAAACTGCTGTTGGGATGAATCAGATTCAGGCACAGCTGGCCAATCTAACGCTGTAGCTGCAAGACATCAGAAAGGATGAGTATCGTGATGATCTTTGGTGTACCCGGTGCCATGCAAGTGGAAATACCAAGGATACATGTCCGACATTTCAAAATTATTTGCTGTCAAGAGCCCCTAATCCATTGAGTAGTGCTGGTGCACCATGGTGTCATATCTTCCAGTTCTATGGGCATCGACATGAGAAATGTGATTACATGTAGAATATGGTTACCAAAGAAGAGAACTTGTACTGTACATTCTGCCGGTCAGTTGGACATGACGACATGAATTGTCGTGATTATGATTTGCTCCAAGAAAGGACATATGATTCATATTTTGTGAAAAGGGAGCAACCACAAACAGCACAAGCATTTCCGCAAGTAGTGCATCTAGCAGTATAGGTATTGTACACACCGCCGCCTCCATTGTAGTTCACCCCTACACAACCTTAGCCACAGTTTGCAGCTCAGCTGTAGTTTGTGCCACAACCGCAAATAGTTGTACAACCATAGTATAGTCAGGTGCAGCAACCACAGTATAGTTAGCCTTAGGCTGCACAATATGTTCAACAACAACTTCCTTAGCAGCAGCAGGATCAACCACAATTCCAACAGGGAGGAACCCAAGGAGGATTCCGTGGAGGCATTAGGGGTTGTGGTGGAGGCTTTGGTCGAGGAAGTGGTCGAGGTCGGGAATCCATCAAGTGTTATACATGTGGGATATTCAGGCACTATCAAAGAGATTGTCCTCATGCACAGTGTACTTACTATG
Organism: Pseudotsuga menziesii; assembly: GCA_001517045.1. Classification (NCBI taxonomy): domain Eukaryota; kingdom Viridiplantae; phylum Streptophyta; class Pinopsida; order Pinales; family Pinaceae; genus Pseudotsuga; species Pseudotsuga menziesii. Next base: position 74,880 of record LPNX010979489.1, on the reverse strand, counting down.
TAGCCAGTGATCATAACATCAAAAATTTTCCTCAGTTGATCGTGAAATGGCAGGCTGGACATATTCCCTAGTTGCAGAATCAACCACCCCTGTAAGGTCATATCCCATCGTAGAATCAGACTCTGACTTAGAATCCACCCCAGGCTTAGAATATACCAATGAATCAAGTTATGAATCAGTCAGGAGCTCAAGCCTAGAACTTGCATCAAGGATCGAGAGTTGCAACAATCAATCCAGATCCTAGGATGAAGGATGCCGATGTTGGGATTGTCACTCGGGTTGGTACAACAACTGGTGAGGATGGACCACGTCAACCTGTTTGACTTGCTGGAAAGAAAAAGGTTGCATTTGATATCACAACAGGAAAAGACACTTTCTTTGAAGCGAAGCAGGCGATTGGAAGGAATCCGGGTAAGATGCCAATTATTGACATGCCTTTTTCTTTTGACCTAGATATAGAAGTAGGACCATCGTGGCAGCATGGCACTCTGCATAATTTTTTTGAAAGTTGTCTATCACTGGAAAGGGACTTGGATGCCCTTGTAAATATTGACACATTGTTGCACCTTCCGAATAAAACAGTAAAGGATTTTGCTATGAATTCCTTGCAAAAAAGAAAGACAGGCAAGGAAATGAGAATGAATATCTAGATTGGGTATTATGAGGTTGAATCGGTCATTCTGGACCTTGGATCTTATGTCAACATTTTGACAAAACAAACTTGGCAGTCGATGGGGAAGCCAACGCTAGGATGGTCACCAGTGTAGCTGCAGTTAGAAATGTTGGGCTATAGGGCAGACTCGGGATTTATACCATTAACTTCACACCAACAAAAGACCCACAGTGTTGGCCCTTTCGGCAACAAAATGCAAACAGGTTGCAGTCTCACTCGAAACAGCTATGGGGCGCCACAGAATCAGGTTTCTGCAAGCAGAAGAGGGATATTACTATACCTTAGCTTCTAACAATTATAATCATAAACTGCAGAGCTTTAATAGTTACTTATTTAGCTTCACAATTAGATAAACAAACAGTGCCTTGCTTAACCCTTTACTGGGAATTCCAGCGAAGTTAGTATTTAGCAGTGATCTTAATTATCAGATATATATTTATCAATGCATAAAGGAACATAACAACAACACAACAAAAACCACAACACATGATATAACGTGGTTCACCCCCAGTTTAGGGGTTACGTCCATAGAACTGTGTTTTATTCAACTCTTTACAAAAACCACAGTTCTGATCTGTGCACTCAGCTGCAAATCCCTTCAATTCCTTAAAGCCGCGCACACAGCTGTAGATTTCCTTTATCACCCAAATCCCTTTGTGCACACAGCTGCAGAGGTCGTCCACGCACATAGCTGGGACTTAACCTTCTTACAAAACAAGCCTTAGCTTCACATCAATTCATCTTACATCAAAAGCCTAAACTGAATTCTTTACAAGAGTGCTTATTTATAGTGCACTTATTACAAAACCATGGGCTTAAACCATGGGCACCCTGAACCCTAAACCCTGGACTTAAACCATGGGTTTATTACAAAAAGAGGACTTTGACTCAACCCCGACACCACTAAGACTATTTTGAGTCGTAACTCCGCTTACAAACTCCCACAAAAACCATGGAGTTACCAAAATTAGGGACCGTTAAGGTGCGCGCCCCAACAGGCCCCTAAGACTCACTAGTGGCCCGTCTCGGGACACTCTGCTGCTGTTCTGGTAGATGAACTTTGTCAGGGAAGATAGCGAACTGCTTGTTGAGACCACGCATGATTTTGTCAGCTGCTTGCTCCTTTTCGACCAACTCCTACAATACTGCGGCTGATGCTTTGCTGGTCTTGTTCTGCGCAAATGCATCATATTCCTTCAAAACTTTGAGTTGGGTGTCCACAGCAGTACTCAACTCGAAAGCTTCGTTGATAAGTGGCTGCATAGAATTTTCCACTTCTGTTGCTTTTGCCCTGCATGACTCAATTTCCTGCTGGAGTTCATTACTTCGCTTTACCTTGAGCATTTTCTCCATCGGTGGCAGAGTCTTAATTTCTGCTTTTACTGTATCTAACTCTGTCTGTCGCTGCCTGATGGTTTCTTGCAGCTGTCCGACTTCTGGATGTTCTTGCAGGGTGGTCCAGGTTTCAACATTGTCTTCTAGCAGCTTTGCTGCGCTGCTCACAGTATCTGAGATTTTTGGTGCAGAGGCCTGAATGTCTGCTCGGCGTTGCTCCCTGACCTCTGGTGGGCTCTTTGGGGTGATGCAGAGTTGAAGCTCTAAAATTTGAGCCTCATGTTCTGCTTTGAGCTTCTCTATTTTACTACGAGACTGTTGTGCGTAGTCTTTTAGTTTGGTGATTCTTTGCTCCGGTTCTTCCTCATTCTGGATGTTGAATTCAGGAAGACTTCGACACGCCTCCTCCAATACTCATGCCAATGTGACCTGCTTATGTTCTGCATCTCTCTTTCTCTGCTCTGCTTCCTCCAACTGTGCTACGAGGCTATCGTTTTGATTCCTGGTATTTTCCAACAGTATTTGTGAGTGGTGGTCTCGGACTTGGATTTCCTTCGCGATGGCTGACTGACAAAGATGTAATTCCATCATGGAAATATTAGTGTAATATATTCCTATATAAATAATAGGTCAATGCTATGTGCAATGATGCTAAGAAGAAGCACAGGAAATACATCTTGCTACTAAGAATTCTCACAAGCATACACAGGAAAATAAGAGAGAAGAAAAGAGACTGAATCACATGAATAAAGAGATGAATATTCGTGTGTATCCTTCCATTGAATAATTATTAATAATAGTGTACATAAATAGTACTTCCCTCATGGGAAATTCGAATTGTATGGAAACAACTCATAAAGCTCAAAAAGGCTGACTTACCAAAATATAGCAAACCCCCATAGGTGGATAAAGCACTTGCTAAATCTATCAAGGAACTCACGAGTTGGAAAAAGCATGAATGAGTTGTCAAGGAGATGGAAATAACATGCTAATCCTAGAAAATGGAGAAAAATTAATGGAGGATGGGTTGGAAACAAAAGCTCCCAGTTTCCTAGTTGACTAGCTTTTATCTTATCCATAGAAAAGCAGAATCTGCTGTAAAGTCCTGTATACTAATTCTGGATCAACCCAGAATCAGAAATAAATCATTCCTAGGATATAGATGGCATGTATTGACTTTAAGGTGCAAGTGGATGCCAACTAATTAAGCTAGTGGGTGAATAATTAATCAAATAATGATTAATTATTTTATCCTAAGTTGTGAGTGGGTTTAATATATTCCAACACCCCCCTATAAGTCTGACTTTATCATGGTATGAAAAAAAATATAGATGCATATGGATGCATATAGGGCCCAACAACAAGGATATGGTCACCCTTTAACAATTATTATGTCCAGAAATGTGAGGAAAGAGGCAAAACCACATGGGGAAAATCCTCCCTCAAGATAGGACAAGGCACAAAATTTGAAATATGTCTTCATCATATATTCATCTTCACTTTAATGAGTTGACTGAACTGCTTCTGGATGAAGGACTTGTTGAAGAAATCATGAACTCCATGATCATGCGCTGGAGTGTAGAACCTGCAAGAAGGAAGAGGAGAGACTCCTTGTATCTCACTAACTGATGAAGTAGGATCATTTTCTGAATGCTTCTTTCTGCTGTAAAACTCTGATATGCAAACATAATCTGAAATGGAAAAGAGATTTGTGCATACTCCTTTCCAAAGAGTACAAAAATTAAGACAATTTATTTCACACATAATTCCCTGAATAGCTGCAAAATTGTGATGTGAATCACATGTCAACCTTCCAATCTGATGTAGCACCTGTATAGATCTGATATGAGGCTGATAAAACTCTGATATATCAGAAATATTAACATATGGAACAGCAAGGACAAAGGCTTCAATGGATCCATGAGGATATAGGGCTAGACTAGGAAAATTATGAGCAACTGGGGAAAACTGATAGGTGTAAAAATCTGAATAATGGATGGGCATAATATCTGAACCATAAGTGTTTAGAATAGATCCAAACATGTTTAATATCAGTCCATATATGAATAAGGACATGGATAACCAGCCAATGAAAGATAGGAAAGACTTCAAACCATGTAAGATAAATATCACTGCATAAGAGACCAATGAGGAATCAACTAGTGATCTTGGGATTTGTATAGTCTTTGGATTATTCAGAGGTATGGTAGATGGTATGGATGGTGGTATTATATGTGTATCAACCTGAAAATATGCTTCTAAATCAGAATCCAAAGGATCACATATAAGCATATCAATAGACTCATGGGAATACACTGGTAATGAATCCTCTGTATGAAAGGAGGAAATAATGAAATGTTCACAATCTTCAAGAAGGCTCTGAGTATTGATGCCAAGAACAAAGGAGGATGTGCTGAAGCACATGAGATCAAGTAAGGTAAGTGGTATGACACAAATAAAGCTTGATGTGGCTAAGCAAACATCCTGTAAGTCACTGGGTTGTGCACCATCAATGAGAGAGGCATGCAAGAGGTGTAAAGAATCTGGCACATAGATCTCAGAATCTAAGATAGGATATTGAGAGAAAAATGAATGGGTTATAGGATCATAATCAATATCAGCAGCAGCTCCATATGTTACTTCTTTTTCATCAATAGTATCACAAGAAGGAAAATCACCTTCAAGAGACACAGAAAAAGATGGCTCTTCAATATTTGCTTCTTCATTGAAGGAGGAAGCATTCGAATGAAAGAGGGAAGCAGCAACATGAACTATATGAGAAACTTCTTCATCATGATCAACTTCATCAGAGAATGTAGATTCCAAGAAATCTTGAGAAAGAGAACAAGAGGAGATGCTAGGTTCGCTCCATGCTTCATCTTCAATTTCCTGCAAACCAAAAGCTTTGCCCAAAATTTTCCAAAGCTCAAATGGAAATTCAGCAGAATCTATGAGATGATATATATTTGGAGACATTCCCAAAAACATAATTCCATAATCTCTATCAAAATTATTTATCCAATCAATCTTCTCTTCATAAGACTGAGGTTCACTCAATGCACCAATGGAGACATCAAAGAGACATTGCCTCTTCAAGTATGCACTCATCTTTGGCTTCCAATCAGCATAGTTGAAAGGATATTGTAGAGGAAATTTTGAATCCATATTGAAGTTGTTGATATGTTCTAAGAGATACTCTCTGCAACCTGCAAAACAAACTAGGAGAAAATCTTGTAAGCTAGACAAGCTCTTCTTCAAAGAGGGATAGGAGACTGGAAGCGCTCCTCAACTTTGTAGAAATTGATCAACCTTGTAGCTCTAATACCATGTAGAAATAATAGATCAATGCTATGTGCAATGATGCTAAGAAGAAGCACAGGAAATAGATCTTGCTACTAAGAATTCTCACAAGCATACACAGGAAAATAAGAGAGAAGAAAAGAGACTGAATCACATGAATGAAGAGATGAATATTGGTGTGTATCCTTCCATTGAATAATTATGAATAACCGTGTACATAAATAGTGCTTCCCTCATGGGAAAGTCGAATTGTATGGAAACAACTCATAAAGCTCAAAAAGGCTGACTTACCAAAATATAGCAAACCCCCATAGGTGGATAAAGCACTTGCTAAATCTATCAAGGACCTCACGAGTTGGAAAAAGCATGAGTGAGTTGTCAAGGAGATGGAAATAACATGCTAATCCTAGGAAATGGAGAAAAATTAATGGAGGATGGGTTGGAAACAAAAGCTCCCAGTTTCCTAGTTGACTAGCTTTTATCTTATCCATAGAAAAGTAGGAAAAAGCAGAAAAAACAGAAACTGTTGTAAAGTCCTGTATACTAATTCTGGATCAACCCAGAATCAGAAATAAATCATTCCTAGGATATAGATGGCATGTATTGACTTTAAGGTGCAAGTGGATGCCAACTAATTAAGCTAGTGGGTGAATAATTAATCAAATAATGATTAATTATTTTATCCTAAGTTGTGAGTGGGTTTAATATATTCCAACAATTCCAACTATCATGCTCATCTCCGCGCGAGATGCTTCGTCAGTTATGATGAGCGCGGCACTTGAGACTTGTCCCCGGTGTTCTCTAACCAGCCATTGTCTTGTGTCTGGCTGCGCAAGTACTGGGGTAGTACTTGCTGCAGCGCCTGTCGCTGATTTTTCTGCGAACTGCTTCAGCTCCAAGATTTACTTTGTTACACTGGTGATGGAATCAAGATGCTTGTCTGCAAACTCTGACCATTTCTTGGTGAGAACGTCTATGGATTTCGACAGAGCCTGATGAAGCTCTGCACTAGTCAGGGTAGGCTCTTCGTCGATATTCTTGTCTTTCGACGCTTTCATTTTCTTGCGAGACTGAAGTTTGGTCACTTCTTCAGCCTCTGGTGTCTTGTGCTTAACTGGCTGATTAGGGTCTGAGATAGTTTTGACCGATTCCTCCTCTTCTTCTCCTTCATCTCCACTATCTCCACCCTGGTCAGTTTCACTCTGCTGCGACTCAGTTTGCTCTTCGCTATCCTCTGGGAGATCTTGTTGCTGCGTCTGACTAGGACCAGCGCCCACATTGGTGACCGGAGGGATTGGGATGTTGGGATTTGTTCCTTCATCCTTCAGCCATTCATCCGGCCACTACTGAATTACCACGAGGATGTCATCTTTGGTCACCACATATGGCAACTTCCAGCATGCCTTCTTCTGATCTGCGTGGGCCTGGATAAAGACATTGTGCATGTCGGCCCTAAAATTGGCCACTCCCTCATATTGAGAGAATAGCTCATTACTGAGCCACGGGGTCTTGACAATCTCATACGAGATACTCATGGAGTAAAATGTGAACACAGTGTTCATCATCTACTGGGATGCTTTGTCTTGCGACACCCAGAGTGATGCGTACCTTGCTGCACCTGACATGCTTGGAGGTACATCAATAAACTGCGCCTCGGTGGGCTCTTTCCACCCGATCAAGGAAATAAGTACGATCATCCATGAATAGTGAAAGGGTCTACCTTTTTCCTACATGTCGCGGGCATCTTCAAGAAATTCCTTAGCGATGTATGCTGCCCAGTTGTAAATGTAGCCTTCCACACAGTTCGTAGCAATACTTACAATCAGGGCAGACACTTCATATGGTCTGCACTTCCTCATCAATTTGCAGGCTAAGAGTTCAGCGGTGAAGCGGATGTTGTGATGCTGAATGGCCTAGGTTTGATACCCTCGCTTCCCTTTCGTCAGCCCAAAGCGTTCCTTCATGGTATGAGCTAGCTTCATATCTTCATGCTTTCCCAAAAACTCAATGCTAGGGTCAGGTCCTTCCTTCGGCAGGCCCGTAATCTGGTGAATGAGTTCTCCATTGATAGTGATTTTATGGTTTCCTATCCGTAGGTACCCATCGTGTACCAATGCCAGTAATTGTTTGACCACCACAGTTACCTGTGTGCTACGTCTGAAGTGGGGCACATCGAGCATCTTCAACAAACCAGCTTTGTCCAAGCCAGCAGCCCACTATTTTACTTCTAATAATGTCACGCTAGTCTCCTGATAGCGGACAGAGTGTAAGTATGTCCTAGGTGTGAACTGTGGAAATTTCCCATGATCATTTGTATCATGGTCGGTGTACTTGAGCCGGTCTATTTTCCCTATCATTGTCCCGACCAGCTGCACACCCGGTGGCAGTGAAGAGGTGCGTAATGTGAACTTCTTCGTCCGCCGAGGGAGCTGGACTCCTGGTCGAACTAGCGAAAGATACGATGGACGCTGCGGTGCAATGTTCTCATCTTCTTCAAACAGGACCTCTACTGAGCCAGATGGATTCATTTGCTGATCCTCTAGTGTCTTCCCTGACTGCTGGTGTCTGTCTTCGTTCCGCTTCGAACGAACTTCAGGTTTAAATTTTTTTCTGGTAGAGCGTGTTTGCATTGGCTGGGTCGGTGCTAGGGGAGTCTCTTCGCGGGTTGCAGACATAGGTGGGTGGCTGAAAAGGTGTGGCAGACCCTCCTGTTCAAATTCTCTCACTAACTTCTGAATCTCGCTATCAGCTGTCATGGATGCAAGTGTAAAACTCAAGAAATTGTAGAATGCAAACACCGTGGGTGTGGGTGTCTTCTTATAGAATCTATCCATGAAATCTGTCATAACTGTGCATTGATGGCACCCAATCTAACAGAGATCTTGTCCAAACGGTGACAGATTTTCCAAGATCACATTAATACAGGCAGTTAATACAGAGAACGTACCGGTGCCACCAAATTTGATTTCTTCTAACAGTCATTTTTTAAGTTCCGACAGACCTTTCCTTCTTCGGCACAAGCAATAGCTGTAGCTATGCCCTAATAAGGATATTCGACACCTATGTACACCGTCTGCAACATGGATTCGAGCTTCTACCCACAACAAAATTTCATCCACAGCTTCAATGATTCCTTTTATTTCAAGGAACTTCATCAGACATAAGTCTTGATACTTCTGGAGAAGTTGGGTCGCTTTGCTTACCATTTCCTCATCCCAATAATCTCCACTGGTAGCATACTTAGGCTGGTCTTCTGATCCAATGTTGACTGTCCGTGTCTTTAGGGGCTGAGTCACTTCAGGGGCTTTGACTGCTGGTCCGTGTATGTCGCAGTGTCCTTCTGTCCTAGGAATATCAATATTGCGCGGATCAGCATCCTCGTTAATTGCGAGGTTATAATATTCGACTACATGAGCTTCTTGTGCTTTCCAATCAGGCCGGTATTTTACTACTTCATGATCATCAAATACCTTAGTATGGACCAACCTAATAGCTGCATCTAAAGCTGTACAAACTTCATTAGTAGAAAATGTAAGCACAAAACTATCAACAAGACAATTCCAACTTACAGTATCCCAGCGAAGCGCAGCCGCCGCGTACCAGTTCTTTCTATTGGTTCCAGAGTATGCACAAACTTATGTACCCATTCTTCCTGAGGTACATGCTGCCATGCTTCGTAGCACTGTGCCAAATGTTCCTGAGGGCTAGTCATTCCATCAAACCCGCTTTGCACCTCCTGGGGATGATCCATAAATCTCATGCGAAGGAACTTCTGACAAGCCTCCCAACTAGGAATGTACTTTTTATGACCATGCCACCATCTGGCTGTTGTGGCTCTGAATGCTGAATCCAGAGTCTCCATTTTCTGTGAGTCTGGTACTTGTTCTAAGAATTGCACAATAAACTATTCTAGGTCTGTCGAACCATCAAGAATAGGTAAGGTTCGTGTCTGTGATCCAAGCCATCTGAGAGACTTGGTAATTCTGGCACATCTATGTCCATGCAGCTCATAAAGTCTGTTCTGCCAGTTTTCTAACCCATCATCTGAATCCGTCATGCAGGAGCTGTCACACTGCCAATCCATGATACCTTCAGTAGTAGGATCAACATAATATTCTTCCTTATCTGTGATATTATAGATGTGGTCCAAAACATCATGGTCTTCATCTCTTACTGGCTCTGTGTATCTCTCTCCTTGAGAAGGATCCAATGGGACTATAACTCTCAGTTCTTTCCCTTCGAAAGTCATCTATCTCTTCTTCAGGTTGATTACTGCATCATTATCTATTGCCCATTCAATGCCTAGTAGTGCTGGATAGGGGTTGTTGTCATCAATGATTTCAATTACCTCAAAGTCTGGTGAGGTACTGACTCCGTTAATATCTACTGATACACTAGGGAGTCTTCCCAGGGGCACAATCTTCTATTGATTGGCTAATCTCAACTGTATGGGGGACCAATCAAGGGTAGATTTTCCCATTTGGTCCCAGGTTTGCTTAGTTAAGACATTTACTTCTGATCCTAGGTCCAAGATAACATCAGTCATATCATACTCTCCTATCTGAGCATTCAATCTCATTTCCCTGCCAGTTCTCTTGACTCTATTAACAGCTTTTGCTTGACTAGAAATTTGCTGAGGTTCACAGGAAGCAATAACTTTCTGCAACTCACTTAAAGCATTCTGATTTCTTAAGAGCTTCAGACAACTCTGTAAAAAGGAGGACAGTGTACTTACTTTGTCTATCGAAGCTTCTTGCGGCTGCGACTGCTGTTGATGTTGTTGTGCAGGTGCTACTGATGTACTAGGAGCAGCAAAATATCTCCTGGCTTCCATGAATGTCTCTTTTTCTCTTTCGATATAAAATGCTGGGATTTTTTCTGGGGCCTTCTGAACCCAAGCTTCGGCAGGCTGTTTCTCCTTGTTCTGCGCTTCCGTCGTAGCTCCACTCTTGGTAATAAGATTAATGGCTGGGGTGGGTCTTTTCTCAATGGAAATCATCTGAATATTCTGAGTAGGGGCACTGTTTCTTTCTTGAATCTTCGCTATCAACTGCGGGCACTTCTCGATCACATGATCTACCGCTCGGCAATACCGACATGTCGTAGTTGGGCTCCAATAGTCTCTCTCTAGATGCCCGGCCTGGTTACAGTTGTAACAAACAACCTGGCCTCTTCCTTTTCTGGCCATACCACCTTGCCCATGACCTCCAAAAGCACCTCTACCTGATGCACCACCGCGGTAACCATAGCCATCATTGCTCTGTCCCTCATTTTGTACCCGATAGGTGTCGTAGGTGTGTTCTCTCATGAGGTCATAACTGCGACACTCATCTTCATTATGTCCTACGGACTTACAGAATTTACAATAGGGGTTCTTAGGTACTTTCCCATACCTCTGTAGCAGGTAGTAGTCTTCAGGTCGATGCTGACCTGTTGTTCTGCAGAGCTCACAATATAGGATTTGTGGGTTAAATGGGTTTGGCACACCAGTATTCAGGTAATTTCTGACCACAAGAAATTGTTCCTTGGCATGAACTTCTGTCCAGCATTGTGTACACCAAACCTCTTCATGACCGGTTTTTCCTCTCTTCATATCGTGAAGCTCCAGAGCCATCGCTGCCAACTGCCGCTTGGATTTGAGCGATACCAGAATTATCTTTGACAGGAGCAGTTTCAAGCTTCATCATAACTTCAAGATCCTCCTGCTAGTCAGCAACCTTCTGTTGCATGAGTGGAGTTTTGATATGTGGTAGCAACGCTGCAATGAACCATTCCTTGTGCTGCGCAGGTCCAATGGTGAAACTGACTTGGTCTAGCAGAACTTTGAATCTTTGATCAAAATCCCACACTGATTCGCCATGCCTTTGCTGAATCTCTTTCAATTCAATGATACACTGCAACTCTGATTTCGGCTTCTTAAATTCCTTTATCATTGCTGCTTTTATATCAGCCAAGGCATGGTTCTGAGTGCTGGAAAAGTTCATGAACCATGTCAGAGCGCGGTCTCTGAAAGAAGTAACTAGCTGCGCTCTTTTTGTATCTTGATCCATAATGGTCTTAGCAGTCCACACTGCTTCACATAAAAACCAAAACTGTTCTGGATCCTCTGATCCAGTGCCTTTGAAAACAGGGAGCTTAATATCATCATGCATGTGGGCCATAGTGGATCTAGGGGGGGTTGGAGGGGGACTGGAAGTAGGCGGTGGGGAACTTACTGGGGTAGACTGACCTGCGACAGGAATACTCGAGCTAGGGTTACTTTCAGATTGTGACGGGTTCTCAGGTATAACAGGTCTGCGCTGCAGGGTTACCAGAGGGTTTCCAACAGAAGGGGTTTCTTCAGGTTCTGAATCTACAGGATTTATAGGGGAATACTCGGTATGCTGACCCTGGGAATAGGATCCAAAATATCTCTTGTACCTTTTGCCACTTCGCAGGAAACCACTTTGCTCGTCGAAGGTATTTTCACTTGCAAACATAGGTTAGTAATACTAAATCTAACAGTCTGATTCAATGAGCAATATACCTTTTTCAGCTAATAGCATTTTAATTCTCAAACTAAATGAATTCAAAAACTTACCCCTTGGTCCTTTGAAAAACTGCCGCTCGGCTTCACTAAAGGAAGTACTCGTGTCGATGGCGAACTCCGTCACAAATGCTTCAAGGGTTCGCGTTGTCCAGAAATCAACAGCGCGGGATATCTTGTTGTTCACCCTTTTGAGTAGATTAATTCTTGCTGGGGTCCAATCAGGAAACTGATGTTCTTGGAAGTTCGTCCTTCTCTCTGTTAACCTGGATAACCACTAGTGCAACTCTATGTGGATACTACCAAAGAAAATTTCATAAACATCACAAAAAACATACCTTTGCACTATGACGCGGATCTTTGTTCTCTTGCTCAACGAATTTCAGATAAGTCTCATCAAGCCAATCATCGATTTACTTCACAGAGGGTCTCCAGGAACATAGCCCTCGAGGTACGACGTAAACCCCTCTTGAGCAGATACTGAGTTCAACCGGAAACATAACCAATTTTTTGGGCTATAGGGAAGACCCGAGCTTTATACCATTAACTTCGCACCAACAAAAGACCCACAGTGTTGGCCCTTTCGACAACAAGCTGCGAACAGGTTGCAGTCTCACCCTAAACAGCTATGGGGTGCCGCAGAATCAGGTTTCTGCAAGCAGAAGAGGGATATTACTGTACCTTAGCTTCTAACAATTATAATCATAAAATGCATAGATTTAATAGTTACTTATTTAGCTTCGTGGTTAGATAAACAAACAGTGCCTTGCTTAACCCTTTATTGGGAATTCTAGCGAAGTTAGTATTTAGCAGTGATCGTACTTATCAGATATATATTTATCAATGCATAAAGGAACATAACAACAACAAAACAAAAACCACAACACACGATATAACGTGGTTCACCCCTAGTTTAGGGGTTACATCCAAAAAACTGTGTTTTATTCAACTCTTTACAAAAACCACAGTTCTGATCTGCGCACTCAGCTGCAGATCCCTTCAAGTCTTTAAAGCCATGCACACAACTGCAGGCCTCTGCGCACACAACTACAGATTTCCTTTATCACCCAAAACCCTCTATGCACACAGCTGTAGAGGTCGTCCACGCACACAGCTGGGACTTAACCTTCTTACAAAACAAGCCTTAGCTTTGCATCAATTCATCTTACATCAAAAGCCTAAACTGACTTCTTTACAAGAGTGCTTATTTATAGTGCACTTATTACAAAACCATGGGCACCCCGAACCCTAAACCCTGGACTTAAACCATGGGTTTATTACAAAAAGAGGACTTTGACTCAACCCCGACACCCCTAAGACTATTTTGAGTCGTAACTCCGCTTACAAACTCCCACAAAAACCGCGGAGTTACCAAAATTAGGGACCGTTAAGGTGCGCGCCCCAACAAGCAAATCAGGTGAAGGTTCATCCCATTGGTCGAGTTTCAAATTTAGTTGTTGACATTGAAGGTATGAAAACACGTGCTAAATTTGATGTGATAGAAGTTGTAGAAGATGGTGGTTCATATCCAATGCTACTAGGAATTGGGTGGGCTAGTGACATCATGGAAGTTATCAATTTCAAAAACCGAGTTATGATGTTTGAGAACCAGGATGTTAGGGTCATTGCTCCTATGGACGCTCAGGAAGGATGGCACTATATTAAACCTATGAAGGATGAAGTCAGGAGAAGCTGGGATCAGACATACAACATTTCCGAGGATTGCATCCATCCCACTGTCGACGACGAACTCGGATGGCGCAGCGCAAGTTCCGCATCCTCAGATTCTGATGATGCTCTAGAAAATTGGCAAAATCGATTGCATGAGGTATCATTCCGAAAGTGTGGGTTAATTATGCAGTCTCTATGACATGTTGCAAATGAGATGGTCAAGTTTCCCATTTATGAAGAACTGCTATGTCAAGAGCCATTTGGGATGAAAAATGGCTCCAGGGTAGCCTTTAGTGCTACGTCAAGAGCCAAATTATTGATTAGCCTTTAGTGCCCATGGAAGCATCACTCTTGATGTAGCACTAAAGGCTACCCTGGCCCATTGGTGGGCGACACATAAACAGATGATCCACGACTGGGAGCAGTGTCGAAGATTAATGATGGTCCATTTTGGTGATGTAGAGGTTTACCATGCTGGGAGATATGATGGACAGAATGATCTCGCCAGTCATTTGATCGAATGTCAGATGTTATGGAGATCGCAAACCAAAGATGAGTGGGTTCACGCTTTTGTTCATACTCTCAAAGAAATGCCATAATCCTGGTATGTAGCAACAGAGTTGCGCAGAACCATTACCATGTGGGAGGAGTTATCAGCTCGCTTCATGCAGACCTTTGACTTCTAGGACACTGATGCTGAGGTATGTAATGCTTTACACATTATCCATGACATAGTACTAAAAGTCACCCCTGTTGCATACCCGACTGATCCCCATGCAAATTGCTCTGTCCAATCCATGATAATGTGCTACAACTTGTTCGAGGAACCTGAAGATGATGACGAGCTGCGCAATGTTAATATCCCAGAGTCTGAGGGAAGTCGCGGTGTTGCAGCTCCTGACATACTGACGGACTCAATGAACCAGTCACTGCGCATTAGGAAAGTTGACATTGGGACGGCAGAAAACCTGAAATTTGCCAATGTTGGGGACTATTGGGGTGAACAAACAATAGCCATAATCACAGATCTCCTGCATGAATTCCAAGATCTATTCCCTACGCAGTTTTCCAAGATGAAGGGGATCATTGAAGATTTAGGAGAAATGAAGATTCTGCTCAAGTCGGATGCAAGGATGGAGTGAAAACTAAGCTTGATCACATGCTTGATGCTGGGATCATTGAGTCGGTAAAAGAATCAGAGTGGATAATCCCAATGGTCGTCCAATACAAGAAGACTGGAGAAATCTGCATCTGTGTAGTTCTAACAAAATTGAATGGCGCATGTATGCACGACCCGTTAACGACCCCTTTCACAGATGAAGTCCTGGAAGGTGTAGGTGGCTAGGAGGTATATTCCTTCATAGATGGTTTTTTAGGCTACCACTAGATCTGGATTGCGAAGGAGGATTTCCATAAGACTACATTCATCACCGAATGGGGTTGTTTCTAGTATACAGTCATGCCATTTGGGCTGAACAATTGCCCCACCGTATTCTCCCGTGTCGTTGTCACAATATTTAAGGATTTTATTCAGAAGTTCCTGTAGGTCTATATGGATGAGTAGACCATCTACGGTTTGGCTAAAGGCCACCTGGGAAACCTATGATTAATGCTGGAATGGTGTCGACAGCATCAGATTACATTGAATTCCAAGAAATGTATCTTCTGTGTACCCTTTGGTATATTACTTGGGCACATCATCTGCAAAGAAGGTCTATTGGTAGATCCAACAAATATTGCGCTGATCCTTAGTTTACCACTATCGATGAATGTAAAAATGCTCTGAGCAACATTGGGCCACACAGGCTAATATCGTAAGTTTATCAGGGGATATGCTGCGATTACTGCTCCTATGGAGAAACTGCTACAGAAAGGTGTTGCATTTGAATGGACTCAGGAATGTCAAGGCAGCTTCGACACTTTGAAGGACAAGATGGCATCTGCACCCATACTGGTTTTTCCTGACTGGAATAAGGAATTCCATGTGCACATCGATGCCTCTTCTACTGTGCTGGGGGTTGTTCTTGTGCGACCAGGTGAAGGCGACTTGGATCATCCCATAGCATATGCCAGTAGAAAGTTATCATTTGCTTAATGGAATTACACCACGACTGAAAGGGAAGGCCTGGCGATGGTGTATGCTCTACAAAATTTTAGGCACTATTTGTTGGGTGGACACTTTAAGATGTTCACTGATCATTCAGCTTTACAATACCTAGTAAATAATCCTGTGTTGGGAGGGAGAATCTGTAGGTGGATTCTTTTGTTCCAATAATTTGATTTTGAAATAGTGGTAAAGCAAGGATGGTTGAACGTTGGCCCGGATCATCTGTCACGTATTTAGAATGGTGAAGAACCCACTAATATTGAAGATGGGATGCCTGATGCACAATTATTTTGAGTTGAAATTGCAGATGATTACTATGGCCCCATTGTTCAATTTTTATCTACTGGCCTCGCCTCTGCAGATATGTCGATTAGCCAAAAGAATTAGTTGGTCATCAAGGATTTTTATTTTTCACTCATTGCAGGACAACTCTATAAAATTGGACCGGATGAGAAACTATGATGATGCGTCTTACCACATGAGTAGGGTCTTGTTCTAGAGGAAGCGTACGTAGGTATTGTGAGAGGTCACTACAGAGGTTGTGCCACTGCTTGGAAGGTACTACGTGCTAGGATTTGGTGGCCCATATTGCATAACGATGCCATAGACTATGCCAAGAGTTGTGATGCATGCCAATGGGTTGGTAAACCATCGTAGGGAGACGAGATGCCGCTGGTACCGTAGGTGACTTTGCAACCATTTGATAAATGGGTCGTTGAATTTGTAGGTCCCATCAATATACTAGGTAAGTGCACTGGAGCCCATTATATTATCACTGCAACTGACTACCTAAATTGGTGGGAGGAGGCTGCAGCAGTCATTGATTGCACCGCCATGACAGCAACATGATTTATTTTGGAGAACATTGTGACACGCTTTGGATGTCCACGCATCCTGATGAGTGACCAAGGTAGTCACTTTGTCGACCAAACAATAAAAGCGCTAACTGAGGAGCTTTAGGTACAACATAAGCGAAGTACTCCCTACCATCCGCAGGCCAATGGTACTATTGAGGCCTTTAACAAAATTTTGGAGACAATGCTGAACAAGGTATGTAACACCAACCGTGATGACTGGGATTTGAAAATTCCTGTAGTTTTATGGGCCTATCGTACTACCTGCAAACGACTCATAGGTCATACAACGTTTAAGATGGTTTATGGGAAAGAGGCAGTCATGCCGATGGAGTACATCGTTGCCATCTTGC
Source organism: Pseudotsuga menziesii (assembly GCA_001517045.1). Classification (NCBI taxonomy): domain Eukaryota; kingdom Viridiplantae; phylum Streptophyta; class Pinopsida; order Pinales; family Pinaceae; genus Pseudotsuga; species Pseudotsuga menziesii. The sequence continues at coordinate 58,061 of LPNX010979489.1, read as the reverse complement.
TCATTATTGTAACAATGGGCATGGAAGATGTAGAGGCATTAGAAGAATGTGTTGCATAGCTGCTTCAGCTAGACGAGGATCAATTCATCGCAGGATTCCAGTAGCAGGTTGCTAAATATCAGTAGAAGGCATGGCATGATCACCATATTAAGAACAAATAGTTTGCAGTAGGAGATTTGGTGTTGTTATATGACTGTAAGTTTATCAAGCATCCAGGTAAGCTGCAAATGCACTGGCTGGGTCCCTATCTTGTTCATTCTATTACCTCTGGAGGTGCTGTGCAGTTGCAGCAATTAGATGGTGTCATGTTACCAACGCTCATTAATGGGAGTTGCTTGAATCCCTATAGAGTGGGGCCAACGATGCACACCACTTGAAGCAACAAAAAAAAATAAAAAATAAAAAACAAAAACATTTCTGAGTTCAACATAAATAGGTGAGCCTCAGGAGCGAGGCTGCACAAAGAAGATACAGTCATTGGTAGTAGTTGGTCGACCATTCGCGACAGTTGCTGAGCCGCAGCATGGAAAATCAGGTAATAAATGCAAGTAGTTAAACCAGTTGGTTGGTGGCGCTTGTTGAAGCGACCCGCATTAATGGGGGATCCTACTGTTAGCTGCATGAGATCACCAGTGGATTCGGTGTCATTAATACTCGATTTGGCAATAATGGTGCAGTTAGATTTGGTAATGATGGATTTGGAATTAGAAGTGGTTATAAAACACCGCACGAGAGGTGTTGGTTGGTATTATTTAGTTTTGAGAGCTGAAGGTGAAGGTGATATTGGTGCGGAGTATTGAGCATAGTTTGTGTTGTTGAGTGTATCTTCTGGTTCTGTGGGGTAAGGGATGATGAGCGACCTTGACGCCATTGAATTTTTGAGTGAATACGAGTCCCCTGTTCAGCCCACGGCTGTGGAAGAGGAAGTTAAGAGTATGATAGTGGGTTCATTGTCCATTCTGAATAAAAAATACTAGGCTTAGCGACCCAGTTCGACACCCCCTGAGAAGCGGCAAACTCGCACCTCTGTGTGAATGTAGGGAGAAGGCACTACCTAGACGGGGCCATCGAGCTCAGGAGCGGTTGAGTCCGCAATGCCCCAGGGTGTCTTGGTGAATGATATTTTGGGCTACATTTCTCCCATGCCTCCAAGAGCTAAGCCACGACAGCTGTCGAAGAACCAAAAGTACCCGCCCAAGTTGCCACCGCTGCCAGAAGGGATGAAATGCTCCATAGATATCATCCCTACATTGATTAGGCTCAATTTCGATGACCATGACTTACTATTGCTAAAAGATGTTTGGGACAAGCCCTTTGAGTCTGTCATGGTAGCGCCTAGTGGCTCCATTCAATGAATTCTAAAGCCATGGGCCAGTGGCTTAGAGAAATCTAGATTGATGGGGCTCATCAATATGCCCCACTTTGGCCGGTTGAAAGAAGCGCATGCATGTGTAAAGAATTTGTTGGCATGCTTTCATGGAGGGATTCTCTGGATGACTACACCGATCCCTGTTACTATTGACTTGATTTCCAGCATTACTGGGTTGCCTAAGGCTAGGGAGGACCCAACACAATATATTCATGGACGAGATACGGACAAAAGGCTTGCAAAGCAGCTGAAGGAGCACTTTGGGTTACAATGGGATGGTCATGTCTATTGTAACAACAGTATCAACTTCCAGATAGTGGGAATTGGCACTAGAATTCTGGCTAGCAAATTTGTTCGTGGAAATCGACCGGTGCAATGCAATTTCAGAGTTGTCGCATGTGCTCAGAAATGTGCGGAGGGAGTTCAGATGAATTGGTCTCTATTTTTGTTAAACCAGTTGCTCGATGATGCGGTCACTGCTCAGAGCGGGTGCCCCTTTTCTTATAGTTGGATTTTGATTAGCATTACCTTGGTTGCTTGGATGGAGCCAGAGGACTACCAGCCAATGACAGTTGAGGCAACCAAGGTTTGTTGCGGTGCCTGCTATCAAAACTTGTGGTGGGTCAAAGAACCCAGTCGCCAAACAGATTGCATGATTCATTTTTGGATCTATTGGGAGGCACTGCAGGTGGCTGCTATCGATGTTCCAAGGATCTCTCCCTACACTATGGCCAAGTATCAAAGGATCATTCAGTTTTCTATTGGTCCCCACTCCATTCATATTCAATCTAGGCGAGATCCCAATAAGCAGCGGTTGCCATTGACTTACAATATCACCATAGAATATTTGGACATGATTGTGTAAGAATGGTTGGGTGATTGGTGCATCCCCATGAGTCACAAAGAGTTAGATAAGGAGATACACCCAGAAGCCCCTAAAGACCCTGTCCCACCATAATTAAGCACCCATGACTCTGACAATGTGTCATCCACGGACCCGGAAGATTCAACGTAGCGGATGTGGGAGGAGACTTGCACCAAATGGTGATAGGAGTATGAGGCTGGAAGCAGTACTAAATCTGGCTTAGAAGATCAATTGCAGTGGATTATCAAGGCTGTCATGGATTCATCCACAGCTGGGACAACAACAATCCATGAATCAAACCAGGAAGAATTTGGTACAGTAAGAACTAAGCTAGAATCTATTTTGGATATTGTTTCCAAGCAACCATAGGCACAACCTCTATTGCAGGATATATCGTCGATCAGCACTAAGCCTTGGGTTCAGAACATGCAAGTTCCCCTGACTGTGATCGATGCACGAAATGTAGAAGGTTCTCAGTAGTTGCACCCAATCCAGAGAATGACTCTGGACCTGAGTTGCAGCATGGCTCCACACTAGAGTTGGTGGCATGATAGCAGGCATTGAGGATAGGTTATATCGAAGCCTGAGATTTTGCTGAGCAGTTGAAGAAGGATGCCACGGAGCTGCACCAGGTGCGTGTGCAGTTGGCCGAAGAAAAATTGCAAGAAATCAACATGCTCAAGGTGACATAGGATGAGATATAGTGGAAGGCTACTACAAAGATTATAGATATCAAGAAGGCGTAGGATTGCTTGATTGTGGAGAAAGTGCAAATCTATGCACGGTATAGTGAACTGGAGCAAGCTATCTCTACAGCCTGTTAGGACATGGTTGACACCCCCACCAAGCTCATCCCAGTTGAGAAGGCCCAGCGATTGGGGCAGACTTTGATTCAAGTTCAGAACCATAACTTGTTGCTCCAGGCTCAAGCGCAGCCCACTACTCCTTGTAGAAGGAGCAAGTCGACATAAGTTGACTTGAACGAAGACCGACTTAGTCGAGCAGCCGACTAAGTCGAGAGACCGACTACGTCGGTCGGCTGAGTAAACACAATAGTTAGTCTGTTAACTAATAGTTGTGTCGGTTCACCGAACCGACGGGTCGTTAATTTTAACTGATTGTAAATTGTATATATTAGGCTGTTGAGCCACACAAGAACGAAGTTCAGTTCTTGGCTTTGTATGATCTATTGAGAATAATATAATCTGTTCATCTTATCAGTTCTTGTCTCTTGATTCTGTGTATATTCTGTATATTTTTGTATGTATTATTGGTAACCTTATTTGATCTGTGAGATTACAACATTGGTTCCGTTGCCGGTAGTACATAACTAGAATATATGCTCACATATGATACCAGAGCAGGAGATCAAGGACTGGTGGGAGAGAAAAATTGCTAACTATCTACAAAATTACGCAAGAAGGAACAGATTGACAGTCGCAGAAGCAAAAGCCAGATTTTTCACTGAGACTCACGAAAAATTTGTCGAATCCGTGCCACATCTCCTGAAGCAGCTTTTGGATGAGAAAACCGGACAAGACTAAAGAAGAACAGTTACTCCAGAAACTGATCCGAGGAGGACGTACAAATCTCTCGGAGTGGTTCGAAAAGATAGCCGACGACTTCTGCGAGGAACAAGCAGTCGAAGACAGGACCTCTGTGGAAACCGTCCGACATAAATTTTTCACAGAATTTACTGATCAATTCTTGTGTTCCTTACCGGCTTTACTGTTCAAGTTTCTAATAGAGAAAGGAGCAGGGCACATTGTCGAATCTCGACCTCTATTACGTGAACCACCCTCAAACACTAACTGGGTGGAGAAGCAGAAGCAGTGGGAAAAATTCATTGCTGAAATGGAGTGGGAATACTTCCTGAGTAACTAGACACCATCCGAGCTTTCTAAAAAGCGTCGAGTAGGCTATGGGGGGGTAGCTGGTCGTGTGTCGGACATCGAGCATAGTGGATCCTAGTCGACCAGAGTCGTAGTCTCCAGTAATGCATAATCGACCGAAGAGGAACTGAAGGCATAGTATTGTACTACAGTATGTCGGACATCAAGAGAATCGAAAGGGATGAAAGACAGAAGAAAAGGGAAGCTAGACGAGAAAGGGCCGCAGAGCTGCAGCAAAACCCTAGGGAGACCGACCATGATGAAGTACCGCCAGAGTCGGGTCATGACCGACGCAGAGAAGGCGAAGAAGAAGACAAGGCGTCCCCTGAAGATGATGAAATGTGGATAGAGCAGCTGGAATCTCTCCAACTAATTGTTCCCGACGAAGGAGTAACCCTTTCCACAGTAAGTCTGCGTACCAGAATACAAACTATTATAGAAGATGACCTTCGACTAAGAGCTGTCAACATTACACTCTGGAGCCGACTAGGAGACGAACCATATCCGGGTCGACATATTGTAATACGTCGACCGATCGAAGGTAACTGGGTGACCTTTCAAACGACACCTTCCTTTCGAAGTATCCACTTGCTCCTGCCGACACATGAAGGAGCACCCTCCCTGCCACACACAACTTCAGAAGATACACAAGAGTCAGACTTGAGCACGCAAAGTGACAGTGGGTCATTAAGAAGAAAAATTATCAACAATCCGCTATTCGACGAGAAAGAGTCGACACCCGACGGAAGCACAAGTTCCGTCGACCAAAACCCCATCGTCACCCCGACAGACTCGACTGACTCAACAAACCCACCCCTTACAACACCACCTCCACCTCCACCTCCACCTCCACCTCCGACATCATCAGAGAGTAGTGACAGTGACTCCGACATGGGTCACGGATCTGCTCAAATTCCCCTTTATGAGGGTGACGAAGACCCCAGACGACACTGGTTTGTCTACGAGTCGATATGGGAGGCTAACAAAGTAACAGAAGAAGACCAACAGATAGCCCAGTTTGCAGGAGCCCTTCGGAAAAGAGCTCTCACATGGTATATGACATTTACCGAAAGGCAACCTAGAGCAACAAAATCAGAGATAAAGGCGCAATTCCTATCATTTTTCAAGACTCCAGACGCTAAACACCTGGCAGCCAAGAAGCTGAAGATGACCCAACAGAAGCCAGGAGAAACAGTCCGCGACTACGATAAATGATGGAAGGATCTATTGAGTCAGTTGGACTATGTCATCGATGAACAATTACTCATTCAATGGTTCCTTGCAGGACTGTCACAGAAAGTTCACCGACACATCATTCTGGAGACATTCAAGTCGTACGAAGATGCGTTGACAAAAGCATTGCAGGTCGAGATGGATGAAGACATACCTGCCTGCCCGACTGACCACCGCCTGGAAGAACAGCTGGAGAATATGCAGAAGTCCTTAAAGGAGCTCACACTTAAGAACCAAGACATCTGGTGTACTAGCTGTTCCACAGCCGGACATACAAAAGATAACTGTCGACAGCAATTCAGTCGACAAGATGTCCGTTTTGTACAGACAAAGGCGTTTTGCGACATCTGCCAGGAACGCGGTGACCATTCCACCACCGACTGTCCTTACAATATGAAGAATGGCAAAGCTTCCTGGTGTGCTATATGCGAAACTGCAAATCACAACACGGTCGACTGCCATCTCAACCTCAAAAATAGACAAAACTACCAGGTCGTCTACCAGACTAATGTTGTAGCACAGAACACAGAGCCGAACAATAATAATAATCAGAATGGGAAACGAAATGATGGCCGACGCTATGACTGTCGGAATGAAAATTGACGACCAGGGTTTGGAAGAACAGGTCGATTCGTTGGGAGTCGAGAAATACGAAGCCGTCGACCAACTCAATGCTTTATTTGTTACAAAGAAGGGCACAGATGCGCAGACTGTCCGTACAAGGACAGGACTGATCTGAAATTTTGTACACATTGTGGGGTAGGCGATCACTCCTTGGAGGATTGCCCTACAATGTTGGAAAAAATTAGTAATAAAAAGAATGTTAATGTCTTGTCTTGTGTCCAGAAGAATGATGTCAGAACTACTAAGAATTTACACATCGTAACTCGACAAGGCACTAAAAATGGGCCTGATAATCCTCAGATTAGTAAGGTCACA